>JBAMJR010000087.1:835000-1085000 GCA_038501785.1 Myoxocephalus aenaeus
CTCCATGCATCACACACACCTCCGGGAATATTTCTCTCGATCCGCCGCCGTACACATGTTACATATTTTACTTACCTGCTTTATGTTCAGCATAAGTTCAGATTTCCAAGAAGTCAGGAGCTGCCAGGTGGAGACGCTGTGTTCAAGTCTGCTCTCCCCCAGACCCTGAAGAGAAACCAAAGAGACGGTTTGATATCTCAGCAGAAACAAACCGGTTGGTTTAATGTTTTATCTCCTCAATCGCAGCTCTTATGGGGTTTTATGATGTATTTTCTCTGCAGCTATTCTTCATTTCTGTATTTAAAACTTGTGTAACTTGACAGTGAACATCGAATGTTGCATTGCACACTTAAGTGGAGATTGACTTCACAACAATAATTATTGATCATCGTTCATGCAAGTTTCAAAAGGGTATTAATAGATTTTCATAATTAAAAAAATGAATGGAAACCAAAAAACGTCTGGAATGGTGAATTTTCCAAAATATACAAACTTAAGTTATGATATAAAGTACAATGTAAAGTGACTCTTAGTGAACTAAGTCAGGTTAAAATAAGCACATTGCTGGTATGGAGCTGAACACCACCAGTTTTAAATATCAGAGCCCAGAGCGGGCAGTGAGACACCTTTATTATTCCGTCTATTTCCACAGATTAGAGTCAAAAAGCAGTAAGGAAAACAACCCTGTGAAGCTGCACTGCTCCAGAAATGATGTCACCTCATCACGTTCTTCACACAGTGGCGTCAGGAACATATCTGAGGTTCTAGAGGGTTCTACCTTGGCTACGCTGCTGGTGATCTGTGGCTCCAGCTGCAGCGCGTCAGCGAGGTAGGACAACAGCCCGGCCCGGGGATCCCCGCCCGCCTTGCCCAGAAGGCGGAGGCCGATCTCCAGCACGTACAGAGCGTCGCAGACGTCGGTGTAGGAACGCAGAACCGTTCTCATGGCGCTGCTCACCGAGCCCTTCAGCGGTTCCTGTAGGACAGACGGGGAGGGTGAAGGGAAGGAATTTGACCGCTCACGAAGCGAAGCGGCCTCCCAGAATCCCACAGGGGAACGACCGGAGCGTTCTAGAGGCCGTCGCACACCGAGGGCGGGAGAACAAACCACACCAAAAGGCTCAAATGATGCATCACTAAAAGTTCTGAATAGATCTACAGGCCAAACAAATATTAATCGGACCGAAAAATGTCACTTTTTTGCCGCAAAAAAATCGTGTTCTGTGTTAAAGTGTTTAAAATTAAATATATTGAGGTGTAAATAAAGCGCAAGATTTTTGGCATCCACATTGATTTTCAGAAAGACTGACAGCGAGAACATGGAGGAGAACTTAGAGGACAATATGGAGGAGAACATGGAAGAGAACATGAAGGAGAACTTGGAGGAGAACATGGAGGAGAACATGAAGGACAATATTGAGGACAACATGGAGGAGAACATGCAGGAGAACATGGAGGAGAACACGAAGGAGAAAAGGGAGGACAATATGGAGGAGAACATGGAGGACGACATGGTGGACGACATGGAGGACAACATGGAGGAGAACATGGAGGAGAACACGAAGGAGAAAAGGGAGGACAATATGGAGGAGAACATGGAGGACGACATGGTGGACGACATGGAGGACAACATGGAGGAGAACATGAAGGAGAACATGCAGGAGAAGTTGGAGGACAACATGGAGGAGAACATGGAAGACGACATGGAAGAGAACATGGAGAAGAACATGGAGGAGAATATGGAGGAGAACATGGAGGAGAACATGGAGAAGAACATGGAGGAGAACATGGAGGAGAACATGGAGAAGAACATGGAGGAGAACATGGAGGAGAACATGGAGGAGAACACAATCCGACTGCCCGTCTCAGAGACCTGATTGGTTGCAGATGAAGACCCCGGTAGTGAACTGGTCTCACCTGGTGGATCTTGTCCCGGACCTCGTGGAGAACCACAGAGAAGTCCTGCAGCTGCCTGTTCAAGAACCTGGAGGAGTCCTGGTCGTGAAGGAGAGGAGAGCTGGTTACAGACGCTTTAGTTTCACAGACGAGCAGCTGTGGGATCGCTTCAGATCGGTTCTTTTTACCGCTTGGATGAGAGGTTTCCCGGCCAGGAAGCGGCGGGCCAGCTGGGTCTGGATCCCCAGCAGGTCGTAGGTTCTGTCCGTCTCCCCGCCTTTCTTCAGGGTGTAGTGGCAGTGGGAGAGAACCAGAGGCAGCAGCTCTCTCTCCGGGCTGCACAGAGTCAGCTGGGTTTCTGATACGCTCTCCAGAGGAACCTTGTAGTCACTGCAGGGGAAACAAACATGGCCGCCGGGTTAAACACTGCTGGTGCCGGTGTGACCCACACTTCACAGGTCTTTTAAGAGCGCTGGCACAGAGCGACGTGTCTCACTCTGCATTCATTTGTTTTGACAAAAGAACCCTAAAACTCAAGGTTTCACTTCCTCCATAGTTCTGGAGCTTTCGACCACGCGACAGCCTCTTCATCAGCGGATGCTTTGACCGCGAGAAACGGACAAAAGCTCCAGAACAAGCAAGTAAAGGGACCTTGAGAAGAAGGAGAGGAAGAAGGAGGAGAAGAAGAAGGATGAGAAGGAGGATGAGAAGGGTGAGGAGGAGAACAAGGAGAACAAGAACAAGAACAAGAAGGAGAATGAGAAGAACAAGAAGGAGAACAAGAACAAGGAGAAGGAGAAGAACAAGGAGAAGAAAAAGAAGGAGACGGAGGAGACGGAGGAGAAGAAGAAGAAGAAGAAGAAGAAGAAGAAGAAGAAGAAGAAGAAGAAGAAGAAGAAGAAGAAGAAGAAGAAGAAGAAGAAGAAGAAGAAGACCCTCAGTACTGACCTGTCCTCCTGGCTCGCGCTCACCAGGCTGTTGTGGGTCTCTAACAGGAAGTTCACCAGCGTCCGGAGACACGCCCCCGGTCCGTGTCGACTCGGAGTCAGAAACTCTGCTGAGCTCTCGGTCGTCAAGTTCACGTCCAAACTCGAGTCTGCTGCTATAAATACACACAGGCACCAGAAATATATATATAGCCCCGTTTATAATAATAATAATAATAATGAATCTAACGATAAGCTTTATTCAAATTGCTGTAGAAATTACTTTTAAAATCATACCGTTCTTGCAAAGCTTATCCAATAAACACGTTTAATTTGATCGTGTAAATCACGTAGAAAGCTCTCCATAAACTAAGGTTATTGATATGTTTAGCATTATATTACCAGAAGAAGCAGCTGTATGTATATTCAAATGACTGACACTGGTAGCCGCGGCTGATTATGATTTCTTTAGTTTCTAATTGATGTGAAACATTCACAGCGCTTACAGTTGTTGGCCACCTCGGCTCTGAGGCAGCGCCACACCTCCATGAACGTCTGCACTCTCTCCTGCAGCCTCTTCCTCTGGAACCCTGACAGGAGAACCAGAAAGCTCAGCATGTGCATCCCCGTTTCATCGTTGTTGTTGTTGTTGTTGTGCGTCTGGTGAATTAAAAGGTCGACGTACCCGCTGGGATCTTGCATAACATCTGTGCAACAGTCTGGTCTGCAGAGCGCGAGGCCAGAGGAAGCCTCAGCAGGTCGGACTGCAGGGCCGCCAGCTCAGGTAGGTGGTGCAGCTGCCGCACACAGTGGATCTGTGGGAGGAGTCAGCACACGTCAAACAAGAGGTCACTTGTGTTATTACGATAATCTGGGGTGATTAAACACACATTAATATTCACTGAGAACGAAGCTGCAGAGCTGAGAGCCTCAAAAACACCTGAACAAAGTCCTTTTCCACAAAAGCAACGGAGCGAAAGTTAAAATACTGGAGAAACAGACAAAATATTAAAATAATAAAAGGTTTCAAAATTCCTGCCCGAGCTTTGTGTTTGTTGCGTGACTTAAAAAATATTATCACACTTTGTTCTGCTTCTTTTGAGTCAAAATGAGTCGTCCTCAACATTTGTTGTGTCGCGGTTTCAGAACGAGGAAGACGAGATAACAGATAGGATGAAGGCTCTACAGGTACAGGTACAGATTTTTAAGTGTTCTATTATCCAATGGCTTGAAAAATGGTGCATATAGCTATATCTGTTTCTAGTAACTGCTATTTATTGTTTGACTCAACAGATTTCAGTTATATTTGTACATATGATTTGATTATGATTTGAATACATGGCCATTTAAAAATCCCTTGTTATAATTGAGATCATCAATACATGTAAAATATAGAAGTTAAACATTTTCCAGGATGCTTTGATTTAACAGTTTAACACCTTTTTCAGGTGATTTCTTTTTTTGTTGTTGCAAAAAACTGTTTTTAACATTTCAAATTCCATTCAATCTCCTACAAATGAGGTTTATTTGGTGTTTTTTTGTTAAATGAACACATATTTTCTCTGAGATCCTGACAAATTCAATGTATTTTGAGTTATAGGTGGCAGTGAAACAATACAATACAATATCTAGTATGTGTTTTTGATACAGATTAAGCTTCTAAACACTTTCTATTATTAAAATAATAGTGCTTCACTATCCTGCACTGGGTCCCAGTAAAACTGGGTCCCAGTAAAAAGAGCTGCCGTGGCCCCTGGTGAGGATCGGTACCTTCTTGAGGAACAGGCTCAGCAGAGGTAAGGGCCCCTCGGCTTCTCCCACCAGCTGCGTGAAGCGCTCCACCGTCATGGCCTCCGGCAGAGTCCAGAAGGAGGAGCGGTGGGTCGGGCAGTCGGAGGGCAGGGACAACATGGCCCCGGGGTCCCCGAAGAGGAGGGTCATCAGGGGGCTTCCAGCGAGTCCGTCGTCGCCACCGATTCCATCCTGAGCCTCAGCCAGACGCTTCTGCAAACTCTGCAAACAGGAGAAACAAAAGGTTTTGCAATTACATTTAGCTATTAGCTGATCTGGAGCCAGGTGACCAACCCCAAGCGCTAAGGCTAATCGCTAGCAAACACATATAACAGCCCTGCATATATATATATATATATATATATATATATATATATATATATACTCAAATTCACAAATGTATATAAGACTTTACACTTCATAGGTAACTATAAAAGTCCATTTGTAGCACGTTTACCCAACTACAATCACAACAATAGTCAGCAGGCTAGCAATTAGCAACACGCTAATCGAAAGGGTCACGGACGTTAATTTAAAAGCGTGCTAACATGTTAAATGTCACAGCAACGTAGACCGAGCCCTACTTTGTATTTACAGGGCAGAGGCACCAATAAGTAGTGAGTTTCTCTTTAAACACATCGTGTTCCTCACTTGGAGCACCGGGTTGACGGCAGAATCACAGACCAGCTTCTCCCAAAGCTGCCGTCCTTGTCTGGAGGAGAGATCCGGTCTGCCTCCGCGGGAACCTTTTGTGAACATTCAGCAGAGTTACGTCACCTTTTATTTGATTTACTCTCTCTCTCTCTACGTGAACATTAAAAGCAGCGCGTAATAAAAAATGGGCGGACGAGCTAGAATCACCTGGGGATTCTGCGCATGTATTGAGGATCAAGTGAACGGTGACCGCTGTGTCGTCCATGTTCTGGTCCAGCGCCTTGCCCAGCACACGCAGGTCCGTCTCCAGGTGTCTCCACAGGAAGGCGAGGACGTCACCGGGCCTGGGGTGGATCATGTTACCAACTCCCTACAAGAAACAAACACCAGAGGAGGATGAATATACAAAACGCCAGTGTTTCAGCTTGGCTTCGGCCAATCGGCTTGTAGCTGCGTCACTGCTAGCTAAACACTCAACAAAGTCACGACTGTTTGTGTCCTGACTCCTCAATGGTGGAATGAGCTCCTCATTGACATCAGGACAGGAGAAAGTCTCTACATCTTCCACCGCAAACTAAAAACACATCTTTACCGACTATACCTTGAATAAAGAAAGTAGCACTTAAATGGAATTTACCGTAAAAGTCGGGTTATAAGCTGCTACTACCTTCGATGGTTGTCCCCGCTAGCTCCCCGCTGTAGCAAGCTAGCGCTGCTGCTAGCTCCCCACTGCTGCTGCTACTGCCCATGTCCCCGCTGCCCGAGTCTGGTGTCGAGCCGGGGCTGGTCCCGCTACCTTCGATGGTTGTTGGGGAGCTAGCAGCAACGCTAGCTGGCTACAGCACGGAGCTAGCGGGGACAACCACCGAAGGTAGTAGTGGCTTATAACCCGACTTTTAGGGTACTTATAGCACTTTGAGTTTAACTTTCTTGAAGAAATTGTACTTTATGGATTCTTGTTGTTCTGAGTTTGTCCTCATGGTTGAATGCACTTATTGTAAGTCGCTTTGGATAAAAGCGTCAGCTAGGGCTGTGCGGTATACCGGTTTCGGATATACGTACGGTATGAATTTCTGACATACCGTCATACCAGTCGCCGCTTTTCAGCAGGCAACAACATTAAATGTTCACAGCTTGAAGCTGAATGAGTAGCGGACGGCGCTACTTAGCTCTCATGGAGACTCAATTGACTCATGGTTTGTAAATAAATGACATTGCCAAAATGCATGCTGGGTAAATTACTTCGCTAAAATGCCCGCCCACACAGGAAGACTCTTCATGTGCGGCTGAGTGGGCGGACTTTACCCAGAATGCATTTTGTTGCTGTCATTTCTTTGAAACCATGAGTCAACCTCTATCCGTGAGACGTAAGAAGCTCAGACCGCTGGACACGCAGCTGTGACTGTAAACATTAAATGTTGCTGCCTGCCGAAGAATGACAATAGTCGTTATGGCTTCGCATGCCCCTGGGTCCTAAACCCCTCCATGTTAAGCTTTCTAACACAACCTATGTACCAACGTATAAACAGCTGCCGGCCAGTTGCGAGCGAGTGGTGAATAATGGCGGCGGCGGTCCTTTTCGGCGTCAATAAATTAATGTGTTTATTCGGAAAAGAAATACCGTGATATACCGTGAAACCGCCAGAATATTACAAAATACCGTGATATGAATTTTTGGCCATACCGCCCAGCCCTAGCATCAGCTAAATGTAATGTAGTGTAAGACTCACTCTTTCGTCTCTCGTAGCGCCTTGGAGCATGGCGAGGTGCGTGAGCAGCCGCAGGATGCAGGACTTGGCGTACGTCATCTGTCTCTCTGGGGCTTCGGACCTCTGGTCCGCGTCTCCCAACACGTGTCCGGTCCGAGTTTGATCCCCGTCACTTACGAACGAGGAGAAGGAACAATAACTCAATATTTGAGTGAAAATGACGCCACAAAGCTGGATGACTGAAGAGATTCATACCTTCGCGATAGCGTAAATCCTGATACTGGGTTGTGATTCTCCCCACCAATTGGGGCTCCGCACTCGTGACATATTGCTTTAACCACCGGTTTGCCACACTGTGGGACAAAACAGGAGCATTAAATGTTTTATTTATTTATTTATCTCCCTGGTGAAACCCTGTGAAGAGGGAAGCAGCTCATACCTCTGTCACAAAGAAGGGATGTCCGTTAGTGCAGCCTGTAAAGATGTAAAACACATTATATTCATAACCTGGTGGACAATTCAGAGAGAAGTTATGATAAAATCCTTTATAATGTAAAATACTTACGGAACAGCTGCGCCCTGTTTCCTTTAGTCAACCACTGTTTGACTTCACTCATGTGGTCATCGGGCATGGTTGGCAGAAAGGACTTTTGGGAGGGAAAAGTGAGTTAATGTGCTACATTCATGGAGTAAGGTATTTCATAATAAGCACAGAGGGGCCGGGGTTCGATTCCCGGGCTGCACAGCGCTTCTGAGTGGACGTTTGCATGTTTTCCTCGTCAGCGTGTCTGTCTCTATGTGTCAGCGCTGCTGGGCTGGAAGCCAAGCTAACCCAGCTAGGACCTAAAGCTACTCCACTACCCAGCATGCTCCTGGCTGTCTGATATCCTATTGCTATAAAGACTTCAAGCGAAGCCAGCAGCAGGTCGGTGACTGTTGTGTACAGAAACGCGGCTCCATCGTGGCACTGGATGGACGGACATCTTGATTTATTCTCTCAGTAAACATGAGTTTATGTCTTCATGGGTTAAAATGCTGCATTCTCTCTCCTGTCCACCAGGGGGCGACTCCTCTGGTTGTATAGAAGTCTATGCTTCATGTGTTAAAGCTGCATTCTCTCTCCTGACCACCAGGGGGTGACTCCTCTGGTTGTATAGAAGTCTATGCTTCATGTGTTAAAGCTGCATTCTCTCTACTGACCACCAGGGGGCGACTCCTCTGGTTGTATAGAAGTCTATATAAATGACTCTACTTCTCTTGATGTATTCCCTCAGTAAACATTGTAAACATGAGTTTATGTCTCAATCTCTAGTTTCAAGTCTTCTTCAATACAGCATGATGTTCATTTAGTAAATTATGGTCATTTAGAGTCAAACAGACCATAAAGCAGGGGACGTTTTAGGTCGGGGCTACAAGGTGATTGACAGGTCGACACCAGAGACGTATACGTCCACTTCTTATATACAGTCTGTGATATTTTGCGAGATCCCTCTGCCTTTGAGTGAGAGAAGCGTCTTACTGTGACATTCCGAGGCTGGGAGGCGATCTGATGAAGGGGAACCAGCAGAGGGTTTCCAGTGAGGACCACGGAGTCCAGATGGACCAGCAGCTCCAGGAGGGTCTGTCTCTGAGCAGAAAGATGAACGTCGACGTGGAAGCTCGAGTGCGGCCCGCCGATCCGGTTCGACAGAAGCGCCGTGCAGAACTCCCTGAACTCCACCGGCTGGACGTCCTTTAGGAGCTCCTCCAGCTTCGCCAGCGCCTGTGAGTTCATGGAAGAGCCACGTGATGCTTTAAAGAAAAAGAACGTGAATCTACTTTTGACACTTTTGACACGTTTGACACGTCGTACGTCCTGACCTGCGAGGAGGGAAGCATGGCGGCGTCAGGGGATCTGTAGCGGCAGGTGACCTGTCTGAACAGTGCCAGGGCCAGCAGACTGATCTGAGACCTACCCAGCTTCTACAGAGAAGACACAACAAGAGACGGAGTGAAGACGACGATGATGATGATGATGATGACGTGATCACAAACAAACAAACAGACAGAAAGACTTTCTTTGGCAGGTCATTTCACCAGTGACTGTTTCAAAGGGGAAGAACCCAATAGACTTTTTACTGTAACCCACGTTCAGCATCTATAAGCAACATTTAATAAAATGTAATAAAACAGATAGAAGAGTTTGTTTGAAACGTTTTTGTTTGTGAAAATAACTCACAAATAGACGATGAAGCTTAATTCTTGCAGCTGTTAAAGTGACATTTCTAGAATAATTGTGAACTTAAGTCTAGCTATTTCAGAACTTTAACTTAATGCAATGTATGTACATTTTTAAATCTTTTCTTTCTTCTATTTAATTAATCAGGTAGGGTGATATTTTCCTTTACACAAATTAAATCTCAGGTATTTAATATGCTCTATTAATGAATTAGTAATAATCACTATAAGGGGGGAATAAAAAAAAAAATAGAGATACATAAATAGACCAGAGGGCCAATCACAGCCTGCATGTGGACATCCATCATCAAACAAATAATGATTAATTAATTAAAATAACATTTATTACTCCTCATAGGCGCAATACATATGATCAAATAATATAATAAATGTCCTCGTAAAGGCAACTACATAAAGTGTGTAAATAACGGTTTACAAAATGTTTTTTTTAATGCTTATAAATGCTAAACAAGAGGCCTTTCTGCCATCTAGTGGCCGTTAGGAGGCATGACAGCGTCAGGATCATCTACTAGTCTTTCCTCTGACGGAGCTCGCTGCTCACAAACTAAATGAACTGAATACATCCGTAGTTGAGTATTTCCGTCTCTCCGACCTGTATTTGAGTCTTGAAGGAGTCCGATCTGTTCTCCAGCAGAACGTGGCCCACGGCGTCTCTCGTGGCTCGGTACGGCGGCCCGCAGCAGAGGAACTGGTCCACGTTGGTTGGAATGATCCTCTGTGTGGAAAATAAATTATATTTTGGTGATTCAGATCAAACATCCTCTTTGCACAGTTATCATCAGCTCTCGCTCATGGATCTTACTTTAAGTCCAGAGGCGTTAATAGAGTTCCATGTTATGTTATAGATTGTAGCTTGTGCTCTAAAAAGCTTAGTTTACATTCATTGATAGCTTAAATTGAGATGAAGTAATTAGTCATTAAAGAAAAACATAATTGGTAACTATTTGGAAGATCTATTACGTCCTTTTTCAAGCAAAGATGGAAGAAAATTTGCCAGATTGCTCTGTTAGTAAACTGATTATATTTGGGTTTTTGATTATTGGGCAACCAGAATAAGAAATTATAATAATACATCCATTTAGGACTTGAAAATATAGATTCTTTTACATTTTTCAGACATTTTATAGACAAACGATTCATCCAGCAAACAATTGAGAGATTATAAAAAAATTAAGACAATAATAAGTCTTCTCTAAACATGCACATTGAAGTTAAGTTTGCATGAACTTCATACGGTTTTCTCTCGTTGGTCTTTACCTGCAGCCGGAGCAGGTCTGGAGGGAACGCCCACCTCCAGGCCGGGTTGTTCATCAGGGACAGGATGCAGTCCACGCCTGAGAGCCGGTGCAGCGCTCGCAGCAGGTAAACCCGGTGCCAGTCGTTAGCGGAGCCCTCACACGCCGCCTTCACCTGCTGCAGGTACCGAGCCTCCACGCCTGCAGGTCTGCCTGCAGCGCAACAGGGAACACGCAGCGCTTTATTATCCTGTCTACAGAACACCTGGCGGCATTTGCAAATCCCGGCATTGATGCATCAACGTGTCACTTCAGTATGATTAACCTGCCTGGGAAGGCTGACTGAGCGATTGTTATATAAAACTGTAAACCATAGCTTGTTTTATGAGATAAAGCCCCAAACTGCTGTATTTGGATGTATTGAACACCATAAGTAATATACAAGTGAAATATATGGTTTGGTACATGAGAAATGTGCCCCAATGCAAATTGTGGAGTCCTTGGCTGAATGTTCTCTGTTCTAAACCCTCTCTAACTTTGTTCTGCTTCACTTTATCAAAGTCAACCTTTGCAGAGAGAATGTTCACATATTGAGCTATGATTTGGGTTAGAGAATGTTCACATATTGTGCTATGATTTGGGTTAGAGAATGTTCACATATTGTGCTATGATTTGGGTTAGAGAATGTTCACATATTGTGTTATGATTTGGGTTAGAGAATGTTCACATATTGTGTTATGATTTGGGTTAGTGAATGTTCACATATTGTGTTATGATTTGGGTTAGTGAATGTTCACATATTGTCTATGATTTGGGTTAGTGAATGTTCACATATTGTGTTATGATTTGGGTTAGAGAATGTTCACATATTGAGCTATGATTTGGGTTAGAGAATGTTCACATATTGTGCTATGATTTGGGTTAGAGAATGTTCACATATTGAGCTATGATTTGGGTTAGAGAATGTTCACATATTGTGCTATGATTTGGGTTAGAGAATGTTCACATATTGAGCTATGATTTGGGTTAGAGAATGTTCACATATTGTGCTATGATTTGGGTTAGAGTTGGACCTTACAGCTGCATCATTTCAAAGAAATAATCATCCTGAAAGTGATTTTTTTATAGGCGGACCTGGAACCTTTTAATTTTTTTCTGTGTGTCATCTTCATTTACTCTTAACCAGAAACATATAGACTGATATTTACACATCTGAACAACATCTCACATGTGTACCTTTTATTATAACACCCAAATTATTAAAATAGCCCTAGTTGTTGCAGATATACACCCTTTTTAGTTTGGGTATGACATTTTCGAGGAAAGGGCCTGAAAATAGGTTGGTGTTCTTAAACATTGTCAAAAAGCAAGTTTCCCACCGTGAGCCGCGGCCTCCTGCAGCAGCCGGGCGGCGGCGCTCAGACACACTCGGAGTCTGGCGACGTTGAGCAGGAACTCTGCCGGGTCCCGTTGGCGGTCCGGAGTCCGTCTGCCGGCGACGGCGCTCAAGAACGCCGTCTCCTCTCGTCTCTGCCGCTCGCCGCTCTGATCCGCTTCTCTCGCGTCTGAGCACAGCAGAGAGTCCTGGGAACAAAATAACTAACTGCATCAACGACGAGGGAGGGCATCCGATTAAGTATAATTTTTTTTGTAGAGAAGCCATGGTTAATGTGTCAAAAACACAAGTATCAGCACCGAAGAAGAAGCCAAAATAAAGCAACAAGAAGGATCCTCATCACTTCAAAGATGAAGGACGAATGGACTTTTACCTGGAAGCAGTTGACAAACAGCAGGTAGAGTTCAGTTCGGTCTTCTCTGGTCAGAAGATTCTCCTCCAGATTCCTCAGGTAGGTCTGAATGTGAGTCTTCACCTGCTCGAAACTGATACACACCAACTATTACACACTCGCGGTCCCTAGAAAGGCGTTACTGTTCTTCCAATACGTAGAAGACATCAGTAGAGGATCACAGAGAATAAATATGTGTGTGAGGTGAAAGAGTCCAGAGACTTTGACTGTGTTTAATCTAAACAGTCAAATGTATTAACTCATAAAAACCTCAGCACTGAACCTTTATCGTGACTAAAACAATATTAGAATGACCCCATAAGAGCGATAAGCATCGAGCGAAACTAGGCGAGTAAACTAAGGGGGTCGTCAGCTATTCTCAACTACTGGTGGGGCTCAGAGCGCCATCTACTGGACGGCAGAGCCAAATGGTTAGATTAAGTTTTAAAAAGTGATGTTTGGGTATTTTAATGTCTAAATGTGTTTAACAATTCACAAAAAAAACAAGTGAAGGAGATTTTCATTTGAAATCATCTCTAATTTCTGGATTTTGTATGAATCTACATGATCAAAATCCCCCATGAAGCAGGCGCATGTTTCTTCACTGTCCGTTTTTTTAATCCTTAAATAAAAATGAAAGAACTACACTGTCTGACTCCGTCCTCCGCTCGCGCCCACCGGCCCTCACCTGTGCTGCAGCAGCAGTTTCGGCAGCACGGATCGCACCACCGGACTGTTGTCCACACACTCCAGGAAGGGAGTGAGCTCTCTGGTCCTGTACACGTCTCCTGCATCGCACAACAACAAAACGATCATCGCAGCGTCGTCAACCGTTATCGTCATCAATCAAGCCGTTATCGTCATGAATCGTGCCGTTATCGTCATCAATCAAGCCGTTATCGTCATGAATCATGCCGTTATCGTCATGAATCGTGCCGTTATCGTCATCAATCAAGTCGTTATCGACATCGTGCCGTTATCGACATGAATCGTGCCGTTATCGTCATGAATCGTGCCGTTATCGTCATCAATCGTGCCGTTATCGTCATGAATCATGCCGTTATCGTCATCAATCATGCCGTTATCGTCATGAATCGTGCCGTTATCGTCATGAATCGTGCCGTTATCGTCATCAATCATGCCGTTATCGACATCGTGCCGTTATCGTCATCAATCGTGCCGTTATCGTCATCATGCCGTTATCGTCATCAATCGTGCCGTTATCGTCATGAATCATGCCGTTATCGACATCGTGCCGTTATCGACATCGTGCCGTTATCGACATCGTGCCGTTATCGTCATGAATCGTGCCGTTATCATCATGAATCGTGCCGTTATCGTCATCAATCGTGCCGTTATCGTCATGAATCATGCCGTTATCGTCATCAATCATGCCGTTATCGTCATGAATCGTGCCGTTATCGTCATGAATCGTGCCGTTATCGTCATCAATCATGCCGTTATCGACATCGTGCCGTTATCGTCATCAATCGTGCCGTTATCGTCATCATGCCGTTATCGTCATCAATCGTGCCGTTATCGTCATGAATCGTGCCGTTATCGTCATGAATCGTGCCGTTATCGTCATCGTGCCGTTAACGTCATCGTGCCGTTATCGTCATCGTGCCGTTATCGACATCGTGCCGTTATCGACATCGTGCCGTTATCGTCATCAATCAAGCCGTTATCGTCATTGTGCCGTTATCGGCATCAATCAAACAGTTAGCGTCATCAATCGTGCCGTTATCGTCGTGCACTTGCTTCCCCCACTGACCGTTGGCGGACACCAGGAGGGAGAAGAGCAGCTCCACCACTCCGTCTCCGGGCCTCCGTCCCTCGGAAAGACAGAACCTGGACACCAGCTCCAGGAAGAAGGAGTTGCAGCAGTCTCTGATGGCCGCTTGCTGCCGAAGCGCCGCCCTGGACCACGAAGGGTAAAAAGTCACTGTAAAAGCTGAACGGCAGCCTCAGCGTTTAACGGAGGCGTTTCGTCTCCACTCACTTGGCGGTGGGAGAGACGGCCGGCGTGAAGTCGGCCGGCAGGTCTGCCCTGCACTTAGGACAGCGCCTGTGCTGCTCAATGCAGCGGCGGAGACACAGCAGGCAGACGACGTGCCGGCAGGGCAGGACGGCCGGCTGCGAGAGCTCCGACAGGCAAACCGGGCAGGAAAGGCCCGACCTTCACGGGGCAAAAGGTCACGAGAGGGATTCATTATTGCACTGTGAGGTAAGAAAATAAGACATTCTAGTGATATGTTATTGGGATTATTAATACTGGATTGAATGGAACCAGGTCCTGACCTCAGATCGCCACTGATACACTCATCGTGAAAAGAATTGAGGATGCGGATCAGCTGCTGCAGCGTGTCCATGCTCCTCACATCCGGGGAGTCCTGCATCAGCTGTTAGTGAATGAGAGAAAACACGTTTTGTTTTCTCCGTCTGACTGCAGACAACTACCAAAACATTTGACTTCTGTTGTTAACTACGCTTCCTGTTTTAAGTTAGACTTCCTTGACTGATCCTTTCTGGTTCTTCTGCACTTTATCATCACTCAAGGAGACACGTACCAACCAAAGAGGCACAAAGAGACTACAAAGAAAAACAATGCTAGAAAAAGATGCAAATAGACCACAAAGATACACAAAAGGACTACAGAGACACAAAACAGCCTCAAAGACACTAAAGTGAGAAAAAGCAACCAGAAAGAGATGCAAAAAAAAAAACAAAAAGGAGACACAAATAGATTCACATCGGCTATGAAAAGGGGCAAACAACCAGAAAGAGACACACAATGACTACAAAGAGAGACACAAAAGGATTACAGAGGCACTAAATTACTACAGCGACACAAAATGACTACAAAAATACACAAAACAACCTGAAAGAGACACAAAATGACTACAAAGAGAAAGAAATATGACAACAAAGACACAAAATGACGACAAAAAGATACAAAGCAAACATAAAGAGAAACAAAAACGCTGCAAGGAGACACAAATAGATTCACATCGACTCTGAAAAAGGGGCAAACAACCACAAAGAGAGACAAAATGACTACAAAGACACAAAATGACAACATAGAGACACAAAGCAAACTCAAGGAGACACAAAACAACAACAAAAAGAGGCTTAATAACTATAAAGTCTGTGATCGGTCGTGAGGCGAGACCTCAGCCCCAACATGTCCTGGAGGGAAACCTCTTTCTGTCTCAAGATGAAAGCGCGGACCCTAAAACATGTTTCCTTACGTTCAGGTGGAGGTTGCAGTGCTTCAGAGCCAGCTCCCCCAACCTGGAGTCGTTCTGATTCACTCTGAGCACGACGTGCTGGATGAACGATGCAACGACCAGCATCCCGTCCCACAGCGACCTGGAAGGGTTAACGGGGTTATGAATGAACTTTAAAAACGCAGAACAACCTGTGTTTACTGCGGCTGCACATGGTGACGACTCACCTGATGGAGTCCAGGTGCTGCAGGCGGCCGGGGCTGCAGAGGGTTCGGTACTTCTGACCGAGCACTCGGTCCAGACACGGCTGCAGAGCCTCCACTCGGCTCACGAAGGACTCGCACTCCCGCAGGGACGTGACGCTCAGCAGCTTGGTGCGTTCAACGCAGACGCCGAGAGCGCCGACGTCCTCCACCTGAGCGGCAGCCACGTTGTTAGGTTTCACAAGTACAGGAAGTCAAGGGTTATGCTAACGTTTAGCATGTTAGCTAAGGGTGAAAGAGTGGAGGTTTGGGCTGTTGATGACACGACAGGAAGTGTTCATCCACGTCTGTGCAAAAGAATGTCATCACTTCATCTTTATAGCATATTAAACATTTGAGTTAAATTGTTAAAATAATTCTTGAATTATGGCCCAAAAAACGTATCTTTGTGAGGTCACAGTGACCTTTAACCTTTATCCACGAAAATCTACAGGGTTTCCGTGACTTTTCCATAACTTTTAACCAAATTTCCATGGCTTTTCACCAATTTCCATGACTTTTCACAAAATTCCATGACTTTTCACAAAATTTCCATGACTTTTCCATGACTTTAAAACAAATTTCCATGACCAAACATTTAGTGGAATCTGGGTGTAAACATGAAAAAGTGAGTAAATGTAGTATTTAAACTAACAATGAGAATACAAAGCATACAGTAAACCTTAAATGACTCAAATGAATGAGACAATAGTTTGATTAAAAGAATAAACATGTATATAGACGCCTGTATGTATGCCTGTATGTCTTTTTTTTAAGCATATTCATTATTTCAAACTCAGCGTAAATGAACGTCATGAACACAACTTTTGGGATTTTATTTTTTAGAGGACTTTTCCAGGCCTGGAAATAACCATTTTAAAATTCCATGACTTTTCCAGGTTTTCCATGACCGTAAGAACCCTGAATCTAATCAGTGCCAAATTTGAAGCCATTTTCCCTGCCTGCATTCCTAAGATGAATATACCGGACAGACGGAGAACCCCAAAAAAACATCAAAATGATCCTCACCATTTCTTGGGGCTCCGTCTCGGACCCCTGCTGAGCGACGGCGGCGGCCAGCCGGGGCCGCAGCAGAAACACGTGGCGGAGAGAGTCCAGCCTCGGGGCAAAGTGTTTGGCGGCGGCCGTTATCCACGCGGGCGAGAGCTCCGCGGCGGCGACGCCCACGGAGGCCTGAAGCTCAGACACGCAGCCCAACACGGCCCGGCAGAACACCTGTTGGAAAAGAGTTTATTACCTTCTGCCCTCAAAGTGCGCTTCACCTAAACGTGAGGCTCAAAGCGCCCTGTACCTGCAGCTCGTCCGTTGACTGGATCTGCAGAGAGAGCAGCAGGAAGTCGTGGAGGTAGAGCAGTCCGTACTCCCGCCGCTCCTCGTCGGAGAGCTTCTGTAAGCGACCGCCCAGCCGGCTGCCGGAGAAGGTGCTCACGAACTGGAGAATCCTCCCCGTGCCGTCCTCTGTTGTTGCTGGGGGACAAGTCACAAGAGCATTTGAAACCACACTATATATACTTTATCTGCTCATGACAGGGTTCATACACATTCTGACCAATGGATTTCCATGACTTTTCCATGACTTTTAACTAAATTTTCATGACTTTTCACCAAATTCCATGACTTTTAACCAAATTTCCATGACTTTTCCATGAATTTAAACCAAATTTCCATGACCAAACATTTTGTGAAATCTGGGTGTAAACATGAAAAAATGAATGAGACAATAGTTTGATTAAAAGAATAAACATTTATATAGATGCCTGTATGTATGCCTGCTTATATTTTCAGCGTCTTTCTTTTAAAAGCATATTCATTATTTCAAACTCAGCGTGAATGAACGACATGAACACATGAATATAACACATTTACATGACTTTTGCTAAACTTTTGGGGATTTTTATTTTTTTCAAGGACTTTTCCAGGCCTGGAAATAACCATTTTAAAGTTCCATGACTTTTCCAGGTTTTCCATGACCGTACGAACCCTGAATGAGTTTATCGTGTGTGGAAAGGATGAAGGCCAACCTGGCATGAACTCTGATTCTTCCCACAAGCTTTCCAGATGCATTCGGACGAGCCAGCTGAACGGAGCGGCGCAGGATTGCTCTTCACCGTCCAACAGGAAGGAGTGATGCACGGGCACCTCCTGGTCCGAGTCACTAGACATGACGATAACCAAAGAACAAAATATGGCTTTCGATGAATAGGAGAAAGAAAGATGACGAAAAGATATCACCTGGAAAGCCCATCAGTTGATTACTTACTTTACTTTGACAAGACACTTATTATTTGTATTACAAGTTTTCTGAAATGCTATGTTTAAACATGCAAATTAGGCTCTTTTTTGTTTTAAATTAAATATGTGCTCATCTAAGTACATTTACAGAACAGAAATGTGAACATTGGACAAAGCCAGGTTCAAAATTCTTGTTTCATTTTGTTGAAGTAAATGAGGCATTATCTAATGGAAAAATCTACAGACGCAATAAACACTTTAATATGTATTTTGGATGTTTTATTTCCACTAGTATGAAGGAAGGCGTGTAATTGAAGCTAAACAGCCCAACATCTCTAACTGAGGGAATTAGTCAGAACAGCTAATCCATAATACCTTTGGTTTTGAAGAGGCGTTAGAACTAAAATCTGCGGGTCTGCCAGGACGTCCAGCCACAGCGTCTTCAGGCCCCGGCTGAGCCTCTCGTCAGACAGCAGGTCCAGATTCCCAAACCGGTCCACAACTTCCAGCATGTTGGCCAAGATTGGAGTCACGGTGGACTGAAGCCGGCGCCACAGCGTGTGTCTGTCCGTTAAAGACACAACAGAAAGCTGCACACATCAAATCATCGACTACGAACCCTCAAAGAATGCACATGAAGTGGCAAAATAGAGATCCAATACTGGAGCCAAAGTCGTTCCAAAACAAATCACTTAATCTTCATTTCAACGTTTTCAGGTTGACTTTACCTCAGAGTTCCTCCCTCCTGCAGAGCCTGCCGTTTCTTGGCTTCCATGCTCACCCAATCCTTCGGAGAGTACATCATTTCTTCTCGCTGTGCCAAAGCCTCGGCCAGTCTGCTCAACAACACCTCCTGAAAGTGAGCTTTAATAAAGCATATAGTTGACACGCATCAGAACCAGATGAGAGATGTTGGCTTATCACGGACAAAATGAATAACATCATAACTCACAAAGAAAGTGATTCGAATGGATCAACAAACCTTGTCACACACCTGCAGATACATTCTGCTAAATATAGTATTAATGTGCAAACTAAAATCAGTCTTAGATGACCTATATATCAATATTTACCTCCTATTGGCATGTGCCCAGCTCTCAGGAGAGTCAGAAGGATGTGCATCCGCTGCATGCTGCGCGACGCCACGCCTTCAGGGTCCCTCAGCAAGCCCACAGCTTTTTGGATACATGATCTGACTAAGGCCAGTCTGTGGAGGTGGGCTGTATCTCCCTGCACGCACACACAGTTACCTTTGTTTTTACGCTCACACATATTAAGGAATTCATTTACTTTTAAACTCACTTTTCTATCTACCTGAGAGTCTCTACTTGTCCTCGCAGTTTCTCCACCGTCATGATGTTCTATTATTAAAGAAAGAAATATGGTTCATTTTAAAGTAAAAATTAGAACAGAGAACAGTAGAACCACTTTCTTTCCCATTTGTAATACAAACCCCAGATGATGTACAGTCCCTACCTGCAGGGTGGAGGAGGTTGCTGATGAGAGTTCCACAGAAAACCAACAGGTTCAGGCTCATGTCCTCTGAATCCCTCAGGTCATCAATGTGCGCGGAGTGCCAGACTCCTTTGATGCGAAAGACAACATGTTCCTTTAATCTTGTGATACGTCCAGAAGCAGACAGAAGGGTCTACAATACGTGCTTGAAGGATAAATCCAGAATGTTGAACTGATTTAGCAGAGACAGAAACAGGTGAAAGCTAAGTGGAAACGTGAACCATCACATCATCTGGAGATCCAGACAGAAGACAATGGAATTAAGGAACACTGCAACGCTGCAAAAGCAGCATGTGTGTATATATTCAGTATAACTTCAGTAGCAAGCATAGCATAGAAGTGCTAATGCTAGTTTATGATGTGCTAACGCACTCTGCTAATGTTAGCCACAAATGTTTTTACATAGAAACATATCTCCTCCCAACCTCTCGAGTATCAATATTTAACTTTTAACCACGACGAGCTCCAAATCCACTAAACCAGCCTGAACATGAAGAACACCTGAAACCAGTGATGAGAGTCCGGCTAGTTGACGGACCCTGGTCAGAGAGGGCCGATGCTACGCTATGATTGGCCAGTCTGCATTTGAGGGGCGGGACTTATTGCAATAAACATCATATTTCACATAGTACTCACCTCCTTGGAAACCGATGTACTGAGATTTACTTGTGATCCTAGAAACCTTCACAATGAAAATCACCCAACAGGTCTGATCCTCCGGTGACATCAAGTAGTTCATGGTGCAATATCTAGAGGCAGATGAAATCATAAACACATCTGATCTGAAACACCCAGGAATATGCACACAATCATATTGCAATCTGTTCAAGATCTTGTCATTGAGCCCTACTTTGCTGATGCTATGAGCTCATCACTGCAGTGGGATTCCTCGAGGTCCATCTGGATTAACAGGATGTGAAGAGAGGGGCCAGCATCTTGAAGGAAGCCCCTGACACAAGAAAGGAGAGGAAGAGAAAGATTTAAAGACACAAATTTAAAAAAGTAATGTTGCTGTTATCCAAAGAGTTCGTACCGTATCTTGTTGCAGAAGGAGACCTCAGTGTCAAACTGGTGGAGCGAGAGAAGGAGGATCCTCTCCGTTTGCAGTCCAAGAGCAGGGGCAACCACCCTGATATCTGATTTGGTTAGCAAGCTGGAGAATGTAGTTATCTGGGAAAAACCACAAAGCGGACAGCAGCATCAACAACGTGTCAACATTTTTAAAGAAGTGGCAAAAACAAAATTGGAGCAGTAGTTTGTCGCCTACCTCTAGAAACTTGTTGGACCCCTGATGCTTGTTCAGGCAATCTTCCAGGAAGTTTTGGAGGGAATGGTGATGCTGTTGTTGGAAGTACATTCTCTGAAGTTTCTCCTTCTCTTGGTTTGCCAAATCGGAATACTTGAGCCTCAGAACAGCGTCAGGGGTGGCACAGTTCAACAAGAGACATTTTGCTAAATCAAGGATCTCTTCTTCCTCGTTTGCCCCAGCAGCAATTTCCGTCTCCATCAATTCTTCGCCTTTGTTCTCGTCATCACATACGTCCATTGACTCGATTCCTTGTTCTTTTCCAGCAATCTTTGTGTCCATCGCATCAACCAACTGATCGTCCTCTTTATCAGCTACCTCTTCTCCTTCCGGTGAGTCATCTTTTTCATTCCGTTGATGTTGTCTCACTGCACCGTCACCAACCTTTTGTGCTCTCCCTTCTAGTGCTTGCAAGAGAGCGCTGGCACAGGCATCACCATGGTAGCCAACAAAAATGTCTGATTGCTTGAAATCTGCTGAGGCCTCGCCTGAGAATTCCTGCACCCATTCCTTCAGTTTGTGGAGAACCCTGTGCTGCCACGGTTCCAGGTCGGTGCTCCTATCCACCCTGTGTTTTTCCAGCCTGTTGATGAGGGGCATGGGGAAGTGCTCATAGACTTTCTTCTGGTCCTCTACTACCACCAGTCTAAAGTTCGTATGGACACGACATTTGACTCTGTGGGAGCCGAGACCGAGATCAACGTACTGCTGCTTACTGAGGTAAACGTAGTACTGGTTCAAGGCATCGTACAAGCTTTCGTAAAGATTTTGCATGTTGAGGAGGATGACAGTGCGCCCGGTCTCCATGCACGTTTTCACCCGGTTAACGTTACGGCAGATTTGGGCATATTCCTGGTCCTTTGGGAATCCCGAGCCAAAGACTATTTCAGGTGGAGGATAGTCTCCTTTGGCAAAGATTTGTCGCTGAAGGAAATGGAGAGCTGCGTTGTTGGTGGTCAGCAAAAGAAGGTAACGGCTCACCTGGTTGGTGTCATGGTCAAGATTCTTTTTCACCATTTGCAAGGTGCTTGGTCTGGGAATCTCTGTTAAGTTTTGGAGAACGTCTTGGAAAAATGTGACAGGGTCAAAACCCTCTGGTTGTCCACTGAAGTTACGCAAGATGGCCTCTACCAACTGTCCACCATCTGGCTCTTGTTGTGTTGATTTGACAACAGCAAAGAGCATTTTGACGAGGCTATAATAATCCCTGAGACCAAAGAACTGATTCTTTGTGGTCTCATTGCAGATTCTCAAGAAGGCCTTTGCCAAAGGTGGGAACAGGTGTTTGATTTGCAGGAGAATGTGGTCGGAGGTTGAACAAATTCCCTTGGCAGTTTCCACAAGTTCATCCTCACTCGGATCCCATCTCGACACAAATATTCCTCTGTTCATCTTTGCTGGGTCAAGAGCCCAGTTGGAAATGCCAACAAAGCCGACTTTCATGTGTGGATCTGGCTTGTCGTTGTCAATGCAACCATCCTCCAAGAGAGGATGAAGGGTCTTCAGGGGCATCTGAGGAGAATCTTCTGCGAGCCCTATCTCATCAAGCACCACCACCGACACATACTCGTCCATATTCTTGTCCTTCTGGAAACGGGCACAGTTCTTGAAGGTCCCTATGATGCCCTCCGGACTTGAGTGAGGACTGCACTGGAAGGAAACCATGTGAACTTGCTTGAGTTTCTTGAATAGTTCAAAGTGGGAGTTCTGGCCCTGCATGGCATCCGCCACCACTGTTTTAGCAAGCGACTTAGAGCTTCCTGGCTTGCCAACCAGAAAGAGTGGGATCCTGAGCTCAATGCAAACCACCATGAGAAACACATTCTCTTTGAGTGCAACATTTTTGGCTATGGTCTCCCTTGTCTTTATGTTCTGAAGGAAGAAGTCCTGACAGGATGAAATCTCTTCTTGCAAGGCTGTTGAAACGCAGAGAGGGTTTGGAAAGTACCGACACACGTCAGAGAGGTACTGCTCTTTGTCCACCAGAGACGGGTAGTAGCAGACTCCAACTGAAAGAATCAAGCACTTCAGTGCTATATGAGCCTCATTGAGATGAGAGCAGTTGTTGAAAAGGACCTCACTATGCTGGTAAAACCAAACCAACACTTTCATAGACCTCTCCACATCTCTGAGACTCACAAAACTGCACTCGTTTTTCCGACTTCGCATGTATTTCTGGGAGGCTGCTAGCACATTTGAAATGATGTCCTTGCAGACCACTGGCAAACGATGGTCGACAACTTGCTTATGGACAATCTGTTTGATGTAGGAAAGTTCAGTGGAATCACTCAACTGACCAAAGTCCCACACCAAAGAAGCCATGCTTGGAGGCAGTGGATGAACCCTGTACACCAGCTGTCGCAGAGGAACTTTGCCGAGGCGGTCTTCTGTTTCATCTGCCTTCACCCTGTATCCTAAACCAGCACGTTCCAAACGTTCCACCATTTCAAGTGAGTGTTTCCTGTAGGGATTGCAAGCAGCTATGATTTTCAAGCCACTGTCTGCCTTCAGAGGTTCCCCTTTCATTGATTGGTCACACAGGACTTCCTTGATGGCAAAAATGGCCTCTGTGGTGTTGCCTTCGTCAAAGAACAAGATGGTGTCTAGCTTGTGCATACTACGGTTCATTCTGGCAAGTATCTCCGCCTCCCTCACCTTTCTGTAGATCATCTCTGCCGTAGTTCCACCATGTACCTTGACTAGTACCATGTTCTCTACTGGTTTTTCCTCCCTCTGCAGAGCACACAGGAAACGGACTAATCTGGTTTTCCCACAGCCAGTCTCTCCCATGATGACAACTGGAATTCCACACCGGAATCTCATGTGTATGGCCAACATCTTCATCACATTGTCAGCAGTGAGCTCATATGTTGGGTCTGGATCAAATGTTCTGTCCGTAACTCCTTTCTTTGCACCGACAACGCAGGAAATCCTTTTGATCTTGTCCTGACGTGGCAACTGATCAAAGTCTTCAGTGAGAGAGATCCTTTGGCGTTCCAAATCCTCAAAAAGTTTTTGTGACATCACGTTTTCCATCAGGACCGTGCCGCTTCGAGGATCAACTGCATTGAGTGTGTTTCGCCCCTGATTTATCACATTAAAGCCGAGGAAAGACATTGAGAATCGGTCTGCATTAAAGAAAATGTAGGGATGAGACTCATTTTCCCAATGCTTACGAATTGTCAGACGGGTAAGAAGGTCATCCTCCAGACTGTTGTCAATGTGCAGCATAGGACTTTCATCAGATGTATTCAGAGATGGTGAGGCAAAATCTCTTGACATTAGAATCATGAACTTCACGATGAAGCCCTTGAAACCAGGCAGTTGATCTGCCAGAAAATCTGGATCGCAGAAAACTGAGTTCTCACAGTCTTTCAGTTGCACATTGAGGAACCAGGAGAAGTTCTTCAGCTCAGCCCAAGATGGATCTTGCATTCCACAGTATCTCAGAAATTGATTGACACAATCGATGGGATCCCCCACTATGGATCCTTCCGGGTAGTTAAAATGATCCAGATTTTGATTGTTGCTGTGGCGCTTTAAGTATTGATAGGGTCTTTGAATCCCCTCACTGCAAAACGCCTGTTCATCCATGAGTGGATCAAAGGTCTGTTTTGTCAAGACCCGTCTACTGGCCAACAGCTCCGTCACCTCTTTTGGAGGTCTACACTGAATGGTAGGCAGAATGTCAAGAAGTCCAAGCTTCATCTGTGTGAGCAAATTAAACATATCAATTAACGACTTTAATGGCTGCCTGAGGACATTTTTGTAATTTTGCTTTATATTAAAAAAGGGCCAGAACCCCCTCATCTGAAAATTCCAAAGTTACTGAAAACTAAACCTGCCAAACTGTTTTAATAATTTAAACATTGTTTGCAAATTAGGGGAAATGTAAGACATTCCATTCAGATAAGACAAAGACGATGATACCTCTTTTGGCTGGTTTTGAGAGGATTTGTGTGTTCTCAGGACCTCAACGGTGATCAAATGTGCAACATTTCTTCTCCACAGCACGCCATGGCTGTCGCTCAAACAGCCCAGAACCAACAGATGGAACAGGAGCTCCTCCAGGCCTGAACGAACCTGACAGGAAACAACAGTGAAGGAGAAGACTGTCAAGTACAATCAATGACGGAACGGAATAAGTGATCTGCAGTGATTGCATATTTACTCCAGCGGTGTCAATGTGCAGGAGAACAGGGTCCTGCTCTCTGAAGGGTGCCAGTTTCTCCGATAGACTCTTAATCAAAGAGTCTATGTCAACACATGGCTCAATCAGTCTGATCCGGATATGTTTGGCTCTGGGCGATTTCTGCTGGAACTTCTCAAACAAACGATCCACATAGAGGGATTTCCCTATTGAGAGACAAAAAGATGTATTCTTTCAAGTAAAATATGCCATGCAAAACAACACAGTTTTTACATACTAATTATATAAGAATTTGCAGGGTCATCCTTACCAACTGCAGGGCGAACAGAGGACACCGCCCAGACTGAGAGCTGATCTGGAGAAACCTGAGCCACAGGGCTTTCTGGGAACGTGTTTTGTGTGAAGTGGCGATGTAGATATTTCCGAGCAGTCTCTGCTGTCAGACTCACACCAGCCTGTACTTTGTCATTGCTAAAGTAAGAGGGCACATATCTGTGCTGGTGCTCAACCGGACTGACGATGATCAAGCGATAATGCGGGTTGCCGCTTCTCTCGAGACCCTCGAAGAGCTCCCCCAAGGCCACGCTGACATCATATCCCAGCATTCCTGGATTGACGAGAGAGTATATCTTCTGCCCGTTTTGTCTGGCCCCTTGGCCGAGCGCTCGGCGGAGAAAGATCTCCACCTCCTCCTCTGTGGTCTCCTCTCTGCAGACTAGAACCTCGTCAGTAGACGGCAGAGGCTGCTCGGTACTCTGCATGTAAAAAGACAGGACGGTGGTGAAAACCTCTGCATTGGGACAAAGGACAAGATTGGTCCGCCCCTCCTGGAGGACCGGAGGAAGGGTCCTGATCACGTGTTGCTGGTTCATTTCAGAGAGGCACGACAGGAAGTGGGCCAGAGACGAGATGTCCAAGTACTCGTTGAGGTACTTCGGCATGTCGTCCTTGAATTTACACCAGAGTTCTTCAAGACTGTCCTCATCGAGGAGTGGGCCCTCTGCGGCCTCCTCATCACTTTTCATGACACCGTCATCTTCCTCCTCTGAAGAAAACTCCATCAAATTTTGAGCCTCTTCCATGTCCTCTTCGGCGTGCATTAAGTCCATATAAGCAACGGACTCCATTTGATCTTCGTCGTCAGACTCGACATCTTCAGGTTTGTCGTGGTTTGAGGTCAGACTTGTGGCATTAGTGTAAGCCACTCTGACATCCACTAGAGTGCACTGAGGCTTTATGGGGAAAAGCAAAAGCCACAACTGTGGAGGAACCGGCACCTCCCAGTGACACACTCTGTGAATCCAGTGGCACAGGTACACCATCTGCTCCGAGGTGTAGTGGTTCAGCAAGTTGAAGCTGGCGCGCATCTCACCGATGAAGGAGCGCCATTCCTTCTGGCAGCTCTCCATGGAGTGAGCCAGCGTTTGCAGCTGCTCGGTGACCTCGCCGAGGTACGCCATCTCTCTGCCCTGCAGGGCTGAGAAGGTGGCTGTGATGCACGGCTGCTGCTCCGGGCAGCACTGCACCTCGGCGTGCCAATCCCTGAAGAGCATGTTGCCGGACGTCTGCATCTGAAGGAGGATGGTGCCCAGTCGCTGAACGCCTTCAAACACCTAGAGAGCATGCGGACAGGAGAGGAGGGGTAAATACAGTTCTTCACATTGTGCAGAGAGTTACATAAAGACTTTAATAAACGCCCCTGACCTCTGTGAACCTGTTGACTTGCTCTCTGCCGTGCTCTCCTTTGGACGACATGAGCATGAGTTTGTTCTGCAGCTCCAGCAGGTCCTCCAGCTGGTAGCGCTTCTCCTCTGAGTCCCTCCTCACCGTGACCGCCACCATGTTCTGGAGACATCTCTGCCAGCATAAACACAATCAGGACGAATTCATTCTGCGAGGCCCTCCATCTTTGACTTATCTGCTTGTTTCTCTTTACATTATTTATTCTTTATTTATTATTATTAGTTTAAATTACAAAACATAAATCAGCACAAGGGGAATTATACTTCTTCTGTCCACGCATTTATTAAAGTAGGTACATTTTGGGAGAGGCACACAAGACCAATGAAAAATATGTCAGAGGGAGACTATTATAATTTGACCCACTTGGTCCAGAATTGAATTACCAAATGTTTCTGAAGAAGAGAAAAAGTAAACCTTACCATAACGTAAGTATAATTTACTTTATCTATACTCCTTTATCTTGGGGGTTTCAGTGGGTTTGCAAGCTGATATCAAACACGTAAGTAAGCTTTTTAAAGCTTTGTGAAACTCTGACCAGGAAGGTTTTATAGCTGGATGCTGGACAAAACACGAGCCAGGGGATTTGCTTCCCACTGAACTTTCCACACTTCTAACAGGTCTTCATTTCTTATTAAGAGATTACCTTCTCTTTCCCGTGTTGGGATTTCTTTCTCGTTATAAACTCTTATGGAATCCAAAACTATTCTCAGTATTGTTGTTGCGTACCTGGAGATTTCTATAAAAATAAAGTTTTCCAGGACCATATTCTTTCCTCAGGTCCTTTAAATGTCCCTTCTCTGTTGACCGACCCTTCAATGGAAGACTCACCTTCTCCGTGTTGTGAGCCGACCATCCGATGTGATAAACTCCATTGGCGTTGATGGAAGACGCCAGGGAGAGGGAGGACTGCTCCACAGAGCCGTGGGTCTCCTTCAATGCTTTCAGCCAGCTCAGCAAGCGAGTCGACTCTCTCTGCAGAAACAAAAGGCATCGTCATCACTCCGCCACGGGGGAAACAGGGCTTTACGGTACCGCAAAACCGGAAGAGGTCAGTACCAATTTGTCTGGCAGCTTCTCGTCTCTGGTTTGGGTGTCCCACACCGGCTGAGCACAGTTCATGAACTCCTTGAAGCCGGCGTGGGGCGGCAGGTTGTAGAGCAGAGGGGCGTAGCCCATCACCGCGTCGTGGAAACAGGCCACCTGGTCGATCTCCGCGTCGTTCTCCCCGGCAGATATGGAAGCCAAGTCGACGTACACCTTCACGTCGCTCATGTCTGTCAAAGGGGGCACAGAGGTGAGCAAACTACACACAAACTACACACAATATATATTATTGCATTAATGTTGAGATTTCTTTCCGTTCGCCTCACCTTTAAGGTTCTCTCTGACCCAGCAGACCAGAGCGTGGCTCTCCAGAAACGCCTCCAGGCAGAAGGTGTGCTGCTTGGTGACGGCGGAGAGTCGTCGTTTGGCCCGAATCAGTTCGTCGCTCAGGGACCCCAGGGCCCTCTCCTTAAAGGTGTCCTCTTCCTGTTGGACATAACTCTGAGATTATACATTTTCTTCAAAAGAAAATTAAGGGCTTCTGCTAGTCTGCAAAGTGAATGTGTGTGACACAGCCAAGAGGTTAAAGGTGCTTAAAGCAGCGTTTCCCAAACTTCTTTTACTCAGAACAATACGAACATCGACGCTCCCCCATGTGGCTCAAAGGTGAACTGCTGATGTCAATCTTAAATAAAAAGACTTTGGAAGAAGTTCTGCAAATGTATTCGGCGACCCAAATAAAATAATTTCCTTAAATTAAAATGATGAATGAAAAACATGGATGACCAGAGAGTGCTTTCTTCTGGCAACAGCCTTGTAAGTCAACACAGGACTCACCAGCTGGCTGAGAGTGTCGATTTCTGTGAAGTTCCCGGAAAGCTTCATTTTTTCAGCAATCTTCAGCATCGCGCCGGCTGCAGCCGCCGCCTCGTGCAGCTGCCGGTACTCCTGGATCTGATCCAGCCTGGGCTCCACCCAGCTCTCCTCGGGTCCGGCCATCAGACTCAGCTCCCTCCTCATCAGCTTCCCGTCGCCCCGGTCGCCGGACTCCACCAAAACCCGGTCCAGCTGCCTGAAAGTGACGTCGGCGTCCGCGAAGCTGACGCCGAGCAGAGCGAAGTCCGTCAGCAGCGGCTTCCAGAGGTTTTCACAGACCAGCGTGAGGGTGACTGGAAGCGGAGAGGAGCCGGTTCGCCGCGTTGACGCCAGAGATGCAGCGCCCGCGACCCAGCGGGACAGAACCAGGTTGCTGGTAAGCAGTTTGTGCATCTCACTGGACATCCTCAGGACATCCATACTGGTTTGATACCAGAGGACCTGGGAGGGGCCCGTCTTCACCAGCTTGCCCTCAGCATCGAAGGCCTGAACCAGCACCAGTTTGTTCAGGCTCACCGGCTTGAGATCGGCAAGGTGCTGCTTCTCCAGAGGAGACATCTCAGGAACTGGTGGAAGAGGAACCAGGTTACTGAAGAAAACTAAACCCAGCTCTCTCCCTTAAAGGACCAGTGCGTGACATTTCAGGGGGATTTATTAGATGGAATATAATATGCATAACTATTAGTGTATAATCACTTGAAACTATAAATAGTTGTGTTTCCGTTCATATCTACGTAGGGAGCGGGAGGCGGAGCCCAGAACCAAACTCTGGCTCTAGTGAGAGCCATTCGTGTTCTTACTTTATGAAATAACTAGGGCAAGGCCAAAACTTTATATAACAGTATATCGGAAGCCGAGTATCGATCGGAAGCCGAGTATCGATCTTTTATTATATCAATTATAAACTTTTTGGTCCTCGAATAATAAAACCAGTTGCTTTTTCAACCCACTAGATGGTGCTGAGTTGTTTTACGGTGAGGTCAGCAGAGGTCAACATGATCGGTAGGAAATTGGTTAATCGAATCGTGGGACCTCTGGTGATTCCCACCCCTGATCATTTTGAAGCAGAAACCGTAAATATCATCATCATAAATTCATGTTTCCAATATAAATGCTCCTGAAGGGCGAGAACACTGGTTTGGAAACTGCATGTAAACCCACAGACATTCTAAATGTTATCTTTTTGAATGTTTTCTTTCTTTTTGTGTCTCGTTCCTGCAGCTTCCCTCACCTGTGATGCTTTCTGTGACCTTCGCTATCATCTTTATCAGCGTCTCCATCTGCTCTCTCCGCTGCGTAAAAGAGTTCAAGTCCTTCTCTCTCTGAGCCAGAACTGTGTCGGCGTCGACGGGAACCGTCTCAGATTTGGTGTTCTTCTTGTCTGTGGACGACACGATGCAGCCGGCATTAAATCACACCGTTTACTTAAACGCTTACCATGTGTATATATATCTATATATATATGGCTTGTTTTGTGACGTTAATGCTCATACACTGCTGATAAAGTCTCTTGAACTCCTTCCTGTGTTTCAGGCAGGCCTGCAGGTGTCCCAGGGCCACGTGTCCCTGCAGCAGAGCGTCCACCAGAGCCTGCAGGTCGGACACACAGCGGCGGACCAGCTGCCCGGCAGCGCCGTCCACCGGGATCGACGTCCAGTCGCCTGCAAAACAACGATGACCCCGTGACCTCTAGAAGCTGCTAACCTCGGGGGAAATGAGACGATGCATGTACAGAAATGGATGGAATAATGAAGGAAGTACTGTTAGACAGCAGGTGGTTCACGGCGGACTGAGGGTCGAGCAGCTGGGCGACGGAGTCGTCTCCGAATCGAGCGGCCGATTCAACCAAGATGGCCGACACCACGGCTTCAGGAGGGTCCTTCACCCTCGAGCTGAGGCTCCTCATCAGGTCGCCCTCCTTCCCTCTCTGAGCACAGGGACAAGTCATGTGTCTAACATCCTGTTGCATGCAGAGATGCTGGTTCTTCTATAACTTGTCTTTTTTCAGACTAATGGAAAGAAAACTGTAGATTTCTCCTAAATTCACCAAACGCTATCATTACATAACATTTCATAAAACTTGTAATACAATAAATCCTCTTAAAGTCAGTGATGAAGTGGTGAAGTTTCATGGTGATATCTATGAGTTCATGTTTTGACCCTCTTCACCTGTAGAGTCTTCATCATGATGTCATGTCACTAAACGTCTCTTTAAAAGGGGTTTGTTCACAACGCATTCATAACCTCATTTATATAACTTTACTCTTTCATTCCTACATATATTCTGAGGGTTTATATTCTGAGACATTATTAATACCTGGCAGATGGCCTTGATAGCAGACTGAAGCAGCTCGTGGAAACACGTCTGTACGACGTCGTCACTTTTCTTTATAGCTGCCGAGGACGTCTGCAGGCAGCAGACCAGGACTCTGTCCTCTTCACTCGCCTGAAAAGAAACCAGTTCAGACTCCTGTAACCTCAGATTTCACTCAAACAAGATGAATAATATCTATTTCACACGGATCAATAAGCGATCGCTGACCTGGGAGATCCTCTTCTTCAGGTCTCGTTCCAGACTCGACCGCCAATGGGAGGAAACGTCTTCCAGAGAGCAGTCCGCCTTCAGCAGCGCGTCCCACATCTGATCCAACAGTTATTATCATTAAGATAAACATGCTGTAAGCTACCCAATGTGTGTTCGGCTTTAGAAACTGTTTGACAATCAATTTGGTTGTTTTTGGTTCCATGTTTTTGCCTGTCTTAAGCTAAATGCATCTTGTTTACGTTTTTATCATAAGATGCTTTTATTTTGAAGGTGGTTCGCCGAGTTAAAAAAGGAAGTCTCAGTAAAGACAGTAAAGGATTAGCACCCCTAAAGAGGCACAATGTTGTAATAACTGGAATAATTGTAATAACTGTGTAGGTTTTAAGGAAATTAGCGTAAGTGTTGGCTTTATGTGTGTATGCTATATTCATGCTAACGAGGAGTTAGCATAATTATCGTTTTGTGCCTTTGTACAAACGTTGGTTTTGGAATTTATCAATAAATTTGAAATTTGAAAGTGCAAGAGCATCTTTCAGTGCTACACATGCTCATCGTGCTCCTTCTGTTTATTATTCAATTCATCTATTTGTTTTGATAAGTAAATATATATATCCTGTCCGTACCTCTATTTCCTTGGGATAGCTGAGTGTCTTTGCGGGCGTCACGAGGGTTTTCTGCAGCAGCTCGTCCCTCCACGTTCTGATGCGCTGCTGCGCTGACTTCAGCTCGTCCGAGAGTTTCTGCCTCCAGGTCTCAAAGTCTTCGTCCGAGCTCTAAGAGACGCAGAAGGACTGCAGTGAGTTGAAAGTCCCGTGACGAGTCCGAAGGAGCTCAGGGTCAACAGACCGTTACCTCTTTCCTCCGCTCGGCGTCCAGCATCTCTGCCAGCTTCACCACCAGCTGGTAGGAGAGCACGGCGGCCTCGTGGCTCTGGACGAGTCGCACGGCGACGCACGTGTACTTCATCACGCCGACGCTGCAGTGGAAGGCCGGCTCGACGAGGCCGCCTCCCATCATCCTGCAGACACCAAGCAAAGCCGTCACAGGGAGCCCCGCCGGCACGCCGCATCAGACAGGGTTCACACACATTCTGAACAATGGATTTCCATGACTTTTAACCAAATTTCCATGACTTTTAACCAAATTTCCATGACTTTTAACCAAATTTCCATGACTTTTAACTAAATTTCCATGACTTTTAAATTTGGAAATTTGGTTTAAAGTCATGGAAAAGTCATGGAAATTTGGTGAAATCTCGGTGTATACATGAAAAAGTGAGTAAATGTAGTATTTAAACTAACAATGAGAATACAAAGCATACAGTAAACCTTAAATGACACAAATGAATGAGACAATAGTTTGATTAAAAGAATAAACATTCATATAGATGCCTGTATGTCTTTTTTTTAAGCATATTCATTATTTCAAACTCAGCGTAAATGAACGACATGAACACATGAATATAACACATTTCATGACTTTTCCAACACTTTTGGAATTATATTTTTTTTTAAGGACTTTTCCAGGCCTGGAAATAAACATATTAAAATTCCATGACTTCTCCAGGTTTTCCATGACCGTATGAACCCTGATCAGAGGGAATGATTCTCACCTGTCCTTCTCCCGGTCCACCTCCTGCAGAATGCGGGTCAGGGTTTTCTGAGCGTGCTGCAGGCAGAGAAAACACTATTACATTTAAAGTTATTTAAAATGTTAAATATTGTCACACGTGTATTTCTCTTCCCCGCACCTTTGCATTCTCCTCTGCTCGGTTGTTGTCCCTCGACTCTCCACATTCTCTCAGTCTGTAAAACAGACTCTGGATCAGGTGCTCCGCAGGTATCCCCGTCTGGACGGAAAACTCCGGAAGATCCTCAAACGCGACCAGAGAAGACCAGCCGGTCAGGAGCAGAGGCTCGTCTCTGGCCGAAGGTAAGAGGGTCCGGATCAAACTCAGCATTGTCCTGTGGAGCAGTGAAGTGTGGATGAATGAGTCTCAACACAGAGGACGCATCTCTGGAAGTGATAGTATTCAGAACTAGTGAACTGTAATTAAAATACTATGATTTGGACCTGAATCCGTCTTCAACACTAGATGCACATGACCGTTGGGCTCCAGCTGAACAAAGAGGTTTGGAAAGGAGACAAACTCACTTCCTCTTGTCGGGGATGGACCGTATGTTCTCCCTGAAGTTGCGGAAATCGACCCCTTCCAGTCCGGACCAGTCCTTCTCCTCCACAGCCGGACCGGCTTTCGCGGCGTCGGCTCCCGGCTGTCTGAGCCGGAGGAGCAGAGGAACGAGCAGGACGAGCTCCGACACCTTGAGCCGGGCGCAGAGGTTCATCAGACCCAGCACGACGCTGCCGGGACGACAGAGGAGAGAGAGAGAGAGAGAGAGAGAGAGAGAGAGAGAGAGAGAGAGAGAGAGAGTCACACAAGGTCACACATCGACGCAAAGGTCACGAGAAGGGACGACCCCCAAACTCGCTACATGTTTACTCCAGTAGATGCTGAGAAAACAACAGCAGTTCATCAGGTTTAGGTAACAACTAATAAGTCTGTTGAGTTGTTTAATACATAGTTATTAATAAGGGGAGCAGCTGTATTTCTAATAAATTGTCTTTTTCCCCTATAAATGAGTAGAAAAGGACCCAGAGTCAGAGTATCGATAAGGAACCGAAGCGATGAGCAGGATCGATAACGACACCCGTACCGGTCAGTTCAAGTGCATCTTCTTTTTGAAGCTTTAGCTAGACTCACTATTGTGGCTGCTGGAAATAACTGCGCATCCAGTCCAGGTTTGTCTGGTCCATTGCGGTCTCTGAGGAGACCAGGCGACACAGCTTAGTCCAGCCCTCCCCGCCGAGGTTGATGTCACACTTTCTGGTGACCATGAACACCGACAGGCCCTGAGCCAGAGGACCGCTGCTCCTCCAGCCGCCGGGGAGTTTCTCCTCCGGCTCGCCTTTTAAGATCTGAAGCAAAGTCTCCGCTATCAGCTCTGATGCCTGTGAATACAAATAAAAACACGTGTTTACTGGTGGAATTTTTGATTAATTACATAACGAATGCATCTTCTTGCACCTACCAAGACAATGGGAGGATGTGAACCGTCTGAGAATTTCATCCTCGTGGGTGCAGAACCGAGACTGCATTTAAAATGCGTCAAGCTGCCACACAGTCTCTCGGTGCTCGGTTTGTCGGACGGGGACCAATCCTGGAAGATTCTCTGCAGAAGAACCCTCGCCGAGGCCTGCCAGGCGTCCGACACCTCAACACCTTTTGTTTTCTGCCAGCCGAACAAGTTAAGGCCACTTTTCAAAAAACCTGTGTCCTCACGAGCGATGAAGCCTTCGTAAAGGTGCAGCTCTAGAGGAAACACGGTTTTGTTAAAGATCGAGAGCCACAGCTGTGTGTCGACGTGCTGAAGCTAAAGTACTTTAATTTCTTACCTTTAATGTTGCGGTCGGATGGAATTTGAACGTTTCGATAGATACTTCCTGAAATGTTTTTGTTTCGTTGCTTCACTTCGTACCAATAAGTCCACCGTTCGCCTCTCATTAAGCCCTTTTCTTCAATGGAAAAACTTGCTTCGACCAGATATCCTCCTTCTTTTAGTCCACTGAAGTCAAAATAATGAACATGTGTTATAATCACAGCTTTACTGAAGCGGTTCAGTGGTGGGATTTCATCGTTTGGCTCTGTACTCCAGCACATTGTCAATATCAAATATAATATTTAAACATGTACTTAAGGATTTAACCACAGATATATATATATATATATATCTATATAAGAAGGGGACGTAGTTGGTTTGTTGACGTCCGATCTGGAGCCTTGAGTTCAGCTATTTTGCAACCAGTGAACAGGAAGTGACCATATTAGGAGTGAGGAGGCGGGACGTAGGGGCTCTGGTGTCGACCTGTCAATCAACTGGTAGCCCCGCCCCTAAAGCGTCCCCTGCTTTATGGTCTGTTTGACTCTCCTCTTCTTTCTCTCCATCTGGATAAACTATTGTCTCTTCAATGCACATTACTAACTCTACTTTCTTTTTCCATGGATTCATGGCTGCCTGGAACCGGTCCTGCCCCCCGGTCCTGCCCCGGGTCCTGCCCCGGGTCCTGCCGCCCCCCCACCCACCCCTCCTGCCATGGATCCATGGCTGCCTGGAACCGGTCCTGCCTGCTGCCATGGCCCTGCTGATGGAACCGGCCTGGAACCGGTCCTACCTGCTGCCATGGCCCTTCTGATGCCCCCCTCCTCTCTACCGCCTTCTGCTTCATGGATTATCAGGATCATGGACCATGCCTAATACTCATTATATGAATAATTTCTGTCATATTCATTGAATGTGCTGTAACTACGCTATTCATTCTGGCCACATGACATCTATTGCTTCTGTCCATCAGGAGAGGGATCCTCCTCTGTTGCTCTCCCTCAGGTTTCTTCCCTTTTTTTCCCTGTGAAAGGGTTTTTACTATCTTTTTAGGGGAGTTTTTCCTGATCCGATGTGAGGTCCCGGGACAGAGATGTTATGTGTACAGATTGTAAAGCCCTCCGAGGCAAACTTGTATTTGTGATGTTGGGCTATATAAAATAAACTGAATTGAAACTGAATTGAAATGACCATAATTTACTAAATGAACATCATGCTGTATTGAAGAAGACTTGAAACTAGAGATTGAGACATAAACTCATGTTTACAATGTTTACTGAGGGAATACATCAAGAGAGAAGTAGAGTCATTTATATAGACTTCTATACAACCAGAGGAGTCACCCCCTGGTGGTCAGGAGAGATAATGCAGAGGAGTTTTTGTAAATGTCATGTTGAAACAGGAATGTTCCTCAACCTGCTGCTAAAACATTCAAACACTGTGTTGCTTTAAAGCAGCAAAGTGTTTTATTGGAAGAGGTACAAGTACCTCAATGTTGTACTTATACCATGAAAAGGGCTCCAGGTCTCAAACAAGCAATACTCACACGAAATGCGTCATCTTAAAGGGAATAAACCCTCCGTTATAAGACAGCAGAAGCGTGTCGTGGTCTTGGGTGAAGCGAAACTTTTTGTCCAGCACAGCGTAGATGTGGACGGTGAAGGAGGGAGCAGGAGGCGGAGCTCTCACTGGGCTTCGATCGCTTTGGAGAGAGAAGAGAACACGTTTACGATCAGAGGAAGTCAAAACTGTCAAAAACACAAAGTGCATTCAATGAGCACATCTTATAAAATACATGAACTTTTTCTTTCATTTGCAACTTGCAAAACACTTTGTATCTGCAGCACACTTTTAATAGCTTTTTTTTTTTTAAATACTGGCTGATCTCAGTAACTATTAACATACATACAAAATCTGAGCAGAATATTTAGAATAAAATGAATCATTCTAAGAGCTGAAAAGTCGACCCAGGTGTCCTGCTTTTATTCAGTTTATATAGAAATAAGGATATTGAAGCAACTTTTGAAGCAGCATTTCTGATTAATTATTGTATATTTATAGACTTTAATATAGTCAATAAAGTGAAAAGGTGTTTATTCCTCTTCTAACAGTTTTATGCAGTTAAGTGTTTTTGCAGGTTAGTGGAGTATAAACGAGAAAGAGTTCATGCTTTTTGTAAAGTTTGGTCCACATAGACTTCTGCTGCATGACCATGTGAAGAGTTTTGCATAATCAATAGTCGGTGTGTGACGAGCTCATTTTGAGGCGTGTTTTTGGTGGTTTGAGTGAGTTTTGGAGGTGAGACGTACCCTAAACACACGTCGGTCATGAAGACTGCGTGAAGCGGTGCTTGTTCGCAATTATTAAAAAAAAAGAAAGAACCTGTCAGGGGAGTTTTACCGAGAGCTTTGGGGAGGTTTGGTGTTTTTATCAGCCTCCGGGCCGCCTCCCACGGCGCTGGCGTAGGACTTCGCTTTGGCTCCTTCCCCCGAGACTCCCGCACTCGGATTCTCCTCTTTCGACTTGACCTCTTTCTCCGGGCGTCGATCCTCGGCTGCATCCGAAGACGCTCCGTCGCCGTCCGGAGTTTCATTCTTCTTGACCTCCAGCGTGACCTCGGGCGCCTCGGCCTCGCTCTTCTTCGTCTCTCCGTCTGCGGAGCCCTCGGGTTTGTCGCCCTCGGGCTCCGTCTGCGTCTCCTTGTGGCTCTGAGAAGCAGCGGCACGAGTTTGCGTGAATTTGTCGGCACCTTTGTGCTTCCTGGTCTGAGTCGTTCGAGTCACCATCTTGGCGTCTTGGCGGCGTTCTTCTCCCGCGGGCGCCCCGCCGTCTCCTACGGGGACGCTCGGCTCCGCCTGGATGCTCTCGGCCTCCGCCGCCTCCATCTCTCCGTCACTTCTCCTGTCCGCCTCCTCCTCTTTAACGCTGGAGGCGCTCGCTCCTCTTCTTTCTCCTTTCTTCCTCCTCTTCCTCTCTCTGTCTTTGCTCTTCCTGCCGGAGCGGCCGGGTCCTCGTACCTGGAACACACGCAAACGCCATCTTGGACTGAGGATCTGTTTTTTGTTTTATTATTATTTCACATACTGAAATGTGTCCTTTTGCATCTCTACCTTATTTTTTTTCTGTTTTTTGGCCTCCGCCTTGTTGGGCCCAGCGGTGCTGCTTCCTGCGGCCTCCTCCATCTTTAGGGGCCTCTTTTCCTCCGGGCCCCTGGTCCCGTTATCGGTCTCTGAAGTGAAGAAAACACTCATGCACTTACAGCCTCCGTCTCCAAGCCAGCCAGTCAGACTACACCCAGTCAGGGAGGGGCAAAACCAGTGCACCTCTTCCTCTTTGTACTTTGTACAATCATGAATCACTTTAAGAAACGATGCCACGATCATAAACTAATTATGACACAGAGGTACCCTTTATTGTTAGTATACAAAACAAATACATATTTCTAATACATATCTTATGTTTTGTTATTTTCAAATCAATAAAATATCCTTAATTACTTCATCTGAGCTAATTCCAGTAAGTTCGACGGTTCCTCAAGATACACAAAAAGGTGATTTTAATCATTAGAAAGCAATAATTAAACACACATGTTGTTGCACCTGTCGGTTTATCTGCAATAATCTGCATTAAAATGTAAAACTTAAGTCGTCTAGTGTTCACTCACCTTGTCGGTTGAAGGTAACTCGACCAGTCCGACAGAACTATTGAGGGGATGTTGATTTTATCCGCCGTAAGGTCCCGTATGTAACTTCAAGGGAGCGTCGACGAGTTCGTCCACTTGCTGAAGTTGTCGTTTATTGTTCGACGTAAACTGCATTTGAGTTAAATGTTTTGATCTATAAAACACTTAAAACATGTTTAACATAGTTCTGGTTGAAACATGACCGGTTAATACACGTTAATATTCGTTTTTCTGTGTTTAATAAGCGACTCTTTCCTCCACGGTCCCTGAACGACTTCTTTCGGTTTCATTTATCAAACAAGAAACTTATGCTGCGTTCAGGTGCTCATCGGAAATCTTAAGTTTCCATATCGGCAGTTTTGAAACCTAAGATTTGTCCATGTTTTTAAACTATTGAGGATTTCATTGCTATTTATTGTCTAACGTGGTTATTATTATTTTTAAACAGCTAAATGTAACCGTGTGTTTTATAAAGATATGATGCCAGCGGTGGAATTTAAACTATTATTATTCACATACATATTACTACTTTATAGGCCTACTTGTACCTCACTAATAGATATATTGTACTTTCTTTTATTGCAGTAAGTTTCCTTGTATTTTCTTTATTTTTGCAGGACTTTCTTATATTTTTCTCTGACTGTGTTTATTGTTATTGACCAAAACACCAAAGGAAATTCCTTGTATGTAAAAACATGTGATTCTATATTGTACTTTATTTGAGCTGCTTCCTGTCAGCAGACATGGACCCCGTAAAACATTTATTATTTAACAATCCAGCAGTAAAATATAAAAGTGTTACTCTTTGATGTTCAGATCAACATCATCAATAATTCCCCAGTGATGCATTATCAGTGCTTTTACTTGTAATACTTTTGCTAATGATTATTTTTACTTTTTACTTTAGTAACATTTTTGTTCCAGTATGGAGTATTTTTCATATTATGCTTATTATTCTCTGCTGTTATAGAAACGATCTGGTGGCAGATGACGTGTAACAGTCTTTACCATCAATAAGGTGATAATAATAATAAAATACAATAATAATAATAATAATAATATATATTATTAATCATGATACTGAGAGGGTTGTTCAATTGGGAATTATTTTAATGAATTTAATCAGATATCAAAAGCTCCAATACATATGTAAAAGATATATTTCTGTAAGTCAAATAGTTATAAATTCATTCATATTTACACAAGTCTATGGACTAAACCCAGAGTACACACTGATGCTGCAGCGCCACCTGGTGGTAGAACATGAGACAGTTATTACAAGAAGAAAAACATGTATAACCTTTTTACAGGCCGGTTATTAAGGAGATTAATACTTTAATCAAATATGTTTCCACCCTAAAAGATAGTGATACATTTAGTAAAACTGTTATATTTTATTATCTGGGTGTCTGTGGCCGTTAAAGGCAAAATAAATGTCACCAGATTTCATCGTTTAGCTCACCTGCAGCATTTTGGAGGCCAAACATCCAGCTTCTACTTTACTGTTCACGGTAATGAAGTCAAATCTAGCAGGTGGTGGAGACATTTCCTGTATAAACACCAGATTAAACCGCTTCATCATCATCATCATCATCATCATCATCCTCCTCCTCATGCAGTCCAGCTTCAGTCCTGTGGACCTGCAGGTTTCTTGATCCTCCGAACTACGACCCGGGTTCTCCGTCCTTGAGGTGGACCTCGCTCTCCTGGCGGCGGTCCCGGGTGTCGGGGTTTCCCGCGGGCCGCTGCAGGGTTCCTCCCGGATCGCACGCGGTCCACGAAGGCCTCCACTCCGTCAAACTTGGCCGTCAGCTCAGCGAGGTGCGCCTTCAGGCCGTTGAACTCCTTGTAGAGATCTCCCAGGGCGTTCGACAGCGGCTGGATCCTGAGGGACGGAAAACCGCCTTTCAGTCCTCGCACTGAGAGCAACTTACCGTAAACGTCGGGTTACGAGCCGCTCCTACGGCCGGTCAGTGTCCCCGCTGTAGCAAGCTAGTAGCAGCGCTAGCTAGCGCTGCTGCTGCCCGCGTCCCCTCTGCCCAAGTCGGGTGTTGAGCCTGGTCCCGTTACCTTCGGTGGTTTTCGGGGAGCTAGCGGAAGTTAGCGGGGAAGTAACGGAACGCTAGCAGGAGCCCCAGCTGGCTACAGCGGGGAGCTAACGGGGACACTGACCGAAGGTAGTAGCGCCTCGTAACCCAACTTTTACGGTACAGGAGAATAAACATTAGACAAGAGAAGAGTCCGTTGACTCAAATAATAAAACATCAATAAATCATCTAGAATGGGCAAAGATGGATTACTGAATTACAGGGGCCATACTGGCCTTCAGCTACGAAATGCCAACTCAAAGAGACTACAAAGACACAAAAAAAGACTACAAAGAGACCAAAACAATGACAAAGAGACACAAAATGTCCACAAAGAGACTCAACAACTATGAAGAGAGAGAACAAATTACTATAAAGATACAGACAAATAATAAGAGACACAAAACAACCACAAAGAGACACAAATAAATGACAAAGAGACACAAAACAACTACAAAGAGACAAAACAACTACAAATAGACACAAATAAATGACAAAGAGACACAAAACAACCACAAAGAGACACAAAGAAACTACAAAAAGACACAAAACAACTACAAAGAGACAAAACATCTACAAAGAGACACAAAACAACTACAAAGAGACACAAAGAAACTACAAAAAGAGACAAAACAACTACAAAGAGACACAAAACAACTACAAAGAGACAAAACAACTACAAAGAGACACACATTAACTACAAAAAGAGACAAAACAACTACAAAGAGACGCAAAACAACCACAAAGAGACACAAAGCAGCTAAATATCCGTAGAGCTCCGGCCTGCTGCCCGTCAGAGGGTCCTCACCTCTCGTAGGCCGGCAGCACCGTGCTGTGGTCGTGAAGCAGCAGATCTTTGACCTGCGTCATGATGGCATATTTCCAGTTGTCTAAAACCAGCGTGAGGTTGGCGCATCCTCTGGTGTTCACTTTCTCTGCTGCAGGGGCGTCACACACAGAGGGACTGACATGTATTCAGTGTTCACAGACTGACGGTTACTGGAGGATATTCATGCTCAGAATACACCAAGAAAAGGAATTTAATAAAATAGAAAGCATGATGAGTTACAACAAGTTGACCTTATACTAAATATGAAATCTGTATCTGTAACATGAGCCGTCAGTTTTCATGATTTTCAGGTCAAAAGACAAACTGGTCTGAAAGCAGTTGAAACATTTTAGACTTATATAATAATAATAAATCTTATTTCTATATCCTAATTCCTGCATGAAATGCGACACAAAATGCTTTACATAAAAGTCCATAAACAACCATTTTAAGTTAAAAAAAAAGTGTAAATAACATAAAATAGGATTTCAATTTAAAAAGACAGATTAAATCATTTACAGGTAAAAAACTGTCTAAAACTAGAAATATGCGTCTTCAGGTTGCGTTTAAAAGCGTCTACAGAGTTTGAGTCCTCAACATCCAGTAACACTAACAACTGAACTGCATTTATTTGATCTTAAAGATTATTTAGGACCTGCTTCACATTGAAATACTGTTAAAACAATAGGAACCTAAAACTAAACATTGAGAGCACTTTTCTCCAGCTTGAAGACGAGGCTATAGACTAAATGTATTCATCATTGTTCTGCCCACCTTCATTCTTGTAGTCCCACCGCGCTCTGTGTTTCTGAGCAGCACCCAGAGTCACCGAGAAGAGGAAGAGGAGTCCAGCCGTCTTCATCCTGAAACGCAGACGCACGTCTTTCACCGTGAAGAAGACACGACTGGAGTTCAGACTCGTCTGCAGGGGTTCAAGCGGAGAGGACGTCCCGCCCAGGCGGCTCAGGTCCACCAGTCCAGTGAGAGGAGGAGGGCGGGTCTTCAGATATCTTCACTTCAAACCTTTTCTATCAGTCCGTTTCCTTTAAAGATTCTTTAACTCTTGTTTCAGCAGCAAAGTAACGAGTCCAGAGCGTTTGTCATAACGCGGCGACTCTTCTTGACCGACGTTTAGTAACAGAAACAAAAAGGTAGAAGAAGAACGCTGCAACTGGATCTGGAGCGGCTCGAGGATTTACGGCGACGTCCAACATTCCTGTTCTTCATCTGTTGTCCATCTGCAGACCTGAGGAGCCTGGGGACCCGGGGCCCAGAGGGCCAAAGAGCCAGGAGGCCCGGGACCAGGGGCCAAAGGACATGGGGCCAAAGAGCAGGAGGGCCAAAGGACCAGGAGCCCGGGGACCAGGGGCCCAGAGGGCCAAAGAGCCAGGAGGCCCGGGACCAGGGGCCAGAGGGCCAAAGAGCCAGGAGGCCCGGGACCAGGGGCCAAAGGACATGGAGACAAAGAACCAGAGGGCCAAAGGACCAGGAGCCCGGGACCAGGGGCCAGAGGGCCAAAGAGACAGGAGGCCCGGGACCAGGGGCCAAAGGACATGGAGACAAAGAACCAGAGGGCCAAAGGACCAGGAGCCCGGGGACCCGGGGCCCAGAGGGCCAAAGAGCCAGGAGGCCCGGGACCAGGGGCCAGAGGGCCAGGAGGCCCGGGACCAGGGGCCAAAGAGCCAGAGGCCCAAAGGACCAGGGGCCAAAGAGCCAGAGGGCCAAAGGACCAGGGGCCCAAAGGACAGTATAAGGTCAAATGTATAACACTCCAATATTAGCTAATTGCATATTTGCGTAAAGAAATGCCAAACTGGCCAATATATATATATATATATATATATATATATATATATATATATATATATATATATATTTTAGATCACATCAAAGCATACTCAAAAGAAAAATCATTTTTTTCTCATTTTTATATCAAAATAAAATCGTTTTTCCTTCTTGAAAACTAAATAAGTGTTTATGTAAACCAGTACCGACCAGTTTCACCCGATAATATGAAATCCAGCCGCCTCGACACAGAGGCGACGTCCATTGTAACGCGATCATTATAAACCCGCCCCCTTTTGGGTTTGCGGTCCAATCAAATGCAAAGGATTTTATTTGAATCCCTCTTACGTTTACTGGTCACAGTACAGAAGATAAAGAGGCTCCGACTAACCTTAGCTACACGTCACAAACTGAACAAACGTTATAAATATCAAAGCAATACTATTTTGAATAAACTCATCTTAAAAGTTCACTTTGAATGATTTTAAATTGGGGACGGTTCACATTTACGGGACGGTTTGGGGAAGAAGGTGAAAAAGTACGTTAAGAACTACCTCTGCAAAAGGTGCGCCATGTTTTTATTTCTCACGAGCCAATCAGAGCGGAGGGGCTCTTAAAGAGACAGGCGCTAAAACGAAGCGTTTCAGACCCGACTGATTAAACCGGTATTCACAGACAGTACGAGAAAACATTAAAGCAAATAAACATGTTCCAGTACAAACCCAAAATACAAGGAAGGATCTAAATATGAGAATTGGATGTGACCTTTAAAGAATCCCGTCGTTTGAACAAAGTTGTTTTGTCCAAAATAAAAGTGATCCAAACCCAAAAAGTGGAAACAAAAATAAAAAAGCCTTTTATAATATTATACTCAAAATGAGTTTCTGGTCCATTTGGACTTTGTGATTCAATCTAACGGGTCGGCCGACAAATCAAAACACATCATCTGCAATGACAATTCTTTGTTGTTGTGTTTTTTATTTTTTTATTATCATTTCGTCTCAAATCCAGGTCAACAGCATACAACTCCCAGGGTCCTCAGTGAGCGGCTGTAGCTCAGCAAACGGCCCCGGATCAATACAAAAGGAAAAAAAAGGTCGCCGCCGTCCGTCGGCGTGACGTCAGATAAAACCGGGAGGGAAAAAAAACAAACGAGCATTTTTCAAATGAACCTACAACTAAAAATATATTCTCACTTCATCAATGGAATCAAGCTCTTTTACGAAGAAGCACACGTTTCATAAATAGATCTGAACCAACGACCCTCTGGCCTGAAGAGGCCCCGCCCTCTGGCCTGAAGAGGCCCCGCCCTCTGGCCTGAAGAGGCCCCGCCCTCTGGCCTGAAGAGGCCCCGCCCTCTGGCCTGAAGAGGCCCCGCCTCCCCGATGGACAGCTTGTATTGAGATGATTGACACACCGAATAGTTTGTCAGTCTGCAGCAAAACGTACCGAGGACGATGAACCGAGAGGAATCAGGATGATTTAAATTTAAAAAAAAAAAAAGGACACGCTTGTTGTTTTTAGCTTTTGTTGTAATTTGTTCATAAATCGCAAATGCATTCAAGTAATTTAGGGTCAAATCCGATCGCTTCGAAACCACCCTGACTTCCTATTATCCAAGACGCTGTAAGGACATATCTACCTTCCTCACCAAAGAGATCCGACTTCACCGCAATGATTTACAGTGAAAACATTCCCCTCACTCACCACTAGAGGCCTCTATGGAGCACATTGAAACCCTTTAAACCGTCTGCTCCTAATGCAACGAGAGGCCAGTGAGAACACGTTCTTTATATTTGCAATTTTAGGTGAAATGAGTCTTTAAGTGGCGCGTTAAGTGCTTTTCACATTGCTTCAGGCTCCGCCTCCTCCTCTGACCTCCGTAGTCTGATCATCACACGAAGCTCCCGCTGGAAGAAGCTCAGGCGTTTGTTTGTTTTTTTGCTTGAAAGCACAAATAACAATCAGGGCCGCCCTCTCCCCGTCGATTAATCGTTTTTCCATGCTCTTTTTTTTATGCTTATTTCCAATAAAACTGAGCACATTGCCGCTAAACACACACACAATTTAAAGTGGTGTCCTTGTGGAGAACGGCCTCCGGTCGAGGGCAGCCCTCATGAACACAGACGAGATGGCCAGCTCTGAAACGGCGAGTCGGTGACGACGTCGTTATTTTAATCAGAGACGGAACGAACAGCGCAGGAAAAGAAGCTACACGTCGTGCTGCTCGAGTTCAAACCACAAAAAAAACAACAACTACAAATCCAACAAACCAGCAGGAGATCTTTAGGAACGACGCTCTGGAGGACAGCCGAATATAAACTCTACGTGGGTGGAGTCGCTCTGCCGGTCGGGGCGATGATCTCCACGCTGAAGACTCGAGATGTGAAGCTACGCTACGATCTGATCATTCAAAAAAAAAAAGAAGCTTAATTAAATAACAGTATCATTCCTCAAATGTACTTATACACAGCGAGATGTATCCAGGAGACGTTGAGAGAGGTCTGCTGCTGTCTCTGAGTCACAGGTGAGAGCGCTACCTGAGCGAGGAGCGATGCAAAAGAAAGTTTTATCAGATGGATTTGATGTAAACGTGAATCTTCTCGACAGCGTGAGGCCAAAGAGGAACAAACAGAAAGAGGAGGCGGGGGGGGCGGGGCCTGTGCATCAGGGGGCGGGGCCTGTGGAGCAGGGCGGTTTTAACCATGGGGCAGGCGGCACATCTCGCAGTGCTCCGTGCCGGGCTGGTTCATGTAGGTGCAGTGGAGGCAGGACCACATGGAGGAGGAGGAGGCCGGGGCCGAGGGCCCGCCCGTGGCCCCGTAGCCCTGAGAGCTGGACGGCTGCCCGCCCACGGTGCCTGGAGGGAAGGAGGCGGGGTTAGAGGAGCCGGACGAGCGACCGAACAGATTATCTTTCACGTGAAACGTTAAGCAGGCTCATCGAGTCGCGTGGCGACTTTAAATTGATTGTTTTGTCTCATCAGCTGTTTCCTAAATGTTCTTTTGTCATAAACAGAAAAAGAAACGCGGCTTTATCTTTGGCTGGATGTTCATGAAGGTTTCAACAAGTTAAAGTTAGACCACATAGAATTTAATGGAATACATATTTGTACTGAACGCTGTCAGAAGGATGAAGGACAATTAGCATGAAAGAAGTCATGGATTTACTTTAAAGGGCCAGTTTGTATAATCATCTTGTTATATAGTCATTTAAACCTTTTTCTCAGTCTCTCATTTTGATGAAAGTAGTGACAGACAACACTTCTATTCAAAAAATGATAATACCAAATTTGGTATTAGACATTTATCTACCATTGTATTCATATATTCCACTGTTTTTGTGAACCTAAGACCTTTGGTAAACCAGTTTCCATCACCAAAACATGAGTAAAGTTATGTTTTCACAAGAGATATGAAGAATCTTCAATTTTTCAGCTTTATGGCCATATTATCACTTTGCCTTATTATATAAAGAGCTGAGCTAGTTCTGCCATTTTAGATGTAACACATGGATATATATATATATATCTCATATGCAAGTGCCTTAAAAGGTGAATTTAAGAAATTATGTGAAATCGAGAAAAAGGCCCACGACCCTGAAGGGTTAATGTGGGATTGTCTCTTGATAAATGTGAGATGTCGCTCCTCGTCTCCTCACTAAACCAAAGCGAGGTCAGGGAGAGACTCACTGCACAGCTGCTCGATGGTGGCCCACTGCTCCGACTTCTTCCAGGTCTGAGCCAGATCCTCGTCGGAGGTCCTCACGGCGTCCAGCAGCAGGCCGATGCTGTCCTGCAGACAAACACCATCAGGCCAAGCTCTTTCAGCAAATCTCTCATTTTCTGTGAACTCAGCAAACTCGTGGAACGCTCTTCCATCACACAGACGCACAAAGCATTCAAACAGCCTTAAGGGACTGAGCCTCTCTGGCTCAGTTTTACTGGCGATTAGTGTGCATTTTATTTATTTATTTATTTATATATATATATATATATATATATATATATATATATATATATATATATATATATATATATATATATATATAATTTATGTATATTAATATTTTGCAAATATAATAATTATAATAATATATAAATATATATATTAATATTATATATATAGAAATACAAAATATTAATATACATAAATAATATATATTATTTATGTATATTAATATTATATATATAGAAATACAAAATATTAATATACATAAATAATATATATTATTTATGTATATTAATATTTTGTATTTCTATATATATATATATATATATATATATATATATAATATTAATATATATATTATTTCTATATATATATTATTATAATTTCTATATATATATATTATTTATGTATATTAATATTTTGTATTTCTATATATAATATTAATATATATATTATTTCTATATATATATTATTATAATTTCTATATATATATATTATTTATGTATATTAATATTTTGTATTTCTATATATATATTATTATAATTTCTATATATATATATATTATTTATGTATATTAATATTTTGTATTTCTATATATATATTATTATAATTTCTATATATATATATTATTTATGTATATTAATATTTTGTATTTCTATATATAATATTATTTCTATATATATATATTATTATAATTTCTATATATATATATTATTTATGTATATTAATATTTTGTATTTCTATATATAATATTATTTCTATATATATATATATATATATATATATATATATATATATATATATATATATATATATATATATAAAAAAAGAAAATCTGGATTTGATAGAGAACGTCCACATCTGATGAAGCTGTTTGTAATTATCTTCACACAGGAAAACATATTTTCTAAATCATCTGGTCATGATGGCCGACGTTTGAAACCGATCCGCGTGAAGAAAGAGGGAAAACATCCGCGCAGCAGTAACGGCTTCCAGGCGGGACAAGAATGCGGCGTCGCTCATTATTCATTATCCTGCGACGCAGAAGGGAAGAGTTGACCTACTCTCAGGGGCATGACCTCGTTGGTGACGAGGAAGAGGAGCAGATGGAAGTCCGACACGATGTCCAGGAAGGCCGTGGAGGTGCTCTGGGACAGGTACGTCGCTAAACTGTGGAAGTCCTGCGCACAAACGACAACACAAAGACATGTAACGTCTGTAATAACGCGTTTAACGCGAGCTGAAGAGATTCTGACGTCGAGTTGTCCGATACATAAAACAGGTCAGTGAACGCCCCTCTGGTGAATCTTAAACTAGTCCCTTCAGCTTAGTGTTGGAGGTTCTAACTAACGTTAGCTCCTTACTTTACACTTCAAAACATCATTAAAGTTCATTAGTGGAGATTATCTTTATGAACAAAATGTGTAAATATCTTAAACATTAGTTTGACACAGATTATTTTCTGCAGTAATCCAGAACGGAAGGCTTTTTGTGGAGGGAACCAGAGAGACGCTAACTTCCTGTTGCTACAACCGCAGCACTGTTGCGTAACTAGAGCAACTTCCTTTCAATAAAAAAAAATAAAAAAAAAACAGATTGAAATCTCAGACAGTTAAAAAAAAGAAGTAAATGTTGGATGTGTGTCATAAATGGCGAGGAGGGTTAAGTTACTTGTGTCTCTCCCAGGATTTCCCGGTTCTCAATGGGGAACCGTTGCGTGGAGGAGAACGTGTACTGGGGGTCCTTTGGAAAAGTGGTCGTTATCTGGGAGAGGAAGACAAAGCGAACGGCGGGTTAAGACCAGAGGAACATTCAGGACGTGACATCTGGTGACACAGAAGTTAAATGCGCTCACGTCTATGATGAGGTACTCCACGGGAAGAGGCCGCGCTAGAAACGTGACGTCGTTTCCAAACTTGTCTTTGTCCTTTTGGATGAAAGGAGGGGAAGAATTAAATAACGGCGTCAAAACAAAACATCTGGAAACAAAACATCTGGAAACAAAACATCTGGACGGACTCACAACACCACGAAAACAAAGTAAGAGTCTGGACGCTTCCAATAACCTGTAATGCTCAGTATCCAACCACATGACTAATATTCCTTATTTTTAATATATATAATAAAAATATATATATTTTTTATATATATTTTTTTTATATAAAATAAATATATATATTTTTTATATAAATTAAAAAATATAAATATATATTTTTTATATATTTTTTTTATATAAATAAATATATATATTTTTTATATAAATTAAAAAATATATATATATATATTTTATATAAATTAAAAATATATATCTATAATATCAAAATATTATATAAATATATATGAATAATATACATAAATAAATAATATACACATATATATATATATTTATACCAAAAAATATATATACACACACAAGCGTATAAATAATATATATATATATATATATATTTAAATAAATAAAATAATATATATATATATATATATATATATATATATATATAAAATGTATATATAGTATATATACATCATTCGAACAGGCGTTACCTTGTAGAAGACGTCGGGGACGTACTGCTCAGAGGAGGACTCTTTAGCGAAGCCCAGCTCCGGCGCGTCTTTGCAGGGCAGCAGACACTCGTCCCTCACCAGCGCCATGCACTGGTTGGACACCTGGTAGCTCTCAAAGTGCACCTGGTTGTCCGGGCCGCCTGCACACAGGAAGAGTTCATGATCTTCATCGCTCGCTGACTGAGGACCGGCCGGTCTAGTCGTTGTGTTTAAAGCCGTACTCCTGCACCGTGTCGGGTAAAGACCAGCGAGGTCAGCCTCGCTACCAACACGAGCCTCGCTTCAAACTACCACACACGAGCCTCGCTACCAACACGAGCCTCGCTTCCTCACTTGAGCCTCAGCCTCCAACACGAGCCTCGCTTCAAACTTCCACACACGAGCCTCGCTACCAACACAAGCCTCGCTTCCAACACAAGCCTCGCTTCCTCACTTGAGCCTCAGCCTCCAACACCAGCCTCGCTTCCTACTTCCACACACGAGCCTCGCTTCCAACACGAGCCTCGCTTCCTCACTTGAGCCTCAGCCTCCAACACCAGCCTCGCTTCCTACTTCCACACACGAGCCTCGCTTCCAACACGAGCCTCGCTTCCACACACGAGCCTCGCTTCCACACACGAGCCTCGCTTCCAACACGAGCCTCGCTTCCACACACGAGCCTCGCTTCCAACACGAGCCTCGCTTCCAACACGAGCCTCGCTTCCAACACGAGCCTCGCTTCCACACACGAGCCTCGCTTCCACACACGAGCCTCGCTTCCACACACGAGCCTCGCTTCCACACACGAGCCTCGCTTCCACACACGAGCCTCGCTTCCACACACGAGCCTCGCTTCCACACACGAGCCTCGCTTCCACACACGAGCCTCGCTTCCACACACGAGCCTCGCTTCCACACACGAGCCGCGCTTCCACACACGAGCCGCGCTTCCAACGCCAGCCTCGCTTCCAACAGGGAAAGTAAAGCAGATTTTGACTTCGCATCTAACGCCAGCATCGCTAAGTCAAAATCTGCTTTACTTTCCCTGTTGGAAGCGAGGCTGGCGTTGGAAGCGAGGCTCGTGTTGGAAGCGAGGCTGGCGTTGGAAGCGAGGCTGGCGTTGGAAGCGTCGCCATGACGCCGGCTTCCTTCGCTGCCAGAGCCTCATTACAAGCTAACGGCAGCGATGAGGTCACCGCTACGATCCGTGCTTTTCTTTGCAGCTTTCAAGGTCGTGAAGGAGGGAAAGCGTGAACTCACCTGGTCACTACGAACACAACGCAGACATTTAAAGAGGAAACTTCTCTTCTTCGTGTGCAAACTGGACTTTATGTTGTTATTCTTAAACATCAGATCCTTCATTCAGACCACATGTTGTGCTTCAGACTACAGCAGCAACAGGAGCAGTGACTCACTGTAAACATGGACACATACCTGTTGCCACCACGGTCACAAACTTGGAGCCGAAGTGTCCGTCTCGGGAGAGGCGGCAGCTGTTCGAGTGAAGGTTCTGGAAGTATCCGGCCGTGATGCACTCCTCTGCGCTCAGGTAGTGCGAGTCCTAACAGAGAGGGACAGCGTGAGCGTCTGGAGGCAGCGTGTTACTCTGATGCGTTTCAGGAGCCGCGTCCTCACAATGTTCCTGGTGAAGCGGACGGTTCCTATCCGCGTGTCTTCAGACAGCAGGTCAGAGAAGATCCAGCCCACCTGGAACCGGACCAAAACACAGACTGTAAGCTCTTCTTTCAGGAAAAGAAAACACAAATGTCATTTTTCAGCTGCTCGGGTGTGAATGTGTTTTATCCATTACCGTGAACTGAAAGTAAATTTGTTTCTGAAACTATTCAGGACATATTTCACGAGTTCCCTTCCCATCAGCCATGCAGATTAACGGTGAACAAAAGGTCATCGGGGGTCAAACCGAGAGGGGAAGGACGGCCCACCTTGCACAGGCCCAGTTTGGCGGCGATCTCGTCCACAGCTGCGGCTTTAGGGTCGTCCACCAGCTCCAGGCTGTTCTGAGTCGCGTTCTGAAACCAGTTCACACAAAAAGAGTCACTGAAGGGTCAAAAGGTCACATCCGCGGACTACTTTACGGGCCTTCGGGGGACGTCAGCGAACCCCTCACCTGCGGCGGCTCGTAGATGGCGGCCACCTCGGCTCGGATGCCCAGCGGGATGTCCTTGTGCTCGGTGTAGCGGCCGTACAGGTAGCCCATCCGCTGGCTGCCCGTCTTCCTCCAGAAGTCCAGGAAGCGGTCGGCCGTGGTGTGGTTCTCGAACATGATGTTGTCCACGTGTCTGTATTTCTGGGAGGAGCAGAGAGACGCTTGAGGCGGAGCTCCAGCACCGTCATCACATTCCTTTAACCTCGGACACTAACGTCGGGTGATTTTCATTGAGCTGCTTTGGTCCTTGTGTAGCTTCATGCTGCTCAGACGTTATCGAAGGTGGGCGTGTCTTATCGAAGGTGGCCGTGTCTTATCGAAGGTGGGCGTGTCTCATGTTTTATTGGCGATGCCCTAATTTTTCACCTGATTTTGAGCCTTTTGTCAGGGTCCCTCCATGATACCTGTTTATTGTTTGATGAGAAGTTCTATAGGGTGAAATAATAAAAGAGTACTTCAACTTGCCTTGTATATTTTATCAGGTACATTATATCAGGTGAAATATACCCGACGTTAGTGATGGTGTTACTATTTTTAACGTTAGTGTTCTCGGGTTAAATAATCCAGTTTTAGATTCATAATTACTAGAGATGGTCCTAAAGCTTTTAGGTCGATTATCCAACTCGGTCCAGTGGGATTTCTATTTTTGTTATTGACGTTGAATGAGAAAATACATTTATTACCCTTCCTTCCTAAATGTATAGTTTAAACATTCTTAGATTTGAGATGATTATCTATTAGAGTTATTTTTGCTCGTGCAATGATTATTGTCTTTATAGTTTTCTATCTAAAATTTCCACGACTTTAAACCAAGTTTCCATGACCAAACATGTGAAATCTCGATGTAAACATGGAAAAGTGAGAACATGTAGTATTTAAACTAACAATGAGAATGAGAGTGTATTATATTCTGAGCGTCTTCCAAGGACTTTTCCAGGCCTGAAATAACCATTTTAAAACTCCATGACTTCCAGGTTTTCCATGAGCGTAAGAACCCGGTCAATGCTTCCAGGCGTCAGGACAGAATAAACACATAAAATGTCAAACCAATGGGTCCTGCTCTCTTTAGCATCAACTTCTGTCAAGAAACGTATAAACTCACAGAAATATTATTCTGTGGGGGGGAAAGATAAATGAAACAAACAAGTGGAAACTAATCATCATAACATAATTGTTGTGGCACACCAGAACTGTGAACAACTGGATAAAAAGGAGCCACATAAATAAAAGTGAATTGTCATTATTGTACCTGTCGGTTCAGCGTGAGCGCGCTCGGCTGGCACTTGGTGCAGATCCCCTCCGGCCAGGGGAGGTGGCCCTCGCAGCCCGACTTGATCTTACAGCTGATGTTCTCCAAAGCTGCAAACTTCCCTCTGCAGGACACAGAAGAAGAAGAAGAAGAAAGAAAACGGGGTTAGAATAGAATTTTTTAAAAAACACGTGGAATCACACCGGCGACGTGGAAGCGCCTCACTTGTCGGCTCCGCCCGTCAGCTTCCTCAGGTACGCGTGGAACGACATGTGCTTCACCGGAGGGTCGAGGTGGTTCAGGTAGTCTTCGTCAAAAGGCTGAAGAAGAAGAAGAAGACAGTTTCAATAAGTAGAATCTGAATGAACCTGGGTAACAGCCGGGGTAGAAACAAGAACCCTTTTACCTCCAGCGGGACACAGTGCACACATTTCCCAAGGGACCCGTGGTGACATCTGGAACGAGAGAGAAGAGCGAGTCAGAGTTCGGCGTTAGCTTCTAGTTCCGATTGTTCTCCGGCCGGTCGGTTCCTCACAGCTGAGGATCTTTGTTCCTGTAGATCTTGCCGTCCTGCTTGGTCAGATACTGATCGATCTCGTCCTCCTGGACCTGCGGCGCCGAGAAGGACCGCGGGATCACGGAGGACGAAGAGGAGGGGAACGAGGAGGAGGAGGAGGATGAAGAAGACGAGACGGACGGTAGGGATGAAGACGAGTGTGGGGTGGCGGTGTCCATGCCCTCCCCGGGGGAGGAAGAGGATCCTGTGGGGACCAGGTACAGCATGTCGCCGTGCCTAAAGAGAAGGGAGACGATCACAGGGGACGGATCACTTTTACCCAATGCACCTGATGAAGTCACACTTTTTTTAAATCAGAAAACATTATCGTAAACTTCTCTTAATAAATGAGTGTTTGCGTATAATATGATGGAGTTTAACTTTTTGTCTGAATGGTACATTGTGTTGGGTGGGTTTTTAGTCCTTAAAGCAGATACATCCTCATTGATGAAGGTGCATCCTCGTTGATTAAGGTGCATCCTCATTGATGAAGGTGCATCCTCATTGATGAAGGTGCATCCTCATTGATGAAGGTGCATCCTCATTGATGAAGGTGCATCCTCATGGATTAAGGTGCATCCTCATGGATTAAGGTGCATCCTCATGGATGAAGGTGCATCCTCATGGATGAAGGTGCATCCTCATGGATGAAGGTGCATCCTCATGGATTAAGGTGCATCCTCATTGATGAAGGTGCATCCTCATTGATGAAGGTGCATCCTCATTGATTAAGGTGCATCCTCATGGATTAAGGTGCATCCTCATGGATTAAGGTGCATCCTCATGGATTAAGGTGCATCCTCATGGATTAAGGTGCATCCTCATGGATTAAGGTGCATCCTCATGGATTAAGGTGCATCCTCATGGATTAAGGTGCATCCTCATTGATTCTACTTTTGAAAACAGCCGTTTCTTTCCAGTGCTCTCACTCACTTGATCTTCAGCACGCTCATGGTTTTGTTCTGGGACAGGAGCTCGTCGGTCTTGTTGCGGTTCAGATACATAGAAAACCCGTTGGCACTGAAGCCGAACTCTTTGGCCACCTGGGAGAGAAACGAAGCCGGTTAGAGCGGACGAAAACATTACGTCATGTGGCCTGAAAATTAAAATACGGCTAACTTTGAATCACCATGAAATGCATTTAACACTCAGCCGTTCATTAGCTTCAACTTTTCTCCTTTCTTGAAATCAACAATCCCAATGAAACAAGAGCAAGAGCTCCTGTAAAGGGTTTCCACTCTTCAACCACTGACGATCATCCCATACAAGCAGATTAGCATCGAGCCTCGCAGGTAGCTAACAGTCCACACTAATACGTTTTAAAACAAGCGGGTTGGAAGGTCTCCGTCGTGTTTTGTTCATTACAGTTTCTTCGTGAACTTTACAACAGTTGTGCAGAACAAAAATAAGCATTGATTTATAAAAAAAAGGAAAGTTTTGTGTCCGTCGCACCTCCTCAAATCGTGACTTCAAGCGCCGCTGCACACGCTGGAATAACAGCTTGTAGGCCGTAAAATGCTAAATTTAGACAACGAGGTCGGCAGCCTGTAGTAGGAACCTGCTGAGGACACCCCACCTTTTGTAGAGTTTACATAACAGCACAATGCTCATCTTGGCATAGAAACCGAACTCATCCAAACAAACAGCACAAAGCTCGACCTCTGGTTCTTAATTATCGAGACGGGACATCGCGTTGAGTTCCTTCCATTCTGTCTGGGCTGCAGAAAGACAACCTGCAGGGCTCAGACTGACTTCCTCAAAGCCACGCTTCTCTCTTCCAACCGCCGCCGGCTGCAGGGAATGAAAGCTCTCGATTGATCCGCAGGCTCCACCGCCCGCCTCAACGCGGAGGCATACATTTTTAATGAGGTGCTGCAATATGACTGGAATGCTGTTACATGTAAGGTTTTTAAAATCCATGGATTAAAATGCATCTGTGATTACGTTTGGAGCGTTTTATCAGTGCGATTGAACCAAAAACAACAAAACACACGACCGAACGATCCGTTTTATGCGTTCGTCTCTGTCGTGGCCGGGCTGTAAACCCACAACCTGCCGCGCAGCCGTGATGACAAGAGAGCGACGCGGCTCGTCCACCACGCTGCCTGAAAGCAAACCTGCTAGCCGCGCGCTAACAGCCTGACCGGCTCTGGTGCGTTCTGCACAGATTCAAAGAGCGGCCACAAAAGCCCTGGAAACACGGATGTACTTTGTGACAACAATGCAGGCGTTGTTGCTCCCATTGCTGTAGAAATAGTACTAAAGACGTGTTCATGCTCTGTAAACAGACGTTTATGCAGAAATTGAACCACTGAAATCTGTTATTACACACAGTACCTTCTTTAGAAAAGCAGCAGCCGTCTCCCTCTTGGTAGAAGCAACTTTCTTCATCCCATCTGGGGATTGAACCCTGATGATCTATAAATAAAAAGACATACGCAGCGTTTAGAGGTCAGAGGTCACAGAAAGCTTTGTTAGCTACTGACAAACAAACAAACATGGAGATTTATTTACAGCTTCAGTCTGACCCGTCAGACAAAACAAGATCACAGTGATGTCAGAACATTATGACAACAATGACAGTGCAAAAAAAAAAAAAAAAAAAAAAAGTCACGTTCACATGAACCTCTACTTTAAAACAACAGCTTCTGTGTTGCGACATTAAAGATGTTGACTTTAAACCAGACAACGCAACTAAAGCTGTCAGAGTGTGTGTGTGTGTGTGTGTGTGTGTGTGTGTGTGTGTGAGAGAGAGAGAGAGAGAGTGTGTCTCTGTGTGTTTTTGTGTGTGTCATTGTGTGTTTTTGTGTGTGAGCCTCTCTCTCTCTCTGTGTGTGTGAGTGTGTGTGTCTTTCTGTGTGTTTTTGTGTGTGTGAGAGTATGTGTCTCTCTGTGTGTGTGTGTGTGTGTGTGTGTGTGTGTGTGTGTGTGTGTGTGTGTGTGTGTGTGTGTGTGTGTGTGTGTGTGTCTCTCACAGTCAACAAACTATCACTTTTAATGAATCAACAACATCTCGGCTTCCTTTATCTCCACCAATCACACCACCGTTTGACTCATAACCTGCGCGTGCTAAACACTACATTCCGCTCGTTTATACATCTGCACGCGCCGGTTATGAATATGTCCGCTTCTCCAACGACGCCTCTTTACATTTAAATGTCATAAGCTAGCAGAGGAGCTAATATTAGTCGGGTTCGCCCAACAGGCCCGAGTCACTCTCTGCTAATGACGCGTTAGCTCGCGAGCTAATTCTGCTGCCTCATCACTCCGGACTTCGGCTAACCCGCGCGAGCTAACGTCGGCCGGGTCCACCCGCCGCGACCGTTGGTCCCAAACATGTCGTCATACTCACGATAACGTCCGCCATGTTGCTCCCGGTGAGTCCCGCTGCGTCAGGAGAAAGAAACACTCGATACACAATTCACGTCGCGCTGCTGTCTGTCAACGAAACTCCATCCCACAAAACTCAAACGCCGGGTGTTGCAGACATTAGCGCCCCGGCTCAGTTTCCCCACCGGTCCCACACCGAAGCGGCCACGGGCGAAACAAGATTTCTATTTTTTATCGTTCCGCTTCTTGTTTTTAAACGGTAACTGCGACGTCGAGGACACTGCTCATCAAAGCAGACATAAACACGATTTTAAATCATTAAAACATGTTTTAAATAAATGTAGGGCAGGACCCAGGCTTGATTATCTCTTAAGAGAAGTTTGCCTTCAGGGCTTTCTGCCAGAAAGTGCTAATTTTAACCCAAATCATGCTACTTTTCTAGGTTTGTTGCGTAAACTTTAAGGAGATTTCACCCTGACTTAAAGAGGGACCCTATTTTGAAATCTAGAACTTCATCCTTTTAGCTCACACTGTCCTCACTTTAAAAATATATATAATTGTAATATATTTTATATAAATGAGTTTGCTTAATCTTAAGTAAATATTATATTATGCAACCTACATTTATTTCTGGTATTTGTTGTGATACTGTGCTATATTATAATTGTGTTCTTCTGGTGTTTAAAGCAGCATTTCAGTCCCTGTTTAGTTTTTTAAGGTCTTTAATATAATTAACAATAAAAGTAAAATCATAATTGGCTTCTTAGAGATATCGTCCCCCAACCCTGTTGATGAAAAACTGTGAGAGCAACAACTATCAAACCCAAAAGGCTGTAAGTATTAATGCACATTTATGTATATTTATACATACTCAGTGGATTCTAACTAAAACAGAAATACAGGTTGATCATCTCATAATCTAAGGAACCATTTTGATGATCATAAATAAATCTCCCTTTTCACTTTCCTGTTTTTATGCTTTATTTTTCCCGCATCCTGTAGAGAGGACGAAGCTCCATTAAACATCACAATCTGTGCAAACATGGAAAACATAATTTATAAAGAAGAATCCAGCAACTCTTCCATCAGCAGGCAAAACATACAGCAACGATCTCTGCAGCGCCGCGAGAAAGCATGAACAATAAACAATAAACACTGATTTCCATACTCAGCATTATTAAACAAGGGAGATGTAGAAATATGGAACACAATGATGCATGAATGTATCCGGAGGGAGAAGAGGGTTATGATATTATGTTATCACGCTGAAAAGCTACGCTCAGCGATGGCAAGCTGCTGTCCGTCTCTACAGAATCCAGGTTTTCATTTGAAACGTCCGGCGTTGATGGAAAAAGCCTCTGAGATGGAGAAAGAGACGCCTCCTCACTCCACGAGCTCGTCTCCTAAACTCAACCTGAGGCCGCCTCGCTTGTTTCATGTTGGGTCCGTGAGAAGATAGAGAAGAAGAAAAAAGATAGAGAAGAAGAAAAAAGATAGAGAAGAAGAAAAAAGGAGATAAAAAAAAGGAAGAGCAGCGAGAGAAGAGAAGAAGAGAGGAGGTGAGGGTGTGAGGATTTAGGATGTGAGGAGTTAGGATGTGAGGAGTGAGATGTGAGGAGTTAGGATGTGAGTAGTGAGATGTGAGGATGTGAAGAGTTAGGATGTGAGGAGTTAGGATGTGAGGAGTGAGATATGAGGATGTGAGGAGTGAGGATGTGAGGAGTTAGGATATGAGGATGTGAGGAGTGAGGATGTGAGGAGTTAGGATGTGAGGAGTTAGGATGTGAGGAGTGAGATGTGAGGAGTTAGGATGTGAGTAGTGAGGAGTTAGGATATGAGGAGTGAGATATGGGGCTGTGAGGATGTGAGGAATTAGGATATGAGGATGTGAGGATGTGAGGATGTGAGGATGTGAGGAGTTAGGATGTGAGGATGTGAGGATGTGAGGAGTTAGGATGTGAGGAGTGAGATGTGAGGAGTTAGGATGTGAGTAGTGAGATGTGAGGATGTGAAGAGTTAGGATGTGAGGAGTGAGGATGTGAGGAGTGAGGAGTTAGGATATGAGGAGTGAGATATGAGGATGTGAGGAGTGAGGATGTGAGGATGTGAGGAGTTAGGATGTGAGGATGTGAGGAGTTAAGATAAGAGGATGTGAGGATGTGAGGAGTTAGGATATGAGGATGCTAAACATGAGCAGAGGTCGTGAACTCGTGGGGTCAGAAGAAGAATCCGGGGAAAGTAGTTTTTTTTGTCGATTTCTTTTTCTCTTTTTTCCATGTGTGCGAGTCTGTTGCGGGTCGTTGTGGTCGTCGTGGAACCGCTCGGTGTGAAGTGTTGGGTCGCGGCCCGCGAGCTTCAGATGATGCCGTACTTGGCGAGCTCGTTCAGCTCCAGGTGGTTGAAGGCCTCCCAGGGGCAGATGACCGTGATGTCTGCAACGAACAATGCAAATAAAGTTCTATATGTGCAAAAAAATCACTAATATTTGGCAAAACAAATGACCTATTGTGGCTGCAAATAACCTGTGTTGCACTGAATATCTTTTCAAGATAAAAACAATAACGTTCAACCTGTGCAAAACAGAACGAGTGCAGATGTGTGAGCATCAGGCTGCAGTGAGCTGCTTTCCTCTACACGTCTTCTTTTATAAAGGATTATTTAAAAAAACATTTTGGGGTGATTTTTTTTTTTTAAGAATCTGCATCTCCCCCGCCTGCGCCCTGCCTGCAATACCCCCGCGCCCCCACTAGAGGGTCGCGCCCCACTGCTCTGAACTCACCCGTGCCTAAGCCCTCCATTCCTGGGATGTCGTCACCGAATCTGAAAAGAAAAAAGAAAACACAATCACACACGTCCGCGTTTCTGAATCTCTGAAATAGAAAATAAATCACGGAGACGAACCCCTGGATTCCTTTCTTCGGAGGCTTGCTCTTGAACTGGCGGGTCTGCCGCTGCTTGAACTTGGGCGGGCCCTTGCGCGGGGTGGCGGGCCCTCCGGTGACCCGGGTGGCCGACTTGATCTCAGCTTTGGGCACCTCAAGATTCATCTTTCAGCTGTTTTTTTGGGGGGGGGGGGGGTTATCTGTCAGCAGGCTGCTGGCTTTGCCTCTCCGATGGCGCCTTTTTATTTTGAAAAGGAATAAAAAAAGAGCGACGTTAGAGGCGTCACAGCCGGCGTCACCTCTGGGTGACATTACGGGCCTTAATCCTCGCACTGATCTGACAAACACCCGGCGGGATTTACACTCATATTTCACGCTGATTGAATGTCTGACACGGACTACACCTTGTTCTGGTGAGGATGACCCAATTTCCCATAATCCCCGGCTCAAGTTAATAACCCCCCGTCTCTGTTTCAAGCCAAACGTAATCTGGTTAGATGAAGGACGACCCGCAGAAGTGCTGAGCGAGCGCTGAGGGTCTGAACGATCATCCGTCCACCGCGTGACGATGACGAGGACAAAGCTGATGATGAAGATGATGAACAGCTTCACCAGAGAGGTTTTATATCAAAGTAAACTGCGTGAACATTGTTGTTCACGCACTGATGAACTCGTCTTCTCTCATTCGAGAGGAAAGAAAATATTTATTCTACTTTTTACTGTTTAGATTTCTCATAAATTCACCAAAAGTCACCGTTAGATAACATTTCATACAACTTAACACAATAAATCCTCTTAAAGTCAGTGATGAAGTGGTGAAGTTTCATGGTGATATCTATGAGGTCATGTAACTAAACTTCTCTTTAAAGAGGTTTGTTCACACCGCATTCATAACCTCATTTATACACATTTATTAATAAAAACATGGAGAAAATACATCTGTTGGCCATATTTTTCTGATTTATGGACCGAAACAAAGAGATATCCAAAACTCCCAGCGGTAAAAACATTTTGACGTGTCTTTCTTACAGCTAATACTTTAAAAAATGTGTTTGTTTTGCACAAACACATGTTTCCGTTTCTTGAAGTCGACATCGGCACCAAACATCCTGTAATCGTTTAGCGAGGCAGAACATCTGGTGAGCCTTCAGTACAAAGGAGACTCCCATCTCTCCGGAGACGTGTAAAGGTCGTATGAAGGTCGTAATAAAGCTGCGACCTCCCTGACCTCTCTGCTCTCATAAGTGTGTGCGGTGCAGCGGAGCGTCTACTCACCGGCTGCTGGAGCGGCTGTGTGTGTGGAGCGGTACGCTGGGCTCGCTGTGAGGGCCGCCGGGCTCCGGGCCCCTCTTATAGACGCTGAGCTGCAGGGGATTACGGACGCGCCGCCTCCCGGCTCCCCGCCCTACAGCTCTCGTGTTCGGAGGGTTTTTTGGGTCCTACGGGGGGTACAGATGTGCTCTGGGGGATCGTTTAAAGTTTTTAAAACGTCGATTATGGATGAAAATCTGCGATAATAATAAAATAAATGCAATAAACACTTCCTGCGTTCATCCAGTTGTGACATTATTCCAGTTTGCGAGACGCGTTTCACACACAAAGCGCTTCATTTAATGTCTTTAAAGCTGCCGGGCTTTTGTTGTTACCTCATGATCTCCTGAGCGTGAGGTAACAACCCGGATCAAATTAACGGGTCGAGGCCTCCGGGTTCCTGAGAGATGAGAGCCGTGAGCGTTTGGGCTTTTATTATGAAGGCGGATGCAGATGAAAGCGTTCCTGAAAGGCCTCGTTCACCTGCTTGTTATTCAACCGCCTGCTCCACTCCCCCATCATGCAACAGTCTCCGGGAACTCCACGGCAGCGAGGTGTAAAACGTGTCTTGCAAGAGACAGATTTCTTTATTATTAAAGGATGTCGTGACTCACCTCTACGGGGAAAGTTTATCCTTCTCTCGGATGTCTGTCCTTCCGACTTTGAGTTCAACACCTGGACCTACAGACTCCATGTCGTGACATCACAGCAGTGTGAAAGAGTCGTGGTCGAGTTTGCATTACACACAACGACAGATTAAACTAGAGTCTGCAGTTTTCAGATGTGATTTTAAGATGATTTCAACCAGGTTTATATGATTTTTATTGTTGAAAAACAGTTGTTTTATATGTCTGCCAAACATCTGGAGAGGCTCTTTAAGGACGTCCATAGTTTAAAGGCAGTGTGTGAGATCTGGAGCCATCTAGTGGCCAGATTGTAGATTGCAACTGAATGAAACTGATTAAATGATCCAGACATCTTCTCATTCCTCAACCAATAACTCATTTTCTCTAAAGTTATATTTCCCCGTTCCGACAGTAAATAAACTGACCAGCCGCTCCCGGGCCGGTCGGGTGAATCCAGGCGGCGAGGCCACGAACACGTTAAGAGGATCAGACGGAACATGTTATCGTCACGTCAACAGACACGCGTGTCCGTCGCTCTCTTGAAGCGAAGTCAAAGACAATCTGTCGCTCTCAGACATTTATTGAACAGCTTATATAAATACATCATTTAAAATATACAACGAGGCTCAGTTAAGAACACTTTTCACACTTCAGTTCAAGCTTCCGATAAATAAAACAAAAACGTGCAAAAAATGTGCTTCAAGACAACGAATCAAGATTTAAAAGTCCAGAAAATAAACCCAACGGATTTTCTAACGAGGCTCCAAAAACAAACGTTATTAATAAACACGCACTTTCATAATCTCACCACGTCGAGCAACTCATGAAATAAAGACTTCTCTCACGTTTTGGCATTTCTTCCTGTCAGTAAAATATTCACACAGTTAACTGAGATCTAAGAACACCAGACATCTCAATTTTTTTTTTTTTTTAAAAGGTCACAAAACAGGAGCAGTGAACTTATTCAAGAGAAACATTTTGACCCAGACGGCTTCAGTTTGGAGACTTCCTGCTTCAGCTTCATCATCATCATGTCAGGTTCTACCTCTACAGTGTTTTTAGAGAATCAGGATAAAACCGTTTCTTTACAACCCGTCTGGTCTGTCGGGGTGATGCCAGCAAATACTTTGGAGAGTAAAATGTTTTCACAACAAATAGAAACGATGAACAAAGTCACCGTAGTAAGATTAGAATAAACTGGATTCTTCCTTTAAATGATTTATGATCAGCAGCTGATTTTGTGTCAGGCAGCACCGCCTGAGTCCGTCCTCTGAGTCGCTCTGCGGACGTGGAGGCGGAGCGTGTCGCGGCTGTCGGTGGACACTTCACGTCTTTTTCAAGAGTCTGATCTCCATCTTCAGGTAGGCTTTCAGGTTCTCGTCCAGGACGTTCTCCTCGATGGCGGCGAGCGCCCGGTCCCCTCCGTCGTGGTAAAACGCCAGCAGCTGCTCCGCGTGTTCGATCCACACGCAGTTGTGGCAGCCGCTCATGCAGCAGTGGGCCGGGGCCGGCGGCGGGCCGGTCTCCGGGGACCAGGAGGAGGAGGCGGGGCCGGGGTCTGGTCCAGAGGAGGAGGCGGGGCCGGGGTCTGGTCCAGAGGAGGAGGAGGAGTCTGCCGGCGGTGGAGGGGCAGGCCGACCCGGTCCAGCAGAAGAGAGGCGTCTCACGTGGAGCAGGGAGAGGACGCACAGCTGGAAGACATATGATGACTCATTATCAAACTTTGTAAACATCCCATGCACAGGGTTCACACACATTTTGACCAATGGATTTCATGACTTTTCCATGTTGTGAAATCTGGGTGTAAACATGAAAAAGTGAGTAAATGTAGTATTTAAACTAACAATGAGAATACAAAGCATACAGTAAACCTTAAATGACACAAATGAATGAGACAATAGTTTGATTAAAAGAATACACATTTATATAGATGCCTGTATGTATGCCTGCTTATATTTTGAGTCTTTCTTTTAAAAGCATATTCATTATTTCAAACTCAGCGTAAATGAACGACATGAATATAACACATTTACATGACTTAAGAACCCTGCATGCATTAATTAATTAATTTGTCTGTGTTGTCCTGCTCTGATGGGTTCATTACATTTTAAGTCCTTATATATCTTGTAGTTGGAGAGGACATTAAACGCATCACTGTGCTCTGTGCGCATGTCAATAAAGCTGCATCTTGAACGTTCATGTGTGTGTGAGAGGACACTGATGAAGTACCAACAGTTATATCTGTGTTATGCTTTGAGAAGAAGCTCTAAAGTAGAAACATAACCATGTATTAGTATCACTACACACAGAAGTCTGTGTATTTAATACAATGACGTCACTAACGGTAAAGGTTGACGTTAGGTCAGATCTCCGTGCTGGTCGCTACTTCTCCACCGACCTTTTGTAAAGACAGCGACGGCCTCGTCCCGTTTACCGCCGCACACAGCATCGTCTCGGTAAACGCGGAGCTCCTTTACACGTCTGTGTCACTCATGAGGCGCTTTTATGAAGCCGCTTCCCTCCTGGACGTTAAAATCCGCCGCTTTGCTTCAGCAAATTGCGTCACTTCATGTATTTCCTGGTCTGTGACCTTTGTGTGATAAACAAAGCCGTTGATTGGCCGACAAGAAGAAACGTGACCAATCACATAGCACGCTTCTAAATGTAAACCAATAGAAAGCGCAGAATAGTGTTGGGGGCGGTTCCCAAAAGAGGAGCTGCATTTACAATCTCTGTCCAGCAGGTGTCGGTGTTTCACCTGTATGTCCTGTGTAATCTCACAATAAAGCTCATCAAGCTTTTAAGCAGATAAACGCCATATAAATATAGAATGACGACGATATATCGATGTAAATCTTAAAGGATATGATACAATATATATATATATATATATATATATATATATATATATATATATATATATATATATATATATATATATTGAGTCAGAAGAAGTCTGACTACGGTTTATATTTTGTTTGTATTGTTGCCAAGCACCACCTAATTACTGTGTTTGCAGATGAGAGACTGCTTGTGCAAAGCAACACATTTTATATTCAGCTACACAGACACAACATATGATGAGGGCCTATTTGATGTGTGTTAACAAGTTCCATTAAAAACTCATTTAGCTCATTTCATCCTCTCACTGATCTCTTCTTCTTCTGAAATATTGTCCCATTAAAAAACAAACGCAGCAGTAAGGAGTAGAGATTTCATGTCACTTAAAGCACACAGTCAACAGGTGAATGTTAAAACTCAAAGAGCAACATGCATTCAGCTTAGAAATTACAAATGGCTGCACAGTAACTGTGTAAAGGTGTTTATTTGAAAGTAATATATATTTTAAAATCACCCAAACTCTGTTTGGGTGAATAACGACTCGTTTAGGACTCGAAACACGGCGTTCAAGACTTGAAACTCTGCAGAGGGAACTGATCATGTTTCCTATTCACCTGTGTGGAAGCTGAGAAAGAAGCAGAAAGCATTATTAGAGGCTCAGTAGTTTCTGCCTTGAGGTATTTCCACAGATGAATTATGTCTCGGGGCTCTGAAAGAGAATTACAGCCATAAAGCAGATTTGTTCCTTTAAGCTCATGAGTGAAAGTAAACCCTCTTTTGATGTCGTTTTTCTTTGTGTGTCCAACGGTTCAGTACCGTAACCTGCCGGTTCCTTCACTATCTGACCCATTCACTGATGCGTGCGGAGGTGTGTGTGTGTGTGTGTGTGTGTGTGTGTTTAGTATATATAGAAGAGAAGCAGCCAGAGTCTGAGTTCCCCACAGACCTCAATGTTTGCGAGCCACATCCATGGTAACGCGCTGTGGAAACAGGCAGCTGCTCGGCCTGCCGTGAGATACCAGGTGTGTGGTGGGGCGCGTTATCTCACAATGCGCTTCATCCCTCGGTCACGCCGGGTGCAAACTCAGACCTTTATTGCGCCGCATTAAAGGCTGCTGATACTGTTCAGAAGGAACAAATGAATCTCTGCTAAAAGAGACAAATAAGAGGAAGCTGAGTACACAGAGACTTCAATGAGTCGGCTCGGTCCGATGAGAGGGCATTTGTCATCGTAATAATAGATTCAGAGGTTTCTGTTGACCATGAGGCGAGTCTGGTGGTTTATATTCAAGAGGACGGAGCTTTTATGAAGGTTCCAGCTACTTAGACTCAAACATAAAGACCGTCCACAGAGCTACTGTATGGTGTAAAGCAGTGGCGGGCCGTGGATTTTCTACCTGCGCTTTCAGTGGATCAGCTGTTCTGTTTGTGGGCTGGAAGGATCTTTTGAAAAACCCTGTGCTAAAACGTTTTGGGGATAAAAGGGTTCTTAATGGAACCCTAAGTCATACAGAGAACCCTTGAAAAAAAACATTTCTTTATAAAAAGCAGCAGCATCTCCTCCTCCTCCTCCTCCTCCTCCTCCTCCCACTCCTCCTCCCCCTCCTCCTCCTCCTCCTCCTCCTCCTCCTCCTCCTCCTCCTCCTCCTCCGCCTCCTCTGCCTCCTCCTCCTCCTCCTCCTCCGACACTACCACTTTATTCCACAGGGGGCGCCAGAACCAACACTAAATAAAAGATCATCGTAGTAGCTTTACGTATCTGAATACTTCCTCTACCACTGTACTCTGTGTACTCTGTGTACTCTGTGTACAGAACACGATCCCAGGCAACAACATGACACAATACGATCCACAAGAAGTGGCTGTGATTGGCTAAAGGTCGCGGTTAAGATGCTCGGTGTCAGTTGTGTAGGTCAGCGCAGAGGAATCTCTGCAGTATGTTGGGTATGTGAGCCCTGAGGAGGCAGAGGGACCAACAACACCCCCGCTGCAGGATTAGTTTCTCTCAACACCTTTTCCCTTGGAGATCCTGGAGCCTGGCTTCACCTCCGGCAGGCGTTTCCTGAGGGGCCCTTTGAGGGCCGGTTGAGGGAAAGATAGATTAAGTCCCATGCTCCAGGGAGGGAGACTGTTTTTCATACCGTGTGTTACTTTTGAAACTTTTCACATGACCCAGCGGTTCCCAAAGTGCAGCCCGACTCCCTGTGGGCCGGAGAGGGAAATCCTGGAGGATCAACTTCATTTATCTCCGGGGAAGTCGACACAAAGATTGTATGTATGAAATGCTAAACACTTTTTATCGTGTACTGAGTCCAGCTATGCAGCGTCCAACACTGAAGCGTCTGAACAACTACAGCATGGATTGTCATGGATTTTACTTTTATATTACACTTTTAATTCAGCAGCCACGAGGTGGACGGTCGTGGTTTTGGGTGAAATGTTTTCAACAATTACCGGACTGATTGATGATATTTGGTTCCTCTCCAGATGGATTGTAATAACTTCATGTGATCGGCATATTTTTTTACTCTTGCGTCATCATCAGGTGAAAGTTTGTGACCAAAAACCTGCAAAACGTCCCCAAACATTCCCATGGACCTACTCGCTAAACCAGCTGCTAGCGTGGCGCTACACTCGTAGTCCTGTTGGGATTGTGTTGGCTCTGGAGAAGAAGAAAAAAGTCAGAGGAAATTGATGAATTCTATTTCAGGAATGTTTTGAGGGTTATCCTTGAAGTAATAAAGAAAGCTCCCCAGGACACACGGCTCTGGCTGCCGGCGTTCTGCATGAGAGGGATTAACTTCATCAAGATAATCCTGGTCAGAATTTAACAACTTGTTGCCTTGATGGATTAGTGAAGGGCCGACCGGGCTCAGGTCCAGGGGCCCAAAGTGTCAGGGCCCCCTCTGACTTTCACTGATGAAATGTCCCTCAAATAGACATGTAGAAGAGACAACAGAGAGAAAACAACTACAAAGAAACTCGCAACAACTATAAAAAGGGGAAAACAACCACAAAAAACATCCAATGACCTCAAAGAGACATACAACAACTATAAAGAGACATTATAGGATAGAGAGACATACAACAATCACAAAGAGACACAACACAACCACAAAAAGACATAAAACAACCACAAAGAGACATAAAACAACCACAAAGAGACATAAAACAAACACAAAGAGACATAAAACAACCACAAAAAGACTAAGAAAGGCTAAATAACCATAAAGTCTGGGTCTCTTGCTCTTATAGAGGTGGTGAGGTTGCATTGCCCAGTTGCATTGCCCTGTTGTCTCATATTTCGCCCATGTGTGTTGCACATTCTGCAACAGTATATATGGGAACGATTTCCCAGGAATGCCACTCAAGCGAAGATAAAAAAGAGAATTTTAGAAATGCATCGATGCAAAACCACGTGAAGTCTTTATGACCTCGGATCAGAGGTTTGAGCTGTCTGAGCTCCTGTATGTTCCTCTGATAGTTAAAGTCTGTATGTTCCTCTGATAGTTAAAGTCTGAGCTCCTGTATGTTCCTCTGATAGTTAAAGTCTGTATGTTCCTCTGATAGTTAAACTCTGAGCTCCTGCATGTTCCTCTGATAGTTAAAGTCTGAGCTCCTGCATGTTCCTCTGATAGTTAAAGTGTAATGTTCCTCTGATACAGCTGTGCTCCCCACAGCAGGAAGAAGTGTTTTTGGGCTGCAGCTGCGTCAACAGTCTGAGCAAACAACACTTTATGTGCTGAAAGTCGCCCAACAAGCGTCTTCTCTGAGCTCAGGAAAGTGACCGCAGGGTCGCGGGGAGGTGTGTTGTTGCTCAGGTGTCCTTCCTCAAGGTCTTCCTCTCTGGCTCACAGCAGCAGCTTTGTCCCGAGCGCACAAAGAGCTCACTGTTCACCGACCCCGAGCGGACGAAGGCCGCGCCGCTGCCCCAAAGTGACGCGTCCGGGACGCACCTGAAGCAGCTGAAGCAGCTAGCGGGCAGGAAGCAGCAGCTAGCGGGTAGCTAGCGGGCAGGAAGCAGCAGCTAGCAGGCAGGAAGCAGCAGCTAGCGGGTAGCTAGCGGGCAGGAAGCAGCAGCTAGCAGGCAGGAAGCAGCAGCTAGCGGGTAGCTAGCGGGCAGGAAGCAGCAGCTAGCGGGCAGCTAGCGGGCAGGAAGCAGCAGCTAGCGGGCAGGAAGCAGCAGCTAGCGGGCAGGAAGCAGCAGCTAGCGGGTAGCTAGTGGGCAGGAAGCAGCAGCTAGCAGGCAGGAAGCAGCAGCTAGCGGGTAGCTAGCGGGCAGGAAGCAGCAGCTAGCGGGCAGCTAGCGGGCAGGAAGCAGCAGCTAGCGGGCAGGAAGCAGCAGCTAGCGGGCAGCTAGCGGGCAGGAAGCAGCAGCTAGCGGGCAGGAAGCAGCAGCTAGCGGGCAGCTAGCGGGCAGGAAGCAGCAGCTAGCGGGCAGGAAGCAGCAGCTAGCGGGCAGGAAGCAGCAGCTAGCGGGCAGGAAGCAGCAGCTAGCGGGCAGGAAGCAGCAGTTGCGGCCAGGAAGCAGAAATAGCCAGGAAGCAGAAATAGCCTCCTCGATTCCTTTCCTCGCCTCCTATGACTGATCGAGAGACGTATGATAGGGTGACCAGACGTCCTCTTTTTCCCGGACATGTCCTCTTTTCGAGACCTAAAAAAAGCATCTGGCAGGGATTCCAAAAACGTCCGGGATTTTGCTACGTGCGGGAAAATAGTTATTACCCCCTTACAAGTTTTGGAAATGGTATCTCCCTCACGTTCCACCTTCTTGCGCAAGCTCTGACTGTAGAGAGAACTGTCATTGGTCGACCGATCTCAACGTAAATGTAAGTTCACGGCATGCTACACACTACTCCTACCCCCCCCCGCGACGAAGTGTCCTCTTTTTCACAAACTCAAATCTGGTCACCCTACGTATGAGGAGTGACAGGAAGAGCAGAACGTTTGATTGCGCAGCTGATTATCCTAAATAAATACACAACTTATGAAAAGGAAAAAGGAACCGTTACATTTGTGGAGTCCAGCTGCGTTTCCCGCCCTTTTCTGTCTGTGGACGTGTTCCGAAAACACTTCGGGGAAGGACGCACAGGTGTTTCCTCGCTCGCAAGTGGGAAGTCCTTTAAGCCCGGAGGTCGAGGAGTACTGAGAGAAACGAAGTCTCTTATTGTATATGTGTTCATGAAATAATTAGGGACAGATATGTGTCATAAATATACAAATAAAGTACCTTTAGATGTGCAAAGAATTGTTTTGAACGTTGGTAAAAGCTGCACAGTGTAAAGGTCTCACACCACGAAGGCTTTTCCCTCACAGGATGAGCTCCTGAGAAGGATGTCGCCTCTCCAACCGGCTCTAAAGGGTTTTTTAAAAGAAGACATTGTTGTATTGGGCCCTGTGTGGATCAATAGAAGCTCCTCTGCTCTTCTAGCTGAACCCAGGGAACCCGCTCGGTGTTTACCCGGAGAACAGGTCAGCTGGTCAATCATTCTGGAGGTCACACGAAAGTCTGCGACGAAGAACGCCTTCAGCGAAGGTAGAACCGGCCAATCAGAGAGTCCGACAGGACGTGAAGCTGTTAATCAGCAACAGACTCGAGAAGAGGTGCGTCACAAACGTGGAGGGCTCTGGGCTGAGTTCATCAGTCGCTGCCCGACATGGAAAATAAAGTACATTTACTTCCAAACAGGTTTTTAACGTAGTTTTATGTCAGTATTAACTGCACTAATACCGTATACGGTAAACAGGAAGTGGACGTATAGTCGTCGTGACGTCATCCATTGGTTTGTAGACTTCTGTCTGAAGCTACGATTTTGTCCGTCGCCATCTTGGCTTTTTTTTGCAACCAGTGAACAGGAAGTGACCATATCTGAACTGAGGAGGAGGGACGTAGAGACCTGTCAATCACCTTGTAGCCCCGCCCCTAAAGAGTCCCCTGCTTTATGGTCTGTTTGACTCTAAATGACCATAATTTGAACATCATGCTATATTGAAGAAGACTTGAACAATGATTGATGCACGCGATGATGTCTGAATCACGTGATCACCACGGCCGCGTGCGTCCCCTTTTATCGTCCCCCTGGAAACAGTTCCGCGGCGCTTTCTCTTCATGCTTGAGTTGTCTGTCTGCACGTGTTTTTGATTCCTTTGATCTCCCAGGATGAAGAATCGAATGCAGCTTTAAGTTACCGTACTGTTCACTTTTACTCCGCTACTTTGATATAAGTTGTACTTTCCTTTGACACATTGCAACTATTGTTCCACCTGGCAGACTGCAGACGCCTTGAAGTGAACACAAGGGAGGGCGTTTGTTTACCCTCTGAGTTGAGAGAACCTGAGCAGCGTTTAAAGTGTGTGTGTGTGTGTGTGTGTGTGTGTGTGTGTGTGTGTGTGTGTGTGTGTGTCACCATAACTAATTGGACCAACCGTTCGGTGTCTTGGATACACGCGCTATCAGCAGGATGCAGGCGCTCTCTTGTAGCACCAATTAGCTCTCACAGACCTGAGTCTCCTGTTCCATATCTCCCTGGAGGCCCCCCCCCCCCCCCCCCCCACGCCGGCACAGAGACGCCACCTCCGTCCTCATCAGGAACAGACAAATGCAGAAAATGCACTTTTTTATTATTATTATGTCATCATAGAAAAGTAAAAGGATAACACTGTAATATAAATATATAAAATAGTTCTAATAAAATTTAATTAATAACTAAATAAGGACCCTAGATTAAACAAATAACAAAATATGTTTCTAAAATACATTTCCCACCTGTTTGAATACAACAAAAAGTGAAAGAAAAACTACATGTTACGTTTGTCAGTACAGTTTCCATGTGTTTCAAACCTTTTTTAAACTTATAATATTAATAACAGCAACCAGATAATTCAAATAAAAATGACAGAAATCTTTTGAGCGTCAAAGAAATCAACAATGTTGAGTTTCACGTCCCGTCAGGGATGACGTTGGTTAGCTCAATGTTGTTATGAAAGACATAAATAATGAGAATATTCATGATAAACCGTGACTTTAATCATGTTTAACAAGACGTCCTGCATCCTCGTCCCACAAACAGCAGCTTCTATGGATCCGGCCCACGAGGTAATATATTATATTATATAGTAATCTAAACCAGGCCCGTGTCCTCCTCTCACCCTGCAGACCTCACATGATACATTAGTCCTGCTGCCCTCTGGGTAATAAATCAAACGTCAGAGCATTATCACAGCAGCAGCTGGACAGAGAAGGTGAAGAGAAAAGATAAAGCATGTTGTTGCATCTTCTTGGATGCGTTATCTGTCCCGCAGCAGGAGTTCAGCTCCGTCCGTCACGTTCAGAGTGAGCATCCCTGATCCTGACGACACGCAGCCGGCCGTGACCTCGGCTCACCTCCAGGGACTCCGAGGTTATCGGGCCGCAGCAGTCGGATGGCTCGTGAATCACAGTCCTACTCCTGACCGCGGCGGTCAGCCGGTCAATAGAGACGTGAAATATGAGCACGAGGCGGTCGAGATGGGTTCGTGCGATCAGAGGGATGTGAAACCAGTGGAATACATGCACACTTTATTATACTCAATGCACTTTTTTAGTATACTTCATTTCGTGTTCACCTCTACGTCTGTCTCCCCGTCATGTGATTCTACACGGCTAGCGGTTTCCCCCCGTTTCCAGTGTTTATGCTAAGCTAAGCTAACCACCTCCTGGGTTAATGTTCAAGGTATTTCACTCAAGATTGTTATTGTTAGTTAAATGTGTCAGTCCTTAAAGGGACAGTGTGTAGAACTGTCGGACTCCGCCTCCTCATGTCGAAAATGAAAGGCTCATTCTGAGCTAACGAAAACACAACGATTTTTTAGTTTCAGGTGATTATACATTAACGAAAAAACATATTTATGAATATTAAATTACATTTCTGCTCATAAATCCCCTGACATGATTCACACTGGCCCTTTAAGAAGTAATATGTCAGGTTTGTACATTCATTTATGGATGTATTTACTTACATTTTAAGAGTTGTGGCTTTATGACAAGACACATAAAGTGTCTCGTCCCCTTCAGTGGATTAAATGCTCCGCGCTGCAGCGACGGTTTCCTCTCGGAGAGACTGAAGATAACTCGGCATCGCAGCAAACAGAGAACCGGAACCGTGATCAATTACTTCCGTCTCCTCTGATGACCTTGATGAATTCAGCCATCTGAGATCCGTGAGCTCGGATCGATAAATGTGTTTGCACGCGTTGATGAACCTGATTGACTTGTGTGCGCCTGCTGTTATTCCTCTCACGGAACAATGGACCTCCAACTTGTATTTGAATTACAGTCCTGATGTGTGTGGAAGAAATATAACCGGCTGGCTGCACCTTTATTCAAATATGAATGTGGTGAATAGTTAAATGTTGCACCCCTAACTGCCCTCATCGTCTCACATGCAATATCAATAAGAAAACACACTATTCATAAGAAGTGGGTATTTATTTGCTGTATTTCAAAAGACATATCACACAGTGGCTCTGGTCAAAAACATGTCGATACAGTAAATCAAAGGCATATTAACAGCTGAAGTTGTGAGATCTTTCCACGCCAGAAAACACACGTTCCTCTTGAAGGGTTTCTCTCGTTTGTCTTTCTAAAAGTTAAAACAAGACAATTGTGTTGTCTCTCAATAAACAAACAAAACTTGTGTCTGTTTTCTTTCATTATAAATTGAATATGTTCAGTTCGGACTGTTAATCTGACAAAGCAACAAACTCAGAGAAGCCAAAGCTCACAGTTAATCATTACTGGTGTTTGGATGCAGCCTTATTCACATTATTTTCATCCAGCAGCCAACGTTTTCCCAGACATGTTGTTTATATCGGAGTCTACAAAGGAAGCGAGCGCTGGAGCTTACTGTCGCCTGTGAGGACCGGGCTGAGGAAGCCAATCAGTGTGCAGGGGCTTAACACAGTAACATATAGAACGTTCAGGAGGCGCCTGAAAGGGCCTCGCCGTGGCTGTGGAGCCAAAACAACAACCCAGTCCCCAGAAGAAATGTTGGAATTGTACGTTGACGATTCTGAACCCCCCCTCAAAAAAGTTTTATATCAGTCTCTTATCACGGTTGCAGAAATGCACAAGGCCACGTGGTTAAAGGATTGGATCGGTTTAGGCAACGACACGTTATGGTTAAAGTTTGAAAGAACATCATGGTTTGTGTTAAAATAATAACGTAATGACGTAACATCGTAACAACGTAACATCGCAACGGCATAACATTGAAACATCATAACATCGCAACAATGTAACATTGTAACAACGTAACATTGTAACAATGTAACAATGCAACGACGTAACATCGCAACAACATAACATCGTAACATTGTAACAACGTAACATCGTAACAACATAACTTAAAAACGAAACATGTAAACGTGTAACCGTAAATAAACAGCTGCAGACTTTCTTGTGCAGCAATGCGTTACAAGCATAACATCCATACTGTATGAAATATGGACCCGAAGGTTTAAAAAAAACACTGAGAAGCTCAAAGCGGACTCTGAGTGTCGCCATCATGGTCGGTGGAGCTGAGGCGGCTGGGTGAAGCAGCAGAAACACACAATGGCAACATTTCTTCCTGGCGACTGGTCCGAGAGACGGGGGAACGTAAATAAATATATAGAAACCTTCTATGAGAACTTGCATGAAGCGTTATAAGACGGTGATATAAGCTCTATTTCAGCTCTATTCGTGTGATTGTTTGATTGGTAGAAATAAGATTAAATCGTCAAATAGCACACAGCTGTGCTATAAATAGCATTAAATATACATATTCATACAATGCTTCCATGCAGTGTTCAACCATTGACACATAAACAACATATTTACATAATTCCAACACCAGTTGCTTCATTTCACATGTGACTTTTGAGGTTATTAACAATATTCCCAATCCAAAATGAGTAAATAAAGTTCCCCTGGTGCAGCCGCTGCAGGCTTGTTTATGGTGTGTGTTGGGGGAAGGGGGGTATCATATATTTGCGGCCTCAGCACCGTCACTCTTCGTCTGTGTGATTCGGGTCCAGCAGAGAGCTCACAGTCCGGCAACCGATGCAAAAAGTCTTTGTTCTGCCGCAAAGCCGCGGCTTTGACGTCCAAATGAAGCTCCACACTGTTTGACACCCGGCCGGCTCAGATGAAGCCAGTCAATAGAAGGTTGGGCTGTTGTCCACCGGTGGGTGGGTGGGGGTGGGGGGTGACCCAGTGTCCAGCTCCACATGTCTGGGACTAGGGTTCCTCTTAGAACCAGCTTAGAGAACCACGGAGCAACGGCAAACACACACAGTCAGCGAGAGCCAAATGAAAAGACATGAAGTTAATCTGACGGGTGCTGGGAGGTCAGCGGGTTCACCACTGGGACGTCCTGTGCAGACCGTTCCCCTGCCGAAGAAGAGAGACAGTGGGTCAAACAGCAGCATGATGAGACTTTAAATGATCACAGTTTACAGTTCAAACCAGAGAGGTTGGCTCTGAGGGGCTTGCAGCAGATTGAAATCTATCGGCGACCAAGGACGTGTCAAAACTAAATCTATAACATTTACAGGAAACAAACCAGCAGCACAAAGCTCCTGGAGACCAACTCTGTTTCACAGAATGGACCTACGAACTGAAAGAATGGGGAGAAGCATTCTTTCAGTTAAAAAATCACCCAATGCTTCCTTTAAATGTGGCCTGAAACCATCAATCAAATGTATTCGACTCCTCTGGTTGTATAGAAGTATATGCTTCATGTGTTAAAGCTGCATTCTCTCTTCTGACCACCAGGGGGTGACTCCTCTGGTTGTATAGAAGTCTATATAAATTACTTGAGTTTTTGTATTTTTTAAAGATACTGAGCATACTTAGGCGCTATAATATGAATCCTGCTGCTTTACTCTGCCTCTGATTGGCTTCCCCTTTAATTCTTATACCTTCACCTTAACCCCTTTGTATAAATAGATTAAAAATAGAATAATAAATAGATTCTACATGGATCCATTCTGACTGCTGTGAATCCATCTGCCTGCAGGCCACAGCCTCTTCAGAGCCACCTTTAAAGACTAGAGGTGAGGGTTTCATACTCAAAATATAGATCAAAACATCTGACATTGGGAAGAAACACGTTAAGTACAGAGAAATATGGAAAAGAATAAGACCAGAAAGAGACAAATCATGTCAAATCAAACCATTTCTACACCAACATTTCACCAGAGTGAACTAGGTCCAGACGAGGTAAGAGAAGAGTGAGCTCGGCCAGGTGAGAAAGAAGAACAACAACCACCAGACAAAGAAGTCATTCATGGTCAACCTGGAGAAGGAGTTGCCATGGCTACAGCAGGAGGCGGGGGGAAATGAAAGAAGTTGATAAGCGAGCAGCGGCGAGAGGAGACGACCTACGCTGTGTCCGTTAGTCTGAGCGTGAGCGGCGCTCCCGGCCTCGCCGTGTGTCGGCGGCGTGCCGCTCCCGCTGCCGGCCGCCGAGTGGGTGGACGCCCGGGGGATGGCCATGTCGTAGGAGACCTCCGGGGGGCGCTGCACAACATCGGCATGCAAGAAGTGAGGGAGGGGGGCGTGTCTGCTCTTTGGAGAGAGACACCTCCCCCCACAAGCCGTGCATGACCACGACTTAAATCTCTGAAATCACTTAAATCACTTCTCAAACTCCTGTGAAGGAGAGCTACCGCAAATCCTTCCTTCCTGCTGCTGTCAGGCTGCACAACAAGCTGAGCTCGCAGTAGACCATAAAACACTTAATAACACTTCAATCACTTTGGTCACTTTAATTACTTGGAACTGGTGCAATATAAATATATTTTAAATACTTTTTAAATACTTTTTATTCCGTCTGTAGATAGGATAATTTGTTATTATTACTGTCTTTACTGTTTATTTATATTACTTGTTTTTATTTACTATGTGTCTCTGGTGTGCACTGCTGCTGTAATCCTGCATTTTCCCCACTGCGGGACTATTAAAGGATTATTTTATCTCATCTTAAAGCTGCTATTTTATCTGCTTGTTTTAATTTACAGCATTTACAAATATGAATGTAAAGACATTCATATTTGTAAATGCTCCTGTAGCTGCTTTGCTACCTGATTCTTCTCTTTTCCCCATTTCTCTCATTGCTTGTGCAGCACTTTATTTTGTTTTACCTCTGCTTTTGAGAAATACGATATAAATAAAGTTAAATAAAATAATAATAGTTATCATACCATTCACGCTGCTTCATCACATTCAAACAGCTTTAACAGACCTTCCGTGCCTACAGTTAAGACTATAATTTATAATGTAATAGATGTGTAAAATATGATCTTTTTATGACAGCTCTTGTAAAATATTGCCCATAAAGATAACATGTAATGTATTGTTTTAACTCAAAACAGCACATACTATGCTGAACACAGTTAACCTTCACCGTGTCTCATCTGTTCCTCAAAAACAGTCTAAATGTCACTTAATATTTCAATAACCATTTTCCCGCCACATCATATCATATCAGAGTGTGAAGCATCTCAATGCGCTTTTCATTCAAATGAGTGTGTGAGTGTGTGTGTGTGTGTGTGTGTGTGTGTGTGTGTGTGTGTGTGTGTGTGTGTGTGTGTGTGTGTGTGTGTGTGTGTGTGTGTGTGTGTGTCAACAGTCTATACTCACGTTTCCCACGGCCTTGCTGATGAGAGCCAGCTCGGTGGGCTGGTAGACGGAGCCGCGCAGCTGACCGCTGTAGCCGCTGTACGGGGACACGGGCTTAGACGCTGCAAGGGACACACAGGGGACAACACACCGCATCAGTTTGGCCCTCAACAACAGTTTGGCCCCTCAACAAGCCCTGTGTGTGATGCCTTCAGGGCCATCGGCCCTACAGCAGCCGTCTCTTACTTTTAAAAATCCACCTCTTTTTTGGCCCTTTCCTCGAAAATGTCATACCCAAACTAAAAAGGGTGCATCTCTGCAACCACTAGGGCTATTTGAATAATGTTGGTGTTATAATAAAAGGTACACATGTGAGATGTTGTTTAGATGTGTAAATATCAGTCTATATGTTACTGGTTAAGAGTAAATGAAGATGACACACAGAAAAAAAGGAAAAGGTTTCAGGTCCGCCTTTAAAAAATCACTTTCAGGATGATTAGTTCTTTGAAATGATGCAGCTGTAAGGTCCAACTCTAACCCAAATCATAGCTCAATATGTGAACATTCTCTAACCCAAATCATAGCTCAATATGTGAACATTCTCTAACCCAAATCATAGCTCAATATGTGAACATTCACTAACCCAAATCATAGCTCATTATGTGAACATTCTCTAACCCAAATCATAGCTCGATATGTGAACATTCTCTAACCCAAATCATAGCTCAATATGTGAACATTCTCTAACCCAAATCATAACACAATATGTGAACATTCTCTCTACAAAGGTTGACTTTGATAAAGTGAAGCAGAACAAAGTTAGAGAGGGTTTAGAACAGAGAACATTCAGGCGAGGACTCCAACATTTGCATTGGGGCACATTTGTGACATGTGAATTTTCTCATGTACCAAACCATATATTTCACTTGTATATTACTTATGATGTTCAATACATCTAAATACAGCAGTTTGGGGCAATTTTTTCATAAAACAAGCTATGATTTACAGTTTTATATAACAATCGCTCAGTCTTCCCCCTATGGGGGGATTGGAGTTTACTATAACAGTCACTGAAGACGTTTCACAGAGCAGAACAAAACCCGGAGATGGACGCGTGAGATGAGACTTTGCCGCCACGCCTCAGTTGCTGTGGAGACGCTGCAAACACAAGGCGCGACGCTTCTGCTGGGAACGGAGAGCGGGAGTGTTCGGGATGGAGACACTGATTATCAGGAATGATTCAGAGGACACGGGGCCTCGACTCTCACCGACTCCTTTGTCACGGCTAACAATGTAAAGAAAGGAAGTGAACGATGCGTGGGAGTTAATGATGAGAGGTGGAGTCAGACCTCGCTGCTCCGTATCATCAACCAGATCAGAGGGTTGTCTCATCACACTGCAGCTGTGCGGGCAGCATTTTAGCATTTTAGCATTCAGCAAGAATTTAAAATACAATAATAATCTGAACAAACAAATCTGAAGCTTGACAGCCTGCATGTGGGAGAAAGAAGAGCTGGGAGGAAGAGGGGAGAAAAGAAGAACTGGAAGGAAGAGGGAAAGAAAGAAGAGATGGGAGGAAGAGGGGAAGAAAGAAGAGATGGGAGGAAGAGGGGAGGAAAGAAGAGATGGGAGGAAGCTGAGAGACTCTGTGTTCTGATCTTTTTCACCGTATCGAGTTCTGCAGCATCATCACATCGATGCAAAACAACCTTTTGAGGGTTTGCATTGTAATTCTGTGTGTTCTGCAATGAGCCCGTTATAAATATATATATATATATATATATAAATATATCACTGCAGCGGCAGACTTTTACGATGCAACGCTCCCAGACGTTCCCTTGACAAATATATGACGCGATACGTCATTTTAATGAACTTCCAGTGAGAGGGAACCGTATCAGGGAGGAAACTGTGTGAACTCGTGCAAAGGGGAGGGCTGTGACCTCGCTCTAGTCGTTACCTCACAAACTAAACAAACTGTCTGTTGACCGGGCAAATGGTTTGCTCTACGGGGATAAAAGGAGTGAAAACCATTTGCCTGAGACCGAGTGATGTCATACCTGAGAAAATAAAGGTGGGAACGTCGGCGTGCCCGAATGTAAAATCATTAACATTTACACGTCACGATGACTACTTATGTTGGATCATGTGTTGTCCCAGAAACAATCACGATAATCAATTTATGCCGCTGATATAATGATAATATGATAGCATAATGATAGCATTTTCAATTCCTGTAATTTGCTGCTAAGTACAAATGTGAGTCGACAGAGTCAACGCTAAGCGATGCTCTCAACTAACTTAATAAAATCATGGAAAGGATTTCCACATGATTAAACTGCTTTCTTTAAGCAATAAGCAATTATGTTGCTTCAATATAACTCACTTGAGTCGGATCAACTTAATTTATTAGGGTTAGTCAAATCTAATTTACTTGTGCCGGATTAAATAAAATAATTTGAGTTGGTTCGGCCTTCCGGGAGCCACATTTCAAACCGACAGTCGGTGAGAGTTTGATCCACCAAGACTGTAAGAGACATTTTTGGGGTGTTTTGTTATGTTGGACCTCCCACCACTGGGGGGCGTAAGGGGTCAAGTGAAGATGAGGCAATATAATCAGGAGGGGCACTCGGGCCAGCTGTTGCTTAATTAGTTTTCGGAAAGGCAACGCGGGCACTACAGAGAGTTTTTGGTGAAACCAACAGAAAAGGGCCACGCACCTTGTTTGGGCTCGTCCATGGAGAACGCCTTGTTTTCCACGAACATGTTCTGGGAGCTCTGCTCCTTCAGGATCGTCTCGTAGCCGACTCCTCGGTTCGGGTACAGGTCTTCCCCGAAGCTCTGCGGGATCTCCTCGGCGGCGCCGGTCATGCCGCAGATGTCGGGGATGGTGTAGACGAGCAGGAAGGCCCAGGCGTTGGCCACCAGGGCGATGGCCAAGGTGGGGTCGTCCCACGTGGGCCTGCCTCTCCGCTCGTTGCCGTAGACGTACATGACGATCCACGCCACCCAAATGCCCACGGAGACCGCGCTGGTCAGGAGGATGAAGCCGCCGTCCTTCTTCCACTGGCTGTGCTTTCCCGCCATGACGGCGAGACTCGCCGCCGCCACGGCGAGGATCAGCGTCATCACGTAGATCAGCGCCATGACGAAGTCCTCGTTGGCGATGTCGCAAGTCGCCGCCGCGGCTCCCCCGGCCGTGGCGTTGGGCGGCCCCCCGCGGGTGCCGCACCACCGTGATGATCAGCCACTCGGTGTTGATGACCACCTCCACCAGCCACAGCGCCGCCGCCGCCAGGCACAGCACCCAGGCCCGGGGCCCGCTGTCCCGCCGGGCGAGGACGTTCAGCCGCACGCTCTGCATCAGCAGGCAGGCGAAGCAGCCGGCGAACAGCACGCCGAAGAGGAACCGCCGCGAGGCGCACGTGGAGAAGTCCTTCCCCACGATGAAGGCGAAGGTCAGGCCGAAGAGGCCGAAGGTGCAGACCAGGAAGCCGGCGTGCAGCGCCACCGAGCTCCGGCGGTTCTTGTCCCGGGCGAAGGGCACGCTGGCCAGCAGCGAGAGGAAGAGCACGAAGGAGACGACCACGCCGGCCGCCGCCAGGGCCTCCAGCACGATGCCCCAGGCGGCGCCGAGGTCACACAGGTTGTAGTAGAGGGAGGCCACGTCGGGGCCGCAGCCCGCAGGGGTGGCGTTGGCAGCCATGGCGATTGGGGGAGAACCAAAGTTCGGTTTGGACGATCCGGGCTGCACCTGCACACACGGAGGAACGGGGACAGTCTGAGGAACAGATCTTAACCAACGCTACGACACTGTTGTCGACACCCAGTTGAGCAAATACTCCGCCGATGTGAGTCAGTAACCACGCGGCATTCATCACCTTCGTCACCTTCGTCACGATGTTTACACAGAGATTTGTTGTTCAGAGCAGGAAAGAGCTCAGCCGCCACCCAAAATATCAGGGGAACGTCAAACTGTGGACTCTCCCAGACTCTGACGTTAATCATTAACGTAATCTGTCGACAAATACTGATTCTGTACATCGAGATTACAACAGAATCAATGAGGTGGAAGGGCATCAACCCTAAAGGTGTATATATATATATAAATATAAAGTGGCCCAGTAAGGTAAATATCTCCACAGTTCCCGTCAGATTGATTTCCTCTGAGGTAAATCGATGGGAATGTTCATTTTTTTCTAACTTCCTGTGACTCATAATCTTCCTGGATCAAAGAAATCAAGCTTTTTCCTGGTTCTCCGTGAGTCGGTTGGTCTCTACTGTCGTTCCCTACCATAATTAAATACTAACGTGTTTGACTTTAATTTGGGGTGTAACCTCTAATCACGCAGTATCGGTATTGTCTCTAGATTTCAGGGCCGAGGATCAGAACCCTGTGGAGACGCCCCATAGCCTTCCTCTGTTTCCATGGAAAGCTCAAGGACCAACTGCTTTATGGCATGTTTGCAATTTCTGCGAAATGCAAGGTGGGAACACAAAGGCAGATTTTCATTCCAGCATGAAACTAAAGAATTATGATTAAAAACAAAGAAAGAACACACAGAAGAGTTGTCTTAAAGATCCACGAGCTAAAGAACGGAAGACTTTTCTTTTCATACAAAAGAGATCAAACATCTGAGTCCTAGAACAAGATTTTGAAAGAAAAGCAGTAGAATAACAAAACTCATAATCCTCATTTCCAAAAGGAGGCGCTGAACGACATCCAGGTCCCTCTCACGGGGCCTCGGGCCCCACGCTGTGGCCCCAAAGGCCCCAACGCGCCCGCCTTCATCTGTGAATCCATCGCTCCACGTTCAGGGTAGCAGACGTAGTTTTTAAGATGTAAGAGCGGGTCGAAGGGACAAACAGACGCAGTACTTTTACGCAGAGAACTGGATTTTGTGGGACTGATTTCTGTTGACGACATTCAGTCACATGACGTTACGTTAAAGGAATCTTATTTTAAACAACCATGATGTTGTTTTATAACTAAGTGGTTTTGGTGCCTGAACCGAACCGCCACATTGTCACCAAATGCAAAATATTTGCATTTTCAAAACTCTAAACTACGTTGACGATGTATAATAATAGTAATTTCATGCCACTGATATGATGGCATAATTACTCATTCAAGTACGGTGAACTTTCAATTCTTCATGATATTTAAAATAAATATCCTAAATTAAAATAAAACATCAATCAAATGAACCCACAACACCATAACAATTAATACAATAGATTGAGTGAAGGCTGAATTAAATATTGGATGGGCTTATTGCAGTTTATTTTTGCTGAAGAGATCACGTGACTGAAAGCTCATCAACAGACCTGTGAGACGTGTTGGTGTCAATCCAATCACTCACACATCAACGCATTGTTCCTAAGGGCCCTGTGGAGGGCCGGGTGTTACAATCTATCTCACATGTGTTTTGTTCTGTCCTGATCGGTACTTAAACGCAACATGATGCGCACGCAACACAGAAGAAATGGAGGCGTCACGGCTCGTTTTTGACCTCGAGGGTCTCCAGGTTTAAGACCCTCTGAGTCTGTTGTCGTTATAATAAATATAATAATAAATCCATCTCTTCCGGGATATTTTCATCAGTTCTTCTCACATTCATAAAAACACACACAGGTGCATCTCCTGCACATCTGGTGATGATTTAATGTACTTATACACGTATCCCTCCGCTCCATTAAACACCGACATGAAGTATCTCATGTACTTTAACCACAGTCTCAAGGTGCGTTCAGGGACATACATGAAACACTTTAATCTGCTCACACAAGGTGCTTAAATATCCAGAATAAGACCCGTTAGTCGGACCCTCTGCTCCTTTAAGGCGACTAAAATAGCACAAAGAGAGTTATTGCGCTTAAAGTAGTGCATGGAGTGTTTATAATAACCGTGCCGGTGGTTATTAAAGAGACATAACTCATGAGACTAACCGTGAATCTGCTCTACCTGCGTGCAGCTGCTCTTCACCTGCTGCGGGCCATCCGGAGAATAACACGATAATAATGATAATAATAATGATAATAATAATAAAAGTAAAATAAAAGTAGAAGTCGCTCAAAACAATGTCCACTCCTCGATGAAGCTCGTGCGCAAAACTCCGCGGACTGAAGTCAACAACAGAGGAAGAGGAGAGGAAGAGGAGAGGAAGAGGAGAGGAGAAACACAAAGTTTAGGAATCCTCACGAGCGTTTTACAACGACCCGACTGCTGCGATGCTCTCTCTCTCTCTCTCTCTCTCTCTCTCTCTCTCTCTCTCTCTCTCTCTCTCTCTCTCTCTCTCTCTCTCTCTCCCCCCCTCTCTCTCTCTCTCTCTCTCTCTCTCTCTCTCTCTCTCTCCCCCTCTCTCCCTCTCTCTCTCTCTCTCTCTCTCTCTCTCTCTCTCTCTCTCTGTGTGTGTGTGTGTCTCTCTCTCCCCCTCTCTCTGTCTCTCTCCCCCTTTCTCTCTCTCACACACACACACACACACACACACACACACACACACACACACACACACACACACACACACACACACACTCAATTTAATAAAAAATACACATTTAATACATGAACATACAGCTTTTCCCACTTTTCTAACTGATCTTCTCTCCTCATGTCTGACTGTTTTTATTTGTGTTGTTATTTGTGTTGTTTGTGTTGTTTGTGTTGTTGTTTGTGTTGTTGTTTGTTGTGTTATTTGTGTTGTTTGTGTTGTTGTTTGTGTTGTTGTTGTGTCTCAGGTACAGATTTGATCTTCAGCATCACTGAACCCAGAGCACGTGACGGAGGAGAGAAGGTGGCGTGCGGCGCCACCTGGTGGTGAAGAGCTGCGGGTCCTGCTGCAGGTTTCGGTCACGTGACGGAAAACATCACAATACACATCCATGTGTATTGTGATGTTTTCTTTCCTGCAGTCTGACAGGAGTCGTGTTTTTCACCGGTTCACCTTTTGACAGCAGCTGTTTGGTTCGAGACTCTTTTCTCTTTTCTTCTCCAAAAAAAGTTTTGCAGTCTTTTGAGCCTGAAAAAAAAAAGTAATTCACTATTTTATTTACATGTTTATAGTTTTTACTTCATTTGTATGTCAGTTTCTTGGAGGTGTGGCCTGAAATAAACCCAACATGTGGTTTGATGGTACTTTACACGTAGGTGGCGCTGTAGCAATGTAACCTCTTCAACATCTGCTGTCTGAATTATGCTTAAAAAATATATTAATAGTTATTATTGCTGCATTTTGGGGAAAATGTGTATTACATGATGAATAAAATGGCCACATTTGAAGTGAAAAAGGGAAGGTGTTGTTATTTGAGGTGTTGGTCAATGATTAAAGGGCCAGTCCGCCCGCTTCCTCTTTGCTTGTTGACGTGTTGCTCAAGAGATGGTTGCTGCCGCTTCGTTTCCTTCAGTCTGACCTCTTCCTCCATCATGATGTCATCACCTGTTATTGAGCCGATCACCATGAACCAAAACCCCAGAGACACCAGAGAGTAGCAGAGCGTCCTGCACCCTTCATCCTGCATCCTAGCTTCCTAGCTTCCTAGTTCTACTTTCAAGTCTTCTTCAATACAGCATGATGTTCATTTAGTAAATTATGGTCATTTAGAGTCAAACAGACCATAAAGCAGGGGACGCTTTAGGGGCGGGGCTACAAGGTGATTGACAGGTCAACACCGGAGACGTATACGGCGTCTCTCTGTCGCTCCTCCTCAGTCCATATATGGTCACTTCCTGTTCACTGGTTGCAAATATATATATATATATATATATATATATATATATATATATATATATATATATATATATATAATATATGTATTTATATATATTTTTATTTTTATTTTTTAATTTAATTTTTTTAATTTAATTTACATTTTGTATTATATATATTTTTTGTTTTTATTTATTTATAAATATATATATATTATATATATGTATATATTATATATATGTATATACATAAATAAATACATTAAAAAACATATATATATATATATATAAATAACTTTTATTGTATTTTATTTATATTTGTTATTTTATTTATATGTTTTATTCTATATATATATATATATATATATATATATATTATTTTATATATATATTTATATATATATACATATAAATCCTGCATGATTCATGTTCCAGGATTACATCTACAGGATATTCAGCATCTCCTCTCTGACTGCAGGAAACAAACAAAGTTTAAACATTTATTAAAACTCTTCTCAGTGCTTACAGACAATTACAGAAACAATGTAAACGATGAATGTGAAGTCACTTCAACAACAACAACAACAACAACAACAACTTTGTCTCCTTTACATTTCCACACAACTAAACTGCATCTCACTGACGCTGCGAGAAAAAAGAAGAAGCTTCAGAACAACTTAGTTTGGTTTGTAAAAAACATCGTGATCATCATTTGGCTTGAAATGAGAAACACAGCCGCCTGAACGTCTTGGGGTTGACCCCAAAGTACAAAATACGTTTCCCACAATGCATCTGTGCGTACAAGAAGGTGTGTTTTAGGAGACTGGGCTGCAACAGCCGAACGTGCAGAGAACAAGACGTTCAACATTCATCACATCCAGATTCTAAATGCTTTGACTGTAAAACAAAAGTTAAACTGACTGAACAAACAACGAAGACTATTTCACGTGAGATGTGAGGACGCACACGCAGCCCAGCGCTGGCGTCTGTCCAGGAGGAGTTGACGTGAACGACCTTTAACCTTCTCAGCATTCAGAGGATCTGATAAAACCACTCGTCTCTCAGGTGCTTTGTGTTCTCACGGGACACCTGCTGAGCAGCCGGAAGGGGGCGGAGTCACAACCAGCAGTTTGAACAGGAACAAAGGACAGGTGGGCAGACATGGGACGCCTGTCCTCACCCTCCTCATCCTCCTCACCCTCCTCACCCTCCTCATCCTCCTCATCCTCCTCATCCTCCTCATCCTCCTCACCCCTCTCCTCCCTCACAGCTCCATTCAACTTTAATCAAAACCTGCTCTTACATCTTCGTTTCACATTAACTGTTTATTCACCCCCCGCTAAGGTCGCCGCCGCTACACTCTCTGTCTCTCTCACCTCCTCTCTCTCTCTCTCACCCCCTCTCTCTCTCTCTCTCTCTCCCCCCTCTGTTGTTGTCAGGAAGCGGGAGACTTCTTCAAAGAAACGGTTTGTATCTGCGTCCGGACTCTCAGAACTCAGTGTGGGACGACCTGAGTCTCTCACTGTTACAGTAAACACCATGAGGACGGGGGGGGCTGTGGGAACCTGAACGGGGGTCAGAGTATACATATATATATATATATATATATATATATATATATGTATGTACTGTACTTGAGACTGCATTGCTTTGAAGTTCTTTGTTAATAAAGTTGAGACATTTGAACAAACCGCTGACAGAGAGCAACACTGGCTTCACGAGGAGGCGTGTTTGTGTCTCTCCTCCTTGAGCTCCACTTTGATCCCCAGCCGGTCGCTCGGTGTTCGTGCTGAGCAGGAAGTGAACAGACGCTTTATCCAAACCGGTGAACAACGTTAGCGTCGTACGTTCCTGCAAACTAAACATGTGTTTCACAAATACGTTTCATTTCTGCCTCGTCGGCAAAAAACATTCAGTTAAGGTTAGAAAAACATGTATTGACGCAACAATGTAACGTAACAATGTGACGCAACAATGTGACGCAACAATGTGATTGAACAATGTGACGCAACGATGTGACGCAACAATGTGACACAACAATGAACGCAACAATGTGACACAACAATTTAACGCAACAATGTGACGCAACAATAAACGCAACAATGTGACGAAACAATGTGACGCAACAATGTGACGGAACAATGTGACGCAACAATGTGACGCAACAATGTGACGCAACGATGTGACGCAACAATGAACGCAACAATGTGACACAACGATGTGACGCAACAATGAACGCAACAATGTGACACAACAATGTGACGGAACATTGTGACGCAACTATGAACGCAACAATGTGACGGAACAATGTGACACAACAATGTGACGGAACAATGTGACGCAACAATGTGACGCAACGATGTGACGCAACAATGAACGCAACAATGTGACACAACAATGTGACGGAACATTGTGACGCAACTATGAACGCAACAATGTGACGGAACAATGTGACGCAACAATGTAATGCAACAATGTAATGCAACAATGTAATGCAACAATGTAACTCAACAATGTGACGGAACAATCTAATGCAACAATGTGACGCAACAATGTGACGGAACTATGTGCCGTAACAATGTGCCGCAACAATGTGACTCAACAATGTGACGCAATAATGTAACGCAACAATGTAACACAACACAACCATGTGACGCAACAATGTAACGGATCAACGATCGTAACCAGGGTGAATAAATAACAACCGCCTGTCGTGAACCTTCTTACGTAATGTTGCGTAACAAGCGTAACTACGCGAAGAAATAACTTTTCTTCGCGGACGCGGCTTGTGTGACGTGAAGTAAATGTAAAGTCTGCGTTTACTTTTGGTTTCAAACTGGACACAGACGTGGGTCTGCTGGGTGAAAGTCCTGTTTAACATTTGTGGCAGTGAAATGTTTCCATAACCCCCCAAAAAATACTACTACTACTCAGACACCATTAGAGACCTGGTGACCGTTTCAAGGAAGAAAGGAGCTGCGTGTGTGTGTGCTTGTGTTCGTACATGCATGAGAGTGTGTAATCCTCTGTGTGTGTGTGTGTGTGTGTGTGTGTGTGTGTGTGTCTGTGCAGCCCATCAGGCTAATCTGAGGTGTGTTTAGCCGAGCGGAGGCCTTGCTGGTGATGCATCAGAGGCGCTGTTTGAAGAGCGTCAAACAGCCAGCTTCCATCCCAGGCTCCGTCCAGTTGCATTTCATGACAAATAAACAGACGCCTTAGCAGCTGGCGGTTTTTGTGCGTGCCGTAGAGACGAAGTGCAATTTTAGTTTTTGCTCTATTGGCAATGCTCAGCAGGGCGGACCGTCTTTTTGGGGCATTCGGCTTCTTTACACAAGCAGCCAGTTCATGTTGAGACTCTCCTCTCTCCGTCCCTGCTGCCTCCAGAGTGGATAAGGACATGATAAAAGTGGGATCGGGTGGATGAATTGATTACACTCAGTGGAGCTGCATGCACTTAATCGCTTTCCTTCCTCCCATTCGTCTCCTAATCCTGGATCTCACTAACCACAGAGAAAACAAGCCGCTATTCTCTCCTTTCTCGTAACAATATCAAAAACACATTTTGTCACACTGCGACCAAATATGGAAAAACCTACTTTGAGTGTGTCAAATCCTTCTGAAGATAAAATAAATAGGCTGTCAGGATTATCTGATTCACATGGACAAACAACAGCCGGTGTTTTTAAGACAAAAAAAACAGACTTCTCGTGAGTTCACTGGAGGCCCCTTTGAGAAAAAGCCTGGGGGCCGACTGGCAGCTGTCCACGGCCGGAGCTGGAATGCAGCTTCTGGGGGTCAGAAGTGCTGCGGGGACCGTGGGACGACGGGTGTTTTGGATTAAGAGGACGGGGTCGCGGGGTCACGGGGTCACGAGGGCTTTCTGGCCCTGCGGGGCGACATGGGGGTGGAGTCCCGCTGCGAGCGCTTGATGTTCCCACTGTACAGAGAGGAGATGGAGGCGTTGATGGCGGCCTGCGGGTGAGGCAGCGCGCGCGGCGGGTAAAGCGGGCCGCCCCGCAGCAGCACCACGTCCCGCACGGCGCCGCGGAACGGCTTGCTGACGAAGCAGTAGAGGAAGAAGTTGACGGCCGTGTTGAGCATGGCCAGCATGTTGGACAGGTCGTAGGCCAGGTGGACGCGCCAGTCCCGGTGGACCGAGGACACGTACAGGTGGTAGATGACCACCGCGGTCCTGGGGGCCCACAGCACGCAGAACACGGAGGTGATGGCCAGCAGCATGGCCGTGGTTTTCCCCAGGCGGCGGGGCGGCGCCGACTTGGGGCCGCGCTCCTCCTCGCGGCGCTGCTGCCGCCGCCGCGCCCGCAGCGTGTGGATGATCAGCGAGTTCAGCACCAGGAAGATGCTGCAGGGCAGGAAGTAGATGATGGTCACGTGGGTCCAGATGAGCACGGTGTCCAGGGCCGTGGCCGGGTGGCTGTTCCTCCACATGTCCGACCACCAGAAGAAGGGCACGCCCGACGCCAGGGACAGCGCCAGGACCGCCGCGATGATCTTCCGGGCGCGCGCCGGGTAGCTGATCTGGCGGTGGAGCAGCGGGTGGCACAGCGCCACGTAGCGGTCCACGGTGAGCGGCACGGTGGACCAGATGGAGGCGTGGTTGGCGGCGAACTCGGCGGCGCTGACGGAGTGCAGCAGGAGAATGGGAACGTCGCGGTGGAAGACCGCCGTCTCCAGCAGGAAGCCGACGAAGATGATGAAGAGCTGCGAGAGGATGTCCGAGCCCGTCACTGCCAAAAGGTAGTAGTACAGAGCCTTCTTGGTGCGGCACGCCAGCCGGGACAACGCCACGGCCGTGAGGATGTTCACTGGGAAACAAAGAGAGGCAGAACTTAAACAAAGAGGAACATGAGATAGGAAGGGGGGGAACGGGAGAACCAGAACCAGAACCAGGACTGAGAGGACCAGACTGTCAGACCCTGCTGCAGTAAAATGAGAGGTTTTCTAAAGGGACCCTGGTGCTCAGAGACACTACCACCTTAGTCCACAGGGGGCGCCAGAACCAATGCTACCACTTTAGTCCACAGGGGGCGCCAGAACCAATACTACCACTTTAGTCCACAGGGGGCGCCAGAATCCAGGGGGTGTCAGAATCAATACTACCACTTTAGTCCACAGGGGGCGCCAGAATCCAGGGGGTGTCAGAATCAATACTACCACTTTAGTCCACAGGGGGCGCCAGAACCAATACTACCACTTTAGTCCACAGGGGGCGCCAGAACCAATACTACCACTTTAGTCCACAGGGGGCGCCAGAACCAATACTACCACTTTAGTCCACAGGGGGCGCCAGAATCCAGGGGGTGTCAGAATCAATACTACCACTTTAGTCCACAGGGGGCGCCAGAACCAATACTACCACTTTAGTCCACAGGGGGCGTCAGAATCCAGGGGGTGTCAGAATCAATACTACCACTTTAGTCCACAGGGGGCGCCAGAACCAATACTACCACTTTAGTCCACAGGGGGCGTCAGAACCAATACTACCACTTTAGTCCACAGGGGGCGCCAGAATCCAGGGGGTGTCAGAATCAATACTACCACTTTAGTCCACAGGGGGCGCCAGAATCCAGGGGGTGTCAGAATCAATACTACCACTTTAGTCCACAGGGGGTGCCAGAACCAATACTACCACTTTAGTCCACAGGGGGCGTCAGAATCAACACTAAAAGTTTCTTGAAGTAGCTTTAAACTGTGGTCTACCTTTTTATAGGGCAAAACTAATCATTTAAAGTTAGATTCGGGTAGTTTTGGATTAAGTAACCCTACCTTGCATTTTTAAAGTGCATTCATAGCAGTTAAAGTTACGAACCATTGAGTTAATCTCATCAGACACATCTCATCCAGTATCTCCTCTTCAGCTTCTGCAATCTGTTTTTTACATCCACAGCAGGACGTTTCCTCTGCAGCATCTGTAACATCACCAGGCGTTTTTTAAGACCCCTCTGTTGACTCTGGCCATCCTATTTCTTTTTCCTTTGGGTTCCATTACGTGACGCATCCGAACGCTCCGGAGACACGTCCGTTTGCTTCGGACACCACTCGGTCTAAATCACTGCTGATCAATACAAAATCACCGCCATCGATTTGTAGACAAAGCACAGTAATGAGAACAATGCGGAGGTGACGAGGGGTCGATGATTGATACTCAGACTCTCAAACAAACCGATGATCAGGTGATTAGATTATTGTAAGCTGTGAAAAGAGCCATCAGACCTTCGTCAACAGTGTTGCCGGTCCATTAAAGCGCTGTAACTCACCTCTAACTCAGCAGTGTATTGATTTCTTATGTCCTCTGCACTTCTGATATAAATAGATATCAATGCAAACTGTGCTGTGATGGTAATATTATTTTACTCACCTACAGGACTATTTTCTTTGGTAAGAGACACATATTTTTACACAATTTTTGTATTAAACTTTAGGAAATTGTGCAAATCTCTTGAACCTTAAACCCAAACTATCTGCTGCAGACATTTCCTCACAACAGGCCGTCGTGTACCTGGGACTCCCACACAGAGCAGAATACTGTAGTAGATGACTGGGACGAAGCCCAGGACACATTTGGACTTCTGCTGCTCCTCAGGTTTCGGGTCCAGCGCCTGGTGGCCGGACGCTGTCACATTGGGCCAGTCGACCATGACCTTGGCGCTTCCCCTGGGAAATGAGGTAGAGACAGAAAAACGTTTCTGAGACTCAGATTCAGTGTTTTAATTATAGAGAGCAAGAACCAAGGAGGGAAAACTGTTGTGATCTAGTTTCCTAATGGTCAATAAATCCCATGAAATGAGCAAAACCAGCATTACATGTATCCACTAACTCGTGTTGTGTGTGTATCTCCCTTAAAAACTCATCAATGAGCCTCACTGTAGTTCCTCCATCACCATGAACACACTGGAGTTCATTCTGACTCCATCACACACACACACACACACACACACACACACACACACACACACACACACACACACACACACACACACACACACACACACACACACACACACACACACTACAGCAACAGATGTGGATTAATCCGGTGCTGAAAATAGTCCACAATAAATGTATTACTTCCTACTGTTTGTTTGATAAAACAATTACAGTGACCAGCTGTTTTAGGAAAATACTATAAATATATATATTTGTGATGATTCTAAAGATTACAGGTTACAATCAGAGACGGACTGATTTGCTCCGTATTACTAAAATGGATTTGAGTTCAGCAGATAGAATTAAAATATTTTATTTAACTACTTTAATGCAAAAATAAATCAAGTCTCATGAAAACTATATTTATATAAATATATATATGTATCATATATATATTTATTACATATATATCATTATATATATAATATCTATATTTTATAAATATATATATGATATATGATATATATATATATATAATGATGCATACTGTATATTTCAGCTTGAAATTATATATATATATTTATATATACAATATATATGTAAATATATATATATATTATCATTATATATTATGTATATATTATATTTATATAATATATGTAAATATATACGTAAATATATATATATATATATATATATATATATATATATATATATATATATATATATATATATATATATACACATATATACATATAATGATGCATACTGTATATATCCCGTCTGATATGACGATATCAAGTATCAACCCCTTTGCAGATGATGAGCCGCTTTTCTATATGTGTTTGCCCCGAGTGAGGAAAGCCGTGTTTGTTTAGGGAAGCTGTTTTTTTTACAGAGATAAACTGGAAACAACAAGTCGGTTTGGACTCAGTCAATTAAACTGCAGCTCCACAACAACAGATGGGCTGACGGCGGAGACCCTCCACCTCCACCTCCACCTCCCCTGAGCAATCACCGTCCCGTCTCCTCAAACCTTTTCACCTGAGATCCATCCTGTTTTCTCTGCCTGCTCTCCTAATTTCCTTTACTCATCCGTTTTGGTGTTTGGACTGCGTTATCTCCCGAGCTCTCAGTGACGAACATTTGTGGACGCTTAACCAACGTAAACATGGCCGTCTGTGAAACCGACCTCATGGTGTGACTCCTCTCACGGCGCATTATACGACTGGAGTGTTTTATGACTCGCAGCAGGAATGCCATCATAAACGTTTAGAGATATCTCAGGGCTTGGCTGTTTGAACTCACCTTCGCCACCAATAAAGAATGATGTACTCTTGGTTTTGATAAGTGATGTGGAAGTTAAGTGAGATCAGGAAGAACCAGAGCGTGAGATTTGTCACAAGAGACAACCACATTTCATCCAACTTCTAAATGAGCTCTTTGATTGAGGTCACCTGAAGGTCACCTGAAGGTCACCTGAAGGTCACCAGCTTCATTGGTCCGTTCTTTAAAGTTAATACAATGAACTTTTAGCTGGTGTTGAAACTGTCTCCATATAATCCTGGTCCTCTATAGACCTCAGTCTAGTCCTGGTCCTCTATAGACCTCAGTCTAGTCCTGGTCCTCTATAGTCCTCAGTGTAGTCCTGGTCCTCTATAGACCTCAGTGTAGTCCTGGTCCTCTATAGTCCTCAGTCTAGTCCTGGTCCTCTATAGACCTCAGTCTAGTCCTGGTCCTCTATAGACCTCAGTCTAGTCCTGGTCCTCTATAGTCCTCAGTCTAGTCCTGGTCCTCTATAGACCTCAGTATAGTCCTGGTCCTCTATAGACCTCAGTGTAGTCCTGGTCCTCTATAGACCTCAGTGTAGTCCTGGTCCTCTATAGACCTCAGTGTAGTCCTGGTCCTCTACAGACCTCAGTGTAGTCCTGGTCCTCTCTAGACCTCAGTGTAGTCCTGGTCCTCTATAGACCTCAGTGTAGTCCTGGTCCTCTCTAGACCTCAGTCTAGTCCTGGTCCTATATAGACCTCAGTGTAGTCCTGGTCCTCTATAGACCTCAGTGTAGTCCTGGTCCTCTATAGACCTCAGTCTAGTCCTGGTCCTCTATAGACCTCAGTGTAGTCCTGGTCCTCTCTAGACCTCAGTGTAGTCCTGGTCCTATATAGACCTCAGTGTAGTCCTGGTCCTCTATAGACCTCAGTGTAGTCCTGGTCCTCTATAGACCTCAGTGTAGTCCTGGTCCTCTATAGTCCTCAGTGTAGTCCTGGTCCTCTCTAGACCTCAGTGTAGTCCTGGTCCTCTATAGACCTCAGTCTAGTCCTGGTCCTCTATAGACCTCAGTGTAGTCCTGGTCCTCTATAGACCTCAGTGTAGTCCTGGTCCTATATATAACTCAGTTTAGTGGTTCTATAGAGTTGTCCTCCTCCTCCTCTCACTCTTTCATTCCTGTGATTTTATCTGTTTTGTTCTCCTCTCTGGTCTCAGCTGTGAAGCGTGTTGTGACACAACATCTTCATCACACGACATCACTACATGCAGGGTTTTAAATCCAGGCCATACAAATGACACTTCCTCAGTCTTTGGAGGAAATGTGAGCCGAGAGTTAACTCACTTACATTTCGGTTGCTCTCTGAAACGCTCTCGTGTTTCACTCTTTGTGAGGCAACGACATCCCAGGTGCTGAGATGAGCTCCAGTATTCATGGGGTCGGTGGAGAGGTTCAGGATTATAACTGTTTTCTACTGCATTGTTGCATCTTCAGTCTTTTATAAATCAGAAGAGAGGTATAGGAGCTGCTTATCATAAACCTTATCATTAATAAACTCACATCAAAGTAAAAACTAAGACTGTGTTCACAAGTTGGACGACGTCGGAGTGAACTAAGTTTACAAAAGATAATGTTCTAATAAACGCAAAACAAAGATGTTTAACAGTCAAATGAGTTCATTTATGGAATAGTTTGGGAAAAACAAGCAAAGATTAACAAACTTGTGCGTATAGGAATCTTTGTTTGGTAACTTTGGTTATATGTAATTAATTAATAGTTTTTATTATTTTCACTGAATACATTTCTGAAAATTGTGTGTTTGGTTGAAAATGTAATGTAAAAATGTGACGCGTAATAAGACTTTCAGTCAGTATAAACTTGCTTTGGTTTTATATTTCAAAAGTTATGACTGTTATAATGAAATTATGGTCAAAAATGCTTGAAAACGGTATTAAAAGTAATTCTCAGCAAATCAATAGAAAATAGCTGTTTCTTCTATAAAGTGTTAGAAAATAGTAAAACAATATAAATAAATAAACCTATCACTGTTTCCAAAAGTTGCGTTTTCAAATTGCGTGTTTGTCCGAACAATAAAAACAACTGAAGTAAAGCAGCAAATATTCACATTTGAGAAGCTGGAATTAGTGAATCGTAGTGCATTATTGGCAAGAAAGCAGTTCTTCAAGGTCAAGACTAAAAAGGTAAATCAATATAAACTCAAACTAAATGACCACTGCATGCTTTTGCTCTGAGAACAAGGCGAAGTGGCAGTTCTGCCTCTTTCGGACACCTGATCTGTTTCCTCGAGAGCCTCAGTTAATAAAAAAGAAAAAGCAGATGGTTATGAATGAGAGGCTTAAGGGAACAGTACCGATCGATATCCCTGCAGCCGCTTCTTTACTCCCGGAGCTCCGGCCTCTCTACTTCAGCTCCATCACGCTTTACTCCCGGGGGAAGTTTTCCGGTCCCTCGGGGGCCACAGATTCTGTTCTCACTTCGGATGCGTCAGATTAAACCCACCCAGGCCGCTGCCGTCTTCGTGCTAATGAGGCGCATCGACGCGACAACGCACTCGGATAATCATACCGTGTCAGAGTCAGCAGACGGCCGAGGAGAGTCTCCGAGTAAGACTCTTCCCAGGGTGGAGATGCAGCTGCGGGCCGGAGGACGGGGCTCCGCGGGGCGTTCAGGGCCCAGGAAGCTGAGCTGAACTTTATCTCCGCTCCACTGAGTCCTCTTAATAATTCATCGAGAGGCCGAGCACCTGAAACAACAGTGCTGGGAGATGAAGAGTTCTGTACGTCAAACCGGTTTCACGTGAGCTCAGGTTTTATCTTTCGATGCTTCTTCACTTAGCGCGGGAAAATCCAGCTGTACGTCACCCTGGAGGCGCAATGTTGGTCACTTTATCCTCCAACACGCCAGAGGACGGACGAACAGAATGAACGAGTCAACCGGCTACGTTATGACCTTCAAACAAGATCTGGAAAGAAAGAAGTCGAGTTCTACTTTATAAAGAATTAATGTACTAAATGAACATCACGCTGTATTGAAGAAGACTTGAAACTAGAGATTGAGACATAAACTCATGTTTACAATGTTTACTGAGGGAATACATCAAGAGAGAAGTAGAGTCATTTATATAGACTTCTATACAACCAGAGGAGTCACCCCCTGGTGGACAGTAGAGAGAATGCAGCTTTAAGACATGGAGCATAGACTTCTATACAACCAGAGGAGTCACCCCCTGGTGGTCAGGAGAGAGAATGCAGCTTTAACACATGAAGCATAGACTTCTATACAATCAGAGGAATCGCCCCCTGGTGGTCAGTAGAGAGAATGCAGCTTTAACACATGTATAGACTTCTATACAACCGGAGGAGTCGCCCCCTGATGAACAGGATAGAGAATACAGCTTCAACACATGAAGCATATACTTCTATACAACCATAGGAGTTGTTCCCTGGTGGTCAGGAAAGATAATGCAGCTTTAACACATGAAGCATAGACTTCTATACAACCGGAGGAGTCACCCCCTGGTGGTCAGGAGAGAGAATGCAGCTTCAACACATGAAGGATAGACTTCAATAAAAAATCCCACCCAGGTGTTTTTTTTGCTTTATAATGGGAGTGATGTATGTTGAGGTGTCAGACTTCATTCGTTAGACCAAAACCGAAGAACAAATCTTGGAAGAAACATCTTGTTTCTCAGAAGATTCAGGGAAGTGAAATAACAAGAAAACACTTCAAGTTCAGAGGAAAGAGTTCAAGACGATGTGGCTGATGGAACAATTAAACAAGTGGAAGAGACGGTCCAGACTCACTCCCTGCTTCCCTAAATAACTTTCATAATAAAACTGCAGTCAATGATGTGCAGCAGCGCTGATTGCACGAGAAACAGAAACCCTTCATGTGTCCCAACAGAGCTGAGACGGGTCTCTCTGGCTTCGCTCGCCCTTGTATGGTCGCTCTCTCTCTCTCTCTTACCTTCCACCTGGTTCACAGCCTCGGCTCCGTCGGTCCCACCGATGCTCCTACAGAGTCCCCGACATCGCTGCTGGACACCCGATGAGGAGGACAGAGAAGGAGGGGAGGAGGAGGAGGAGGAGGAGGAAGAGGAGGAGGAAGAGGAGGAGGAGAAGTGGAGTCCAGGCGGCCGGTTCATCACTGCAGCAAGTGAGCAGAGGACGAGGGGAGAGACGGTGTGGGGAGGGTGAGAGAGAGGGAGAGAGAGAGAGAGAGAGAGAGAGAGAGAGGGAGAGGGAGAGAGAGAGGGAGAGGGAGAGAGAGAGATTGATCTGTGGAGGGGAAGAGGTGAACGAGGGAGGAAGGAGACAAGGAGAAACTGACGGGAAGCGACATGAATTATTTGGAAAAGAGCCTCAAAATAAATATCCACAAAGCCCTCAGTGTGCAGACTAATACAGCGTCTAAATTCCATATTCTAACTTTCACTATATCTACTAATTATTATAGTGTACTTCCACTTATAATACAGGCATCCATGTACTTTACTTTATTATAACAGGTAATGCAATACAACTATTCATTTCACATCAGCAAACACATGAGCGTGAGTCTGTTACTCAGAGGAAGTTAAACAATATAATATATAATATATATAAAGTTAGAAAGGCTTTGAACCTTATTTTGTTACTGATGTTCGTGTTTCCTGTACTTTTCTTACATTGTTTGCGTTTGACTTATTTTAAGCCAGGTGATGTTTTACTCCAACCCAACTAAACTTGACTAAATAAAAAGACATACCAGAATGTCGTTAAAGTGTCGTTTCTTATCGCTTCCTATGGGATCTGGGTTATAATATCACCTGGAAGTCACAGGAAGTTGAAAGCGTCTCTAGAATAGTCGTCGAGGAATCGATGGTCAGTGGAGAAATGAAGTCATTAGGACTTCTTTGACTTTGAACCATTACATGTTTGAACCGTTAGGTGTTGAGATATTGAGCTGCAGGTGAAATGTTTGTCCTGGTGATGAAATGTCAGAAGATCACTAAAAGAAATCCATATTTATCCTCTGGAGGCTCACGGACGTCTGGCAGTAATTCATTCTAGACGAAAGTGTTGCACCAACTTTACGCCTTACCTCTCCATGTGTTGTCTGTTGTTGATACACACTATTTTCCCACAATGCAATGCACAGGGAAAGCCAGGACAATCCAAAATAAATTGACTAACTTATAAAATAAAATAAAACTAACTTTGGCTTTTCAATGTTGCAGGTTTATTAACATTTGACGATTATATTTGCATGATTTTGTTTTGCACGACATCCGACGCACAAAACACAATCAAGAGGAACAAATTGGAAAAATCTAATCAATTTCTCCAATAAAATAGCTCATCTATATAGCATTTAGCATTGTGACACACACATCAACCTCATTGAGGTCTCATGGGGACTAAACACACACACACACACACACACACACACACACACACACACACACACACACACACACACACACACACAGAAAAACGTCGCCCCGCAGCTTCCTAACTTCTTGCCTGTATTCTTAACAGCAGTTGAAGCTAACACAACTACAAGCGGGTGAATCACTGAGAGCCGACTTGAAGGAACTTATTCACCCATCAGTTCAGCCTGCTGAGAAAACCGGAACCAGAGAGATATCATTTGGCTTCCTGCAGCTGCATATCATTTGATGTGTTTATTAGATGTACAGGGTTACACCCCGACCGCTGCAGGGGCTTCAGTCGGGCAAATAACGAACCTCTGCAGCTAACGCTCACGCAAAGACGTGACTCGCCATCGATCGGGCCCGTTAGACGACGCGGAGGGAATAAACAACATCGAGCTTCAGGCCTCTGATGCAGCGCTTGATATTCATCCCCACGGTCAACAGAAACCTTTCATGGACGGGAGTCATCTCAGGAAATAAGTCACTTAGTCCTAACAAGATAATAAGATACGGTACCTTTACCAGGTAATAGTGCTGTAATTCAGTTTCTGTACACTCAATGATGTCACTGTAAAGTGGTGAAACAAATAAATGCTTTCTGCCAAACTTCTGAGAAATAAAATCTGCATTCTATTGTTGAAAAGGGCTTAAAAAACTCCATCTACTGTTCTAAGTCAGCGCTAATCTTTCAAAGCCAGTTCTGAGATGGAGTCAACGTTTTTTTTGTACTTTCTCACGAGCATGACAATGACAATCTAAACAGAGCTAATATAGGGGCTGGCTAGTTAGCTCGCTAACCTTCGCTTGCTAATTCTACCATGTTTTCGTGCTACTGGTTACAGAAAATGAGCGGATCTGGAGACGGAGGCACTAGGGTTAGCACTGGCTATAGTTAGTGCTGGCTATAGTTAGTGCTGGCTATAGTTAGCACTGGCTATAGTTAGCACTGGCTATAGTTTATCACTGGCTCAAGTTAGCGCTGGCTATAGTTAGCGTTGGCTATAGTTAGCACTGGCTATAGTTATCACTGGCTAAAGTTAGCGCCGGCTATAGTTAGCGTTGGCTATAGTTAGCACTGGCTATAGTTAGCTCTGGCTATAGTTAGCGCTGGCTATAGTTAGCTCTGGCTATAGTTAGCTCTGGCTATAGTTAGCGTTGGCTATAGTTAGCACTGGCTATAGTTATCACTGGCTAAAGTTAGCGCCGGCTATAGTTAGCGTTGGCTATAGTTAGCACTGGCTATAGTTAGCTCTGGCTATAGTTAGCGCTGGCTATAATTAGCGCTGGCTATAGTTAGCGCTGGCTATAGTTAGCACTGGCTGAATTTGACCATGCCGTTTTGTCTCCCTAGCGGTGGGCAGTAAAGTGTAGCGACTGCAGGCTGAACACTCTCTGATCACCAGTAAATTAAATTCAGTGCCACTTGTCATATTTTCTAAGCTACCGTAGCTAGCTAGTCATCGGCTCAGTCATCGAGGCTTTCGGCATACGCCCTCTTTTTGCATTTTCCAAAGTTATGCAGTGGGTGGACTTGGTTGTGAAGTTACACTTTAAACTACTGATGCCCTTTATTTTGAAAGATGACATGCTCCTCTAAGAGACTCCTGTTCCAGAGAAACATCTTGAAAGTCGCCCCAAAACTGAAAATAACATCACCTGAAATATTGACTATACTTGAGTCGATGCTAGTTGCTCCCGCCTCTGATTACATAATCAGGATTTACACTAACGACCGTCTCTTTAGAAGATGCATAACTCACAGACCCAATTTCACGCCTTCAGAGTCCATCGGTTACTCTGATTTATAGTCAATACGTTCAGCTCGTCCCTCACTAACAGCCTAGAGGAAGAAACAAAGAGGAAGAGGAAGAGCTAATGGAGCCGCTGCATTGAGATAAACCGATGATGAGGCAGGTCACCTCGGCCTGGACGGCTGCCAGAACCTCCGCTCTCCAAACCGTCCCTCTGAAGCGGTGAAGCAACAAGACTCTTTCAGGCCGTAACATGAGCAGCTCTCCTCATTTTATCTCATCAGGACCTCAGGCTCCGTCTGTGGAGGGATGACAAATCTGTATTTTGGATTCGGCAAATATGAACACTGAGGCTGAGGCTCACCACGGATCAACAAGCAGATAATAGGGTTTAATTACTCACTTAATGGGGAGAAATGCTCCTCCTCAACTCTTTTTTATGTCTATCTTGAGACGTTATATATAAATATATTGTCGAAACAAAGTGAAAAGAGTTTCATATTTTTCTAAAAAAGAGTAAATAAAAAAAACGTAAAATATGGTATTTTTATTTTAGATCTTTATTTCTCACCACTATTTACATATATGCAGCTTAGGTGACGATACATTTACAATATATAATATTATCACCCGCGTTCACCGCGGCAGTTTACTCGCGCGAGTGAAACGAGGAAACATCGCGCCGCGAAAGGGGCGTGGCTTATCTCAGTCGCTTGTCTCTGTGAAAGGAGCTTTCATTTCCGCTATCGACCATGGAATAAATAACCACTAGTTCTGCGTTATACTTGTTGTGGAAGTCCCAAACATGTCGGAACATGAAACGCCCTCGTGTCTGGGTTCATAACACCATCCGTAGCCGCACACAGCTCGGTGAATTTCACCGACTCCTCCAGGAACTGCGTCTGGCTTCTCCGTAAAACGGATACCGATTCTTTCATCCACCATGGAAATAACCACTAGTTCTGCTTTATACTTGTTGTGTAAACTCCACATACGTGGGAACATCAAACTCCATGGTGTCTGGGTTCATAATATTATCCGTAGTCCCACAACAGCGTCTGAATGACGGCCGCTGCCAGCGCTGGTTCAGGCGGAGCAGCAGCAGTTTCATTCAGGAACGGCAAGACGGCGGTGATGACGGGCGGAGCTTCTCAACGCTGATTCTCAATGCTGATTGGCTGCCGCAACTTTGCGTCACGCGATTTCTCCGCTGGAGTTGGGATAATTCAACTCACGCGAATTCGCACCGCGTCCTTCGCTCTGTTCGCCCCTCGTCAAACGCTCTGTTCGCGCCGCCTCAAACGCGTCTATCGCGCCGCCCCCGCGAAAAAAATTGCCTTTTCGCGGGAAATTCGCGCCGCGTCCGGTGTGAACACGGCATAATGTGAACATCATGTATATATATATATATATATATATATATATATATATATATATATATATATATATATATATAAATAAATAAAACACCTCATTCTGCACAACCAAAGGTCACTTTCTCTGTCCAAATCAACTTTTTCCTCCTTATTCCCTTTTTCATTATTTTTCTTTTCATTATTTTTCTGTTGCGCCAGCTTTGTTATTTGGCATTAAAATGCCAATAACGATGTTTTTAAAGAGAGAAAGCTCAGAGTGCAGCAGGTATCACGTGTAATGTAACGAGGTCACTGAATCACTGACTGCTGGTCAGATGCAGCTGGTCTGCCCTCTAGTGGACAATATGTGTAAATACATTTAGTATCTACAGTTATGTAAATGGGATGGTAAATACGTGAGTCTCATTGGATTAAGAGTCTGTGACGCCTTTTATTGTTCAGAAGTTTCGGTTTTGGAGAAACGCTACCTAACTAACCTCCAGGATATAAAGCCAGCACAGTTCAAGGCTCATCAGAAGCAGATCAGACATGGACCCTGGTGAGTATCACCGCTCTTTGACAATACTACTAGATTTCTTTGAAAGTACTCTTTTTAATTAATATAGGCTTTTTCTTATTCAAAAATAAGTGATGATAGTGACCATGTCGTTGATTTAGCAAAATGAACTGAAAAAGTTGATGTCGATGTTTCTTGTGTTTCAGTGACAGGTGCTGCCATTGTAGTGGGAGCAGGTAAGACTTTGTAGCCTTCATGGATCACCTGTGTTTACTGTTTCAACTGATTTGAACTTCAATGTAAAGTGCCATTTACATGCTAAACGTATCATGCATGATCCATGTCAAAGCAAATTAGACTATCGTGAACAACAAAGTGCTCTCTGCTGTGCGGTCCTCGTGCAGTAGGTACTGTGGCCGCGGCTCCTCTTGTTCTGGGAGCCGTAGGTTTCACCTCAGCTGGCATCGCAGCAGGCTCCTATGCTGCTGGCATGATGTCGGCCGCTGCAGCCGCTAACGGAGGAGCAGTGGCAGCAGGAAGCACGGTGGCTGTTTTGCAGGCAGCAGGTAAGCAACATTATTTAGTTTTTACAATATTTTTAATCTTGTGATTTTCATTTTTTATTGATCTCATAATGTCCACCAGGAAACGGTTTCCTGCTTTTCTCTCATAGATTTACCACCGTATCAAACAGCTGTTTTGTAGTTTGTATTTTATAATGTGTAATCTTGCTCTATAGGTGCAGCTGGTCTGTCAGGAGCCGCGGCAGCTGGTCTGGCAAGCGGAGGAGCAGTCGTGGGATGGATGGCTAGCTGCATCGGATACACGTCATGAAGGAACAAGAAGCATTTAAAATAGTTTTATCTTTGCCAAATTTAGAAGGCAATAACACATTACATCAGTCTAAGGAGCACTTTTGTCATCTCAGACAACTGAAATGTTTTGTTCAATAAATTGATGCAACCTGTAAACGATTCTTGTTCAGTCTTTTGTTTGTAAATATTTTTAATTTCTCATAATCTCCACCTGAAGCAGATTTAATGCTTTTCTCTTATAGATGTCCCACCGTATCAAACAGCTGTTTTGTATTTTATACCTTGAAAACAATTCAAAAGAATAAAAGCTTAATATACAAGAGAACCAACGGTAGTGTCAGAAAAACATTTATAAACATATTTAGTTCTTTTTCATTAATTTATTCTAGTTAATCAAGTTTTTGAAACCAAGATTTCGCTATGAACCTTTGCATTCATCACTTTGGCCTCAGTCATGAAATGATCAAACAGATGGGATTTGAACTTTTTATTGGATTCTTCAGTGATTTCATAATTTCAAAATGATTGTAAAAACAATATAAGCAAATGTGTATATGATGGTTTGTAAACTATTCCAGGATGACTCATTTACTGTATCTAACACTTTTCATCAAATCATGAAATGGTTTGCACATGAGTGTGTCATGCTGGAGGCTCTGTGAGGCTGTTCTTAAGCACAGTGGTGCTTTGAGCTAAATGATGACATCAGCATTATTTACATACTGACGTGCGGATGTTTAGCAGGTATAATAATAATCAAATATTAACTCAGACCACATATAAAAAAAAAGCCCAGCAGAGACTGTTGTCCTGCATATTACAAAGTCCTCCTACAGTTTTATACAGACACATATTTTCACTATATCTATAACAGCTTGATGCTCATCACTGGATATGTTTCTGTAAACCTAAAATGAGCTGTCAGTTTTACCCAAACACAACATAAAGGGACCTTGAATTCAGGAAGCTTTGCTGCAGGTGATAACTTTAATATAGAAGGGAAATACCACCCTTCACTGATAAAGGTTTAGTATTACATTAAGGTGTTTCACAGTCAAGAGTCATCCACAATTTAAATGAGAGAATGGAGATTTGAAGAATTATGTATTTGAACATTAGATCAAACAGAAGGTTTCATTAAATTATCCCTTTTTCTATGCATTTAACCGTATATATGAATATAAATGTTGAAGAAATTGTATCCTCACAGTAGCTGCAGGCTTTACCTGCTGGAATAACACTATTATGATCTCTTAAATATAAATACTTAACATTGTACTTTACTCTTTATTTTGATCTTAATAAAATCCACCACCTCCAGGGACAAAACATTATTTTCTTCCGTGTCTTAAAGATGAAAGTTTGTCCTGAATGCAGGTTTGAAGGAGCAGTCAGAACTAAACTGGTTTAGCAACTTTAGTGTTTCTGTCTTTTGTCTTTAGGGACTGGCTAGTTAGCGCGCTAACCTTCGCTTGCTAATTCTACCATGTTTTCGTGCTACTGGTTACAGAAAATGGGCGGATCTGGAGACGGAGGAGCTAGGGTTAGCGCTGGCTATAGTTAGCGCTGGCTATAGTTAGCGCTGGCTATAGTTAGTGCTGGCTATAGTTAGCATTGGCTATAGTTAGCGCTGGCTATAGTTAGCTCTGGCTATAGTTAGCGCTGGCTATAGTTAGCATTGGCTATAGTTAGCGCTGGCTATAGTTAGCTCTGGCTATAGTTAGCGCTGGCTATAGTTAGCACTGGCTGAATTTGACCATGCCGGTTTGTCTCCCTAGCGGCGGGGAGTGAAGCTTAGCGACTGCAGGCTGAAAATTCTCAGCAGTCAGAACTAAACTGGTTTAGCAACTTTAGTGTTTCTGTCTTTTGTCTTTAGGGACTGGCTAGTTAGTGCGCTAACCTTCGCTTGCTAATTCTACCATGTTTTCGTGCTACTGGTTACAGAAAATGGGCGGATCTGGAGACGGAGGAGCTAGGGTTAGCGCTGGCTATAGTTAGCGCTGGCTATAGTTAGCGCTGGCTATAGTTAGTGCTGGCTATAGTTAGCATTGGCTATAGTTAGCGCTGGCTATAGTTAGCTCTGGCTATAGTTAGCGCTGGCTATAGTTAGTGCTGGCTATAGTTAGCATTGGCTATGGCCAGTGGCGGTTCTACATGTAATTACGCCCCGGGCGAGACCCCCCTCCGAGCGCCCCCCCTCGCCGGGTAAAAAAAAAAAAAAAGTCGGAATTTTTTTTATTTTGAAAAAAGACCGGATACATCCGTCTGTGCGTAGCCTCAAACGTAACATCTTGACACATGTCAAGAGGTTCTGTGACACGTTACCCCAAAAATGAAACTTAAAAGTCCGTTACAACTCTGGATTAAAATCAAGGCAGAGTTACTGAGATCACCAAAAAAGCTCTGAAACCCTGCCTCCATGTCAACATCCTGTCTTTGTGAAGCGGGTTTTAATGAAGTTAAAGAGTGCACATAAACGTTTAAGTTACTGAGTAGAGTCAGTAGACTGGACATAAACAACAGACGTCGGGGCTCGGTCTTTTTCTCCCGTCACCCCCGAGACGGGACCGGCTCGTAGCAGAGAAACAAGCTCAGGGCTCCACTAATGCAGCGTAATGGTGAGTTGTATCTTTATGCACTTTATAATTGTCTTTATCATGGTCGTATTACGTCATATTTATTACGTCATATTTTTCACGTCATATTTTTCACGTCATATTTTTGGCCCACACCGTGAAGGCCGGTCCGCGAAAATATTGTCCGACACAAAACCGGTCCGTGGCTCCCCGCGCCCCCCCACACACACGACCCGCAGACGGCACCCCCCCAGCAAGCAGGGGCGCCCGCAGCTGCAGGGGGCGCAAATTTGCCAATTCCCCACACAGTGATATGATAGATAATGGAAAACCGCTTCGCGGCCCAGATGATATATATATATATATTTTTAAGTGGTCGTGCCGCCCCCCACGTGTCATGAAAAAGTGCCGCCCCGGGCGGCTGCCCGGTTCGCCCGTGCCCAAAACCGCCCCTGGCGCTGGCTATAGTTAGCTCTGGCTATAGTTAGCTCTGGCTATAGTTAGCTCTGGCTATAGTTAGCACTGGCTGAATTTGACCATGCCGGTTTCTCTCCCTAGCGGCGGGGAGTGAAGCGTAGCGACTGCAGGCTGAAAAATCTCTGATCACCAGTAAATTAAATTCAGTGTCATATTTTCTAAGCTACCGTAGCTAGCTAGTCATCGGCTCAGTCATCGAGGCTTTCGGGATACGGAAATGGCCGTTTTTCCATCTCTCACCCTCTTGCCCTCTTTGCATTTTCCAAAGTTATGCAGTGGGTGGACTTGGTGGTGAAGTTACACTTTAAACTACTGATGCCCTTTATTTTGAAAGAGTACGTGCTCCTCTAAGAGACTCCTGTTGCTGAGAAACGTCTTGAAAGTCGCCCCAAAACTGGAAATAACATCACCTGAAATATTGACTATACTTGAGTCAATGTTAGTCGCTCCCGCCTCTGATTACATAATCAGGATTTACACTAACGACCATCTCTTGGTCTCAATGGTATTTTTATTTTAGATCTTTATTTTTCACCACATATATGCAGCTTAGGTGATGCTAAATTTACAATATAAAATCAAAAATAATAAAAAATCAAGGTATTTTTGTGATATTTGATTTTCTGCATATGACCCAAGGCTGGGTCATATGCAGAAAATCAAATATCACAAAAATACCTTGATTTTTTATTATTTTTGATTTTATATTGTAAAAATAGCCTGATTTTATATTGTAAAAATAGCCTAATTTATGGTTCTCTGTCAGGTCGAAGGCGTACCTACGCCGTAGCTACGCCGTCGACGCAGACCCCTACGCCGTAGCCTGACGTGCACCTCCAAAAAATCCTAACTACGCGTCGCGTTGACGCGGACCGCAAGCGCTGTGATTGGTCCGCTCAGAACGTAATTTCCGGCAGTTTTCCGGTTGTAAATTCACCCGTTCCCAGCCTCGACCGGTTTAGTGGTCGTATAGACCACCTCCGCAAACGTCTTCTCTGTCGCCTGCGCTTCAACATTTGCAATATAAGCATTTGCTCTTTAATATTGATGAGCTCCAACTCCAAATGCAGCCGCTCCAACTTGGTCGCCATTGTTTACTGTTTACTGTGACCGGAAGAAAAAGCAAGGATTCGGCTATAACCCCTGAAACCACACAGCCACACAGCCACACCCCCCTGGCGGCATGGCGGTTCATTGCAGAGCAACGCGGACCCTCGACGCAGAACTTCGAATGCTCAACGACGCCGTCACGTCGACGGCGTAGGTACGCCGTCGACGTGACGGAGAAGCATAAATAAGGCTTTAGTTGTAACTGCATATTCCCACCAACGCCCACTCTAATGTGAACATTATGTATATAAATAAAACACCTCATTCTGCACAACTAAATGTCACTTTCTCTGACCAAATCAACTTATTAATATTCATTTTTGTCCTTATTCCCTTTTTCATTATTTTTTTTTGCTTTGTTATTTGGCATTAAAATGCCAATAAAGATGTTTTTAAAGAGAGAAAGCTCAGCAGGTATCACCTGTAATGTAACGAGGTCACTGTGAATCACTGACTGCTGGACAGATGCAGCTGGTCTGCCCTCTAGTGGACCCGATGTGTAAATACATTTAGCATCTACAGTTATGTTCACCTCCAATTACAAAAACATATCACTAACTAGTAGTATCAATCAGGCAGATGGTTTCTGTTGTGGTTTTAAAGGGACTATTTCCTGGTAGAAAGTAGTTCCACTGGATCAACAATCCTGTGAGCCGCCCTTGTTTTGGGAGAGGCAGCAACACAAAGTCAAAGGAACCAAAAGCTATGATGACGAGATGCCAGGACAAGTAAAAGAGGAAAAAGAGTAAAAGAGGAACTCTGAAAGGAAGTAAAGGTCAGAAAAATCTGTCTAAGGAGCTTTTTGACTACCTTAGTGGCCTCCGCCAGGGATATGGGTGCAACCACCCCCAAGTCTTCAGGCGCTGATTAATGTCATCTGACGCAGGCGACTGCTCTGTTTTAATGCTCCTCGACCTCAGTTCTGCGTTTGACACCGTAGACCATAACATCCTGATTGATAGGCTACGTGATTGGGTGCATATCTGGCACAGCGTTGGAGTGGTTTTCATTTTACCTCGCTAACAGAAGTTTGACTGCCTCTGTGGGAGAATTTGAGTCGGACATCTCTCCACTGTCTTGTGGGGTACCGCAGGGCTCGATCCTGGGGCCTCTGGTATTTTCTTTATATGTATTACCTCTAGGGCAGATCATTAAAACCTATAATGTTGCTTATCATCTATATGCAGATGATATCCAACTCCATGTCTCCTTTAAACCCAGTGAGGCCTTCAGGTTAACCAGCCTGCTAGAGTGTGTAAATGCTATTAAGGACTGGACAGCAGTAAACTGCCTAGAACTAAATGATAATAAGACGGAGGTTCTAGTTATTGCACCTGATGATGCTGTACCTTTGATCACGCAGAGCATTGGTCCACTCTCCTCCGCTGTCCACCTAAACCTGCGTAATCTCGGGGTAATATTTGACAAATCCTTGTTGTTTGACCCCCATGTGAAGCAGCGGTCCAGATCCTGTTTCTTCCACCTAAGAAACATTACCAAACTGAGATCTGTTTTATCTACGGTTGAATTAGAGATGATCATACACGCTTTTATATCTTCACGTATTTATTACAGCAACACACTTTTCTCCGCACTCAGTAAATCTGCTATCAAGCCAGTGGTTCTCAAACTTTTTCTGTCACGCCCCACTTTGGAGGAAGAAAAATGTTCACGCCCCAGGGACAGAAAAGGTTTGAGAACCACTGCTGTAGCTCCACATTATGCAACCTGTTAAATCGTGCTTTAGGTGCAGCTGGCCTGTCGGGAGCAGCAGTGGGATGGCTGGTGAGCTTCTTCCGCTAAAGAAACTTACACCAATGTACCTAACAGCATTCAGGTGATGTCAGACAACTAAAATGTGTTGTTCAATAAACCTGTGCAACCTGTGAAAGACTCTGGTTCATGTGTGTCGTCTGTAAACATTTACTTTCCTCATCATGTAATTGGAAGGTTCATTAACCTTTTGAAATGAAAGGAGCATTTTTTTTCTGGCCACAGTTAAGTTGTGGAACGTAAAACCCAAACACCAATCTGAAAGATGCTATGAAGCTCGTACAGCTGAGGAGCTGCACAGTCGGGACATTATCAGCTGTGGGTTTGTATGATCATGTCAATGATCACATTGGCTCCTCTCCTTACACACCAACAACTTCACATCCCAAGATAGATAATGCAAGCATATCCACCTCATACCCAAGAAACAAGGAGGAAACGCCTCCACTCAAATTGCAGATTCAATGAAATTCTCCTTTTTTATGTTTTTATAAACTTGGTACACATGAATATATATGTTGAAGACATTTTAACCTTTACAGTAGCTGCAGGCTTTACGTGCAATAACACTATTATGATCTCTTAAACATAAATACTTAGCAGTCAGAACTAAACTGGTTTAGCAACTTTAGTGTTTCTGTCTTTTGTCTTTGTTCTTATGTTCTAAATATAGGGATGACCTCCCACCTCAGGAATGGTAAATACGTGAGTCTCATTGGATTAAGAGTCTGTGACGCCTTTTATTGTTCAGAAGTTTCGGTTTTGGAGAAACGCTACCTAACTAACCTCCAGGATATAAAGCCAGCACAGTTCAAGGCTCATCAGAAGCAGATCAGACATGGACCCTGGTGAGTATCACCGCTCTTTGACAATACTACTAGATTTCTTTGAAAGTACTCTTTTTAATTAGTATAGTCTTTTTCTTATTCAAAAATAAGTGATGATAGTGACCATGTCGTTGATTTAGCAAAATGAACTGAAAAAGTTGATGTCGATGTTTCTTGTGTTTCAGTGGCCATTCTAGTGGGAGCAGGTAAGACTTTGTAGCCTTCATGGATCACCTGTGTTTACTGTTTCAACTGATTTAAAACTTTAATGTAAAGTGCCATTTACATGCTAAACGTATCATGCATGATCCATGTCAAAGCAAATTAGACTATCGTGAACAACAAAGTGCTCTCTGCTGTGCGGTCCTCGTGCAGTAGGTGCTGTGGCCGCGGCTCCTGTTGTTCTGGGAGCCGTAGGTTTCACCTCAGCTGGCATCGCAGCAGGCTCCTATGCTGCTGGCATGATGTCGGCTGTGTAGTGGAAACAATTCTATGTTTCGAGAGGAGAGCTCAAAGATTCCAATCAAATATCAAAAACAAACAAACAAGCAAACAGAGTTTCTCTGGTCAAAACAAAATGTCTCCTCTCGTTTATTCATGCTTGCACAAGCATGGAGAAATCCCAACAACCACGAATCATCAATGCCTGTCAGGGTTTTTCACAAAGATTATTGCTAAAACAGTCAGTAATATACAATTTCAGAGGACCATCCCCTCACGATTCATCTCATCCCTGATTGGTTCCCATTAGAACGAACACGTGATGTACGTTGGACTGTGTGTCCCATGTCAGCATCTTCATCTGTTCCTCCTGCGTGGTTCGTGCCTTGAATGTTATATAAAACAAGTCATTAGCCTCTCAGAGCTTTCATCAGCGTACTTTGAACGTTCTGTAAACAGGTTATTAGCCTTAGAACCAGGTTATTGGCCCTTCAGAACCAAGTCATTAGCCCCTTGGAGCTTTGATCAGCTAGCATGAACCTGAATACCTTCATGAACCTGAGAAAAACATGTTTATCAGTCGTTAATTATTGATCTGAGCACATCATATTGAAACATCAGTTGCATTCAGAGATTTGTGTTTTAAAATACAGCATATACATATTTTCCCATCACAGCTGCTGCAGTCGCTAACGGAGCAGTGTCAGCAGAAAGCATTGTGGCTGTTTTGCAGGCAGCAGGTAAACAACATTATTTCGGTTTTACAATATTTTTAATCTTGTGATTTTCCTTTTTTATTGATCTCATAATGTCCACCAGGAAACGGTTTCCTGCTTTTCTCTCATAGATTTACCACCGTATCAAACAGCTGTTTTGTAGTTTGTAATCTTGCTCTATCGCTGCAGGTGATCTGCCAGGAGTCACGGCAGCTGGTCTGGCAGCCGCAGGAGCAGTCCTGGGATGGATGGCTAGCTGCATGGGCTAAAAGTCATGAAGGAACAAGAAGCATTTAAAATAGTTTTGCCAAATTTAGAAGGCAATAACACATTACATCAGTCTAAGGAGCACTTTTGTCATCTCAGACAACTGAAATGTTTTGTTCAATAAATTGATGCAACCTGTAAACGATTCTGGTTCAGTCTTTTGTTTGTAAATATTTTTCATTTCTCATAAAAAGCTTAATATACATGAGAACCAACGGTAGTGTCAGAAAAACATTTCTAAACATATTTAGTACTTTTTCATTAATTTATTCTAGTTAATCAAGTTTTTGAAACCAAGATTTTGCTATGAACCTTTGCATTTATCACTTGGGCCTCAGTCATGAAATGATCAAACAGATGGGATTTTAACTTGAGAAAAATTGAGACTCTTCAGTGATTTCATAATTTCAAAATGATTGTAAAAACAATATAAGCAAATGTGTATATGATGGTTTGTAAACTATTCCAGGATTACTCATTTACTGTATCTAACACTTTTTATCAAATCATGAAATGGTTTGCACATGAGTGTGTCATGCTGGAGGCTCTGTGAGGCTGTTCTTAACCACAGTGGTGCTTTGAGCTAAATGATGACATCAGCATTATTTACATGCTGACGTGCGGATGTTTAGCAGGTATAATAATAATCAAATATTAACTCAGACCACATATAAAAAAAAGCCCAGCAGAGACTGTTGTGCTGCATATTACAAAGTCCTCCTACAGTTTTACACAGACACATATTTTCACTATATCTATAACAGCTTGATGCTCATCACTGGATATGTTTCTGTAAACCTAAAATGAGCTGTCAGTTTTACCCAGACACAACATAAAGGGACCTTGAATTCAGGAAGCTTTGCTGCAGGTGATAACTTTAATATAGAAGGGAAATACCACCCTTCACTGATAAAGGTTTAGTATTACATTAAGGTGTTTCACAGTCAAGAGTCATCCACAATTTAAATGAGAGAATGGAGATTTGAAGAATTATGTATTTGACATTAGATCAAACAGAAGGTTTCATTAAATTATCCCTTTTTCTATGCATTTAACCGTATATATGAATATAAATGTTGAATAAATTGTATCCTCACAGTAGCTGCAGGCTTTACATTCTGGAATAACACTATTATGATCCCTTAAATATAAATACTTAACATTGTACTTTACTCTTTATTTTGATCCACCACCTCCAGGGACAAAACATTATTTTCTTCCGTGTCTTAAAGATGAAAGTTTGTCCTGAATGCAGGTTTGAAGGAGCAGTCAGAACTAAACTGGTTTAGCAACTTTAGTGTTTCTGTCTTTTGTCTTTAGAGACTGGCTAGTTAGCGCGCTAACCTTCGCTTGCTAATTCTACCATGTTTTCGTGCTACTGGTTACAGAAAATGGGCGGATCTGGAGACGGAGGAGCTAGGGTTAGCGCTGGCTATAGTTAGCGCTGGCTATAGTTAGCGCTGGCTATAGTTAGTGCTGGCTATAGTTAGCATTGGCTATAGTTAGCGCTGGCTATAGTTAGCTCTGGCTATAGTTAGCGCTGGCTATAGTTAGCATTGGCTATAGTTAGCGCTGGCTATAGTTAGCTCTGGCTATAGTTAGCGCTGGCTATAGTTAGTGCTGGCTATAGTTAGCATTGGCTATAGTTAGCGCTGGCTATAGTTAGCTCTGGCTATAGTTAGCGCTGGCTATAGTTAGCATTGGCTATAGTTAGCGCTGGCTATAGTTAGCTCTGGCTATAGTTAGCACTGGCTGAATTTGACCATGCCGGTTTGTCTCCCTAGCGACGGGGAGTGAAGCTTAGCGACTGCAGGCTGAAAATTCTCTGATCACCAGTAAATTAAATTCAGTGTCATATTTTCTAAGCTACCGTAGCTAGCTAGTTATCGGCTCAGTCATCGAGGCTTTCGGCATATGGAAGTGGCCGTTTTTCCATCTCTCACCCTCTTGCCCTCTTTTTGCATTTTCCAAAGTTATGCAGTGGGTGGACTTGGGGGGGAAGTTACACTTTAAACTACTGATGCCCTTCATTTTGAGAGATGAAATGCTCCGCTAAGAGACTCCTTATATATATATATATATATATATATATATATATATATATATAAAATAAATAAAACACCTCATTCTGCACAACCAAATGTCACTTTCTCTGAACAAATCAACTTTTTCCTCCTTATTCCCTTTTTCATTATTTTTCTTTTCATTATTTTTCTGTTGCGCCAGCTTTGTTATTTGACATTAAAATGCCAATAACGATGTTTTTAAAGAGAGAAAGCTCAGAGTGCAGCAGGTATCACTGTAATGTAACGAGGTCACTGTGAATCACTGACTGCTGGTCAGATGCAGCTGGTCTGCCCTCTAGTGGACAATATGTGTAAATACATTTAGCATCTACAGTTATGTTCACCTCCAATTACAAAAACATATCACTAACAAGTAGTATCCAATCAGGCAGATGGTTTCTGTTGTGGTTTTAAAGGGACTATTTCCTGGTAGAAAGTAGTTCCACTGGATCAACAATCCTGTGAGCCGCCCTTGTTTTGGGAGAGGCAGCAACACAAAGTCAAAGGAACCAAAAGCTATGACGACGAGATGCCAGGACAAGTAAAAGAGGAGAATATTTATTTCATTATCAACTGGGTGAACTAACTCTGAAAGGAAGTAAAGGTCAGAAAAATCTGTCTAAGGAGCTTTTTGACTACCTTAGTGGCCTCCGCCAGGGATATGGGTGCAACCACCCCAAGTCTTCAAGCGCTGATTAATGTCATCTGACGCAGGCGAGTGCTCTGTTTTAGTGCTCCTCGACCTCAGTTCTGCGTTTGACACCATAGACCATAACATCCTGATTGATAGGCTACGTGATTGGGTGCATGTCTGGCACAGCGTTGGAGTGGTTTTCATCTTACCTCGCTAACAGAAGTTTGACTGCCTCTGTGGGAGAATTTGAGTCGGACATCTCTCCACTGTCTTGTGGGGTACCGCAGGGCTCGATCCTGGGGCCTCTGGTATTTTCTTTATATGTATTACCTCTAGGGCAGATCATTAAAACCTATAATGTTGCTTATCATCTATATGCAGATGATATCCAACTCCATGTCTCCTTTAAACCCAGTGAGGCCTTCAGGTTAACCAGCCTGCTAGAGTGTGTAAATGCTATTAAGGACTGGACAGCAGTAAACTGCCTAGAACTAAATGATAATAAGACGGAGGTTCTAGTTATTGCACCTGATGATGCTGTACCTTTGATCACGCAGAGCATTGGTCCACTCTCCTCCGCTGTCCACCTAAACCTGCGTAATCTCGGGGTAATATTTGACAAATCCTTGTTGTTTGACCCCCATGTGAAGCAGCGGTCCAGATCCTGTTTCTTCCACCTATGAAACATTACCAAACTGAGATCTGTTTTATCTACGGTTGAATTAGAGATGATCATACACGCTTTTATATCTTCACGTATTTATTACAGCAACACACTTTTCTCCGCACTCAGTAAATCTGCTATCAAGCCAGTGGTTCTCAACCTTTTTCTGTCACGCCCCACTTTGGAGGAAGAAAAATGTTCACGCCCCAGGGACAGAAAAGGTTTGAGAACCACTGCTGTAGCTCCACATTATGCAACCTGTTAAATCGTGCTTTAGGTGCAGCTGGCCTGTCGGGAGCAGCAGTGGGATGGCTGGTGAGCTTCTTCCGCTAAAGAAACTTACACCAATGTACCTAACAGCACTCAGGTGATGTCAGACAACTAAAATGTGTTGTTCAATAAACCTGTGCAACCTGTGAAAGACTCTGGTTCATGTGTGTCGTCTGTAAACATTTACTTTCCTCATCATGTAATTGGAAGGTTCATTAACCTTTTGAAATGAAAGGAGCATTTTTTTTCTGGCCACAGTTAAGTTGTGGAACGTAAAACCCAAACACCAATCTGAAAGATGCTATGAAGCTCGTACAGCTGAGGGGAGCTGCACAGTCGGGACATTATCAGCTGTGGGTTTGTATGATCATGTCAATGATCACATTGGCTCCTCTCCTTACACACCAACAACTTCACATCCCAAGATAGATAATGCAAGCATATCCACCTCATACCCAAGAAACAAGGAGGAAACGCCTCCACTCAAATTGCAGATTCAATGAAATTCTCCTTTTTTATGTTTTTATAAACTTGGTACACATGAATATATATGTTGAAGACATTTTAACCTTTACAGTAGCTGCAGGCTTTACGTGCAATAACACTATTATGATCTCTTAAACATAAATACTTAGCAGTCAGAACTAAACTGGTTTAGCAACTTTAGTGTTTCTGTCTTTTGTCTTTGTTCTTATGTTCTAAATATAGGGATGACCTCCCACCTCAGGAATGGTAAATACCTGAGTCTATTTGGATTAAGAGTCTGTGACGCCTTCTATTGTTCAGAGTAAAGTTTCAGTTTTGGAGAAACGCTACCTAACTAACCTCCAGGATATGAAGCCAGCACAGTTCAAGGCTCGTCAGAAGCAGATCAGACATGGACCTTGGTGAGTATCACCGCTCTTTGACAATACTACTAGATTTCTTTGAAAGTACTCTTTTTAATTAGTATAGGCTTTTTCTTATTCAAAAATAAGTAATGATAGTGACCATGTCGTTGATTTAGCTAAATGAACTGAAAAAGTTGATGTCGATGTTTCTTGTGTTTCAGTGACAGGTGTGGTGGCCATTGTAGTGGGAGCAGGTAAGACTTTGTAGCCTTCATGGATCACCTGTGTTTACTGTTTCAACTGATTTAAAACTTTAATGTAAAGTGCCATTTACATGCTAAACGTATCATGCATGATCCATGTCAAAGCAAATTAGACTATCGTGAACAACAAAGTGCTCTCTGCTGTGCGGTCCTCGTGCAGTAGGTGCTGTGGCCGCGGCTCCTCTTATTCTGGGAGCCATAGGTTTCACCGCAGCTGGCATCTTAGCAGGCTCCTGGGCTGCTGCCATGATGGCGGCTGCTGCAGTCGCTAACGGAGGAGGAGTGGCAGCAGGAAGCATTGTGTCTCTTTTTCAGACAATAGGTAAACAACATTATTTCGTTTTTACAATATTTTTAATCTTGTGATTTTCATTTTTTATTTATCTCATAATGTCCACCAGGAAACGGTTTCCTGCTTTTCTCTCATAGATTTACCACCGTATCAAACAGCTGTTTTGTAGTTTGTATTTTATAATGTGTAATCTTGCTCTATAGGTGCAGCTGGTCTGACAGGAGCCATGAAAGCTGGTCTGGCAGTCGCAGGAGCAGTCCTGGGATGGATGGCTAGCTGCATCGTCTAAAAGTCATGAAGGAACAAGAAGCATTTAAAATAGTTTTATGTTTGCCAAATTTAGAAGGCAATAACACATGACATCAGTCTGTTACCTAAGGAACGCTTCATCTCAGACAACTGAAATGTTTTGTTCAATAAATTGATGCAACCTGTAAACGATTCTGGTTCAGTCTTTTGTTTGTAAATATTTTTTATTTCTCATTATCTCCACCTGAAGCAGATTTAATGCTTTTCTCTTATAGATGTCCCACCGTATCAAACAGCTGTTTCGTATTTTATACCTTGAAAACAATTCAAAAGAATAAAAGCTTAATATACATGAGAACCAACCGTAGTGTCAGAAAAACATTTCTAAACATATTTAGTACTTTTTCATTAATTTATTCTAGTTAATCAAGTTTTTGAAACCAAGATTTCGCTATGAACCTTTGCATTCATCACTTTGGCCTCAGTCATGACATGATCAAACAGATGGGATTTTAACTTTTTATTGGATTCTTCAGTGATTTCATCATTTCAAAATGATTGTAAAAACAATATAAGCAAATGTGTATATGATGGTTTGTAAACTATTCCAGGATTACTCATTTACTGTATCCAACACTTTTAATCAAATCATGAAATGGTTTGCACATGAGTGTGTCATGCTGGAGGCTCTGTGAGGCTGTTCTTAAGCACAGTGGTGCTTTGAGCTAATTGATGACGTCAGCATTATTTACATGCTGACGTGCGGATGTTTAGCAGGTATAATAATAATCAAATATTAACTCAGACCACATAAAAAGTAAAGCCCAGCAAAGGTAAAGCAGAAGTTTAGTATGGGCTCCTATAGTCGTACACGGTCAACAGGGTGAAGGTACAGATCGCAGGAAGCAGGTCGTTAAGAGGTGCAGAACATAATTAGATCTCTTAGTGAATCAGGCGGCTGAGAAGCTGGCCTGCAGGATTCTCTCAAGGGTCAGGGGTCATACATTACACTTTTAGGTTTGGGGTTCTGCTGTGTCACAGGGAAGTTTGTTCTGTGTGGTTTGATTCTCTTTACAGGTTAAAGATGATATGTGTGTGTTTTATTTCTTTAATATAATCGAGTGATGCTCCGGGTGGATGAGAACGTGTCTGCTTGAGACCGTGATCCACCTTGCATAAGAGTACGGTATATTGGGAAGATACTCTTGACATATAATCAATGCTTAGCAAGGGTGAATATGTAACTTGAAAAGATTAAACCTGTGGTGTTTCTTCAAATAACCGTCGTAGTAAAGTGATGATAAAATGTTCATTTTGACCCTGTACATGGGTGAGGACTGAGAGGGTGAGCGGAAATGAGGCTGATAATACATATATAAAAATAAAACACCTCATTCTGCACAACCAAATGTCACTTTCTCTGACCAAATCAACTTTTTCCTCCTTATTCCCTTTTTCATTATTTTTCTTTTCCTTATTTTTCTGTTGCGCCAGCTTTGTTATTTGGCATTAAAATGCCAAATAACAATGTTTTTAAAGAGAGAAAGCTCAGAGTGCAGCAGGTGTTTAATGTAATAAGGTCACTGTGAATCACTGACTGATGGACAGATGCAGCTGGTCTGCCCTCTAGTGGACAATATGTGTAAACACATTTAGTATCTACAGTTATGTTGACCTCAAAAACATATTGTCTCACTAACTAGTAGTATCCAATCAGGCAAATGGTTTCTGTTTTGGTTTTAAAGGGACTATTTCCTGGTAGAAAGTAGTTCCACTGGATCAACAATCCTGTGAGCCGCCCTTGTTTTGGGAGAGGCAGCAACACAAAGTCAAAGGAACCAAAAGCTATGATGACGAGATGCCAGGACAAGTAAAAGAGGAGAATATTTATTTCATTATCAACTGGGTGAACTAACTCTGAAAGGAAGTAAAGGTCAGAAAAATCTGTATTTTTGATTCAAGAAAGAGGGATTCAGTTCCTCAGTGTGGCTGTAAATTAATGTTGAACATTATTTTTATTTTTCTAAGCCAGTGGTCTACTCTAACTGCTCTAAAGTGAGTAGTGTCTGTCACGCCCCCCCTTTGGAGGAAGAAAAACGTTCACGCCCCACCGACCCAACAAAATTGTAACAAAATGTTCCATGCTGAATTTTTATTGCAATAACAGCATTTTCTGACGCCTCCATCTGTGTTTTTTATAAATAATATAACGTGACTTTCTGGACGGCTTATAAATGCGCTGTAGCGTTGTGTGAACGTGGCGTCAAGACACAACACAGCTGCTGACAAGGAGCTCCGTGTGGAAGGACGGTGAGCTGTCCAGTGACTGGATGCAAATGTTTTCATGTTCAAATCTTCATTTACTGCCCACATTATCAGATGAGGACGTCACCAAAGGGAGTCTCCCTCAGAGTCAGTGTTTAAATTGATGCAGGACGAGTTTGTACATATAATTAAGACTATTTACTTTTATCTGTTCAAATGTAATTCATTTGGCCACCTTTCAGACATTGCAATAGCACATGTAGACTGGTTGGGCAAACTCCCAGGACCCCTCCAGTAGTCTTGCGAGGGTAAAGAACTGGTCCACTGTTCCACGACCGGGACGGAACCCGCACTGTTCGTCTCAACGGTCGGAGCCTCCTTTCCAGCACCCTGGCAAGCTTCCCCCGGGAGGCTGAGCAGTGTGATACCACGATAGTTCGAGCACACCCTCCGGTCCCCCTTCTTGAAAATGGGAACCAACACCCTGGTCTGCCAGTCCATGGGCACTGCTCCCGCCCCCATGCGATGTTGAAGAGGCCTGTCAGGTAAGACAGCCCAACAACGTCCAGCGCCTTCAGCATCTCAGGGCGCCTTGCGACCAAGGAGCTTTTTGACTACCTTAGCGGCCTCCACCAGGGATATGGGTGCAACCACCCCCAACTCTTCAGGCGCTGCGCCCTCTCCAGGGGACATGTTGGCCGGGTTTAGGAGTTCCTCAAAGCAGTTCTCCTCCCCCCGCTGAGACCAGCCTGGGGTAGGCCCTGCTTTCCCTTCCTGAGCCGTCGGATGGTTTGCCAGAACTTCCTTGAGGCCAACAGGAAGTCCTTCTCCATGGCCTCCCCGAACTCCTCCCATGCCCGAGTTTTAGCATCGGCGACCACCACAGCTGCAGCCCTTCTGGCCTGCCGGTACCCGTCAGCTGCTTCAGGAGACCCCTGGACCAACCAGGGCCGAAAGACCTCCTTCTTCAGCTTGAAGGGCTTCCCTCACGCCCGGTGTCCACCAGCGGGTTCTTGGGTGTCCGCCACGACACCGATGACCTTCCAACCACAATAGAGGCTTTGAACACGGTCCACTCAGACATTATAAATATATACTGTATATATATTTCATCTTTTTGGCCATTATCTATAGTAATAATAATGGGCCAAAATTATGTGAAATTACATGGTTGCTCTGTGTGATCCGCCCCTACAGCTCATTTAAATAAATAAAAGGTTAAATAATATTTAAAAGTAGTTGTACATGTTCTATCTGAGTGTTCTCTAGATAAACTCGAGGTGCCGGGTCCCCACAGAAGGACACGTTGTGTTTGTGCACATTGAACGACCTGCTGGCGGACGTCCAGAGGCAGAGACCTCTTTCCTTCCAGAGGAACTCATCCTGTGAGACCTTCAATCGACTCCGACACTCAAACGATGGATCTCACCGTCACCCGGCACCGTGGAACGCCCACGCGCCAAAAGTCTCCCTGAATCCTCTCTCGACAACCGTGTGTTTTTAGTTTGTGATTAACCATATCCTCAATAAAGTCACGAGGATTTTTAATCAAAATCAGTGAGAGAGGCACATTGATCGCCTGACTCGCGGCCCCCTAATGAAGCGTGCTGCCGCCTGCAGCCGTGATTAAATTGCTTTGTGCTGCAGTGTCACGCACAGGGTCCGGATCGGCCTGAACCCGCTGACACAGATCAGCCGCACGGGGAGTCCGGAGGCCGGAAGCTCGCTGTCACGCTCCGGCGGCCGCGGACTGTCCCCCGAACCCGAGGGCCTGATCCTGTGATGGAGACGGATCGGGGTCTCACCTCCAAGACCTGCAGGTAGATCAAACATCACGGCACAATCGAAGCTATTTCTATTTTATTCTATTTTATTTTATTATTATTATTATTATTATTATTATTATTGTATATATCTTTCGTCCTGCTGTTTTAGTTTATTTTGTTGTAAGTTGCTGCTACCCCGACACCAAATTTCCCCTTGGGGATTAATAAAGTATATATTCATTCATTCATTCATTCATTCATTCAGATGTCTGAGAGCCCCCCGCTGCCGCCTCGTCCAATCAATACCCGGCAGCAAGCGTTCATACAAGGACAGCAATCAAAGGGTTAGTCATGGAAACACAGCCAGGCCTGATTCCACCCACTGATCGATGAGGTTCTGAGTGTGTGTGTGTGTGTGTGTGTGTGTGTGTGTGTGTGTGTGTGTGTGTGTGTGTGTGTGTGTGTGGCGGGCCGGATGTGGCAGGAGAACCCCCTGTCCCACATTCAGACTCAGACCCCCCTCGTCCTCCCAGCAGAGAGGACAGAAGTCCAGACAGACGGCGGTGAGGACGACGACGACGACGACGACGGGGCAACGATGGTGAAACAAGGCGATCGAGTCCACGCCGGGACGCCGGTCCTGGTCCTGGTTCTGGTTCTGGCTCTCGGTCTGCTCCGGGGAGCAGCTGCTGCAGGTCAGTCAGTGTTCGACGCTCAGAGCTCATTATTTGCGTTGTAATGTCCCGTAACAAAGTTTGTTTGATGGTTCTGGGTTTTAAGGCCGGAGGCGACGTCGTAAGAACGACGCTGTCTTTCATTTATGAAAATGTTTGTGTTCTTTTTTGTGAAATAATAAGTAAATAACTTATTGAACTAAATATAATGAAACATGATTTCTGCAATCTCCTCCTTTCATTTACAGAATATGATTTTACAGCAAAAACATTTCCAACAGAACTGAATGTTCAGACTGTAAATAATAATACAAATAGTTGTTAACTATAACAACTAATGTCTTTACGCTCCATTTAAGCTTTATTTATAGTTATAATAATGGTCAAAAATGATGTTGTTGAGCCCCAAACCTAATATCTATATAATGTCTTTTATTCACAGTAGAAATTCAGACTGTAATAATAAATGTCTGTTATAGATATGATACACGCATGTGAATAAGGACCGGAAATCATTTGTTACTTCAAGCTCTGCTAATGTACAAATGATTGACTGCATCGCCATTCACATTTATTTTCTCCTGGATTACATCTGACGTGTTTTTAACGTGGTAAAGGAGTTCAGGAGGTCTTGCTGGAGGGACGGGTCAAACATGGAACTCACACCCAAGGGCTCTTCACTGGTCTCTGCATCAGGTTTTATTATACTCATTAAATCAACAGCCAGTGCCAAATATTTCTGACAAATCAGAAAGAGGAACCGCACTGCTAATGCTAACATGAACCCTGGCTCCTCTGCAGGGGGGCACAGCTTTAATTAAACGTGACCCACAATCCCTCATTGTGCAGACGGACGAGCAGCTGCACGGATCAATGGCGTGGAATTGGATGATACTGTCCTACAATTGGCCCGATAGATCGGCCCGGTGTCACGGCAGTGAATTAGTCCCCTCATGTCAACTATTGGTTTTGTATGCAGGGGTTGGATTTTTGTTGTTCTTTGTCTGTTGTTTTCGTGTCCCTCAGTAAAAAGTAAGGCCAATATAAAGTCAATTAGGATCCTTATTGGAGGAGACACACAAACGAAAAGCATCCAAGTGACGAAAGGACAGTCAGAGAACGTGACCCACTTTATAATATCAAAGACGACTATGGGGAGATGGTCAGATCCAACAAACAGGACTTTAAACCAGAAGGCCGTCGCGGTTTTCAAAACTGTTCATGACAGTCTTCCTAAACCCAACTGTTGGGTTTGTTGTCTAAACCTAACCTTTGGTTTTGTTGTGTAAACCTAACCTTTGGTTTTGTTGCCTTAACCTAACTGTTGGTTTTGTTGCCTTAACCTAACTTTTGGGTTTGTTGCCTCAACCTAACTGTTGGTTTCGTTGCCTAAACCTAACCTTTGGTTTTGTTGCCTAAACCTAACCTTTGGTTTTGTTGCCTAAACCTAACCTTTGGTTTTGTTGCCTAAACCTAACCTTTGGTTTTGTTGCCTAAACCTAACCTTTGGTTTTGTTGCCTAAACCTAACCTTTGGTTTTGTTGCCTTAACCTAACCTTTGGTTTTGTTGCCTTAACCTAACCTTTGGTTTTGTTGCCTAAACCTAACCTTTGGTTTTGTTGCCTTAACCTAACCTTTGGTTTTGTTGCCTAAACCTAACCTTTGGTTTTGTTGCCTAAACCTAACCTTTGGTTTTGTTGCCTAAACCTAACCTTTGGTTTTGTTGCCTAAACCTAACCTTTGGTTTTGTTGCCTAAACCTAACCTTTGGTTTTGTTGCTTAACCTAACTGTTGGGTTTGTGGCCTAAACCTAACCTTTGGTTTCGTTGCCTAAACCTAACCTTTGGTTTCGTTGCCTAAACCTAACCTTTGGTTTCGTTGCCTAAACCTAACCTTTGGTTTAGTTGCCTAAACCTAACCTTTGGTTTAGTTGCCTAAACCTAACCTTTGGTTTCGTTGCCTAAACCTAACCTTTGGTTTCGTTGCCTAAACCTAACCTTTGGTTTCGTTGCCTAAACCTAACCTTTGGTTTAGTTGCCTAAACCTAACCTTTGGTTTCGTTGCCTAAACCTAACCTTTGGTTTCATTGCCTAAACCTAACCTTTGGTTTTGTTGCCTAAACCTAACCTTTGGTTGTGTTGCCTAAGCTTAACTGTACTTAGTTACCTACACTTTGTAATCATGTTCCCAGTACCTTTCTCTTCTCATAGCTCTCCATGGTTCCCCTCCTCCACCAGGCTCGCTGAAAGTTGACCCGTCCCAGGACGGCGGCGGCGGCGCGGACACCATCAGCCACTCCCTGACGCTGGTGCAGCGCCTGGAGGCCTTGCTGCTGCAGGGCAACGGCAGCGACGTGTCCCTGAGGGTGGAGACGCCCAGCGCCGACGAGGTGAAGGTGATCCCGGCCCACGCGCTGCTGCTCTCGCTGCAGAGCCCCGTGTTCGAGGAGATGCTGCTGAGGCGCAACGGCAGCACGCTGGTGCTGAAGGAGAGCTCCGACTGCGCCGCCGCGTTCGACCGGTTCATCAGGTGGGAGCGCTCGCCCGGGTGTCACACACACCCTCGGTGTCGGTTGAGTTGTCACGTCTGCAGCCTGACATCTGAGACGATCAATGAGGTCCAACGTGAAACAAACCCACCAATCGGTGAACTGCTGTGCTCGATAGCAGCTCCTGTGGCGCCGGCTGTAAGACACCGAGGAGCCTGAGCCGCCACAGCGATCAATAACACAATCTATTTCTAGCTCACATGCTAACGACAATCTTTGTTCATATTAACATGGAACGTTTCACAGAACGACTACATAAAAAAAAATGTTTTCAATCTTTGTAGGAAGCTGCTTAGAGGTCACTGAAGGGAACATTTAAATATCTATTAATAAGTAGGTTTTCTTTTGTGTATAATCACCTGAAAATAAGAATTGGTGCATTTTCATTATCTTAGAATAAGTAGTTTATGGTCTGCCATGTTTTTTTTCATTTAACTTGCGTACCTCAGTAACACCACATATTTTAAGCTGCCGAATATTTAGCACCCAAAGAGGAGTTGGTGGAGACCAAAACAGAGCCGAAAGAGAAAGAATATTAGACTTAAATAGCCAACTGTTTGCTAACATGTTAGCCAATAAAAGCTTTACAAGTTATAACATGTTAGCCAATAAAAGCTTTACAAGTTATAACATGTTAGCTATAAAAAGCTTTACACATAACATGTTAGCTATAAAAAGCTTTACACATTATAACACGTTAGCCATAAAAAGCTTTACACGTTATCACATGTTAGCCATTAAAAGCTTTACAAGTTATAACATGTTAGCCAATAAATTTTTTACACGTAATAACATGTTAGCCATTAAAAGTTTTACAAGTTATAACATGTTAGCCAATAAAAGCTTTACAAGTAAATACATGTTAGCTATAAAAAGCTTTACAAGTTATAACATGTTAGCTAATAAAAGCTTTACACATTATAACATGTTAGCTATAAATGTTAGCTATAAAAAGCTTTACACGTTATAACATGTTAGCCAATAAAAGCTTTACAAGTTATAACATGTTAGCCAATAAAAGCTTTACATGTTAATACATGTTAGCTTTAAAAAGCTTTACATGTTATAATATGTTAGACATTAAAAGCTTTACAAGTTATAACATGTTAGCCAATAAAAGCTTTACACGTTTGTAGGATATAGTGCCGCGCACTAATACTGTTGAGGTTCGTAACAGAGGGGCGGGGTTACACGGGGTTCTTGTTATGTGGTGCGTCGGGGGAACGTACGTTGCTGCTTGTATGTTCAACTCGAGCACGTAATAAACACGGACTACTGGAAGTAATCGCACTCGCATTATTCCAATCACCAACGGTCATAACGAACTATTACATGGTGTCAGAAGATGGTCCAATTCGTCATTTTGCCTGAGGAATATACACCGAGAAGCTACAGCTAACAGCTAACAGCTAACAGGTACCGCGGCGGAGACGAGCAGTGGGGAAAGCTAACGGCTAACTAAAAATGGAACAGTTTCAGCTGCCGTCGCCGTTGGTGTTAACCGGCAACTTGGGAGAAAATTGGAGACGATGGGAACAGCGCTTCCAGATATACATGACCGCGAGTGGAGCAGAAGGAAAGGACGAGAAGGTCCGCGTAGCTATTCTACTGCATGCACTGGGCGAAGAGGCACTGGAGGTCTACAACACGCTGGAAAAGAATCTTGACGAAGACAATAATGAAACAGTGAGTGGAATTCTGGCAGCCTTCAACGCATACTGTTTACCAAAGAAAAATACAGTGTTTGAGCGATACCAGTTTTGGGCGCATCCTATGGCCGAAAACATAACAGTTGAAAAGTATTTAACTGAACTGAAAATGAAAAGTAAAGACTGTGAATTTGGCGCCTCAGAGAATGACATGATCAGAGACAAGGTTGTGTTCAGCCTGAGCGATCAGCGCTTAAAGGAGAGACTTTTGAGGGAGCCTAATCTCACGTTGGAGAGAGCGATAAACACGTGTCGTGCTGCAGAGACCGCGAAGGCTCAGATACAGGCCATGGGTGCAGCCAGAAATGAGTCAGCAGAGACAGCAGTGCACGTACTACACGAACGTAAAGCATGGGACAAGCAAACACTACAGAAAATGAAACCATCAGCAACATACATGCAAAGCAAAGGACCGAGTACAATATGCCGAAATTGTGGAAAGTCACACCAACCACGCCAATGTCCTGCATATGGAGCAACATGCAACAAATGTGGTAAGCAAAACCATTATGCAAGAATGTGCAGGACAGGTCAGACACAGACACGGAAAACAGTGCACGAAATAGACACAGAATTTGATGGACTGTTTATTGGCACAGTGAGACTTGACCAACCACAATCCAGAAGAGACAAGTCCTGGTTTTCAAGCATTAAAGTAGACAACATGCCTGTCCAGTTTAAGCTGGATACAGGAGCAGAGGCAAATGTCCTGCCACTTAAGGTATTCAACTCCATGGAAAAAAAAAACAGATGGGAGAGGAGTGGAAAGTTTTCTTTGAAACCCACGAAAACAGTGCTGATAGCGTATGGAGGGGTGAGGTTAGAGCCTGAAGGGACGCTCACGCTCACATGTTCGACGTCAAAGGCCCAGGCAGACCTCACATTTTATGTGTCAAGGCACTCCACCGTACCCATCCTAGGGAGGGAGGCGTGCGAAGAGCTCAGCCTGATCAAAAGAGTGGACATCGACACAGTGGCAGTGAGACATCCAGCGACAAAAGAAGAATTGATATCCCAACACCCATCAGTCTTCAATGGACTCGGTGAGTTTGATGGAGAATATCACATTCACACAGACCCCAATGTCACACCAGTCATACATGGATGTAGAAAAATACCACTTGCATTCATGGACAGACTGAAAGCCTCACTTGATAGCCTGCTGCAAACTGATGTGATTGCAATAGTGACTGAGCCCACATCATGGGTAAACAGCCTGGTAGTCACTGAAAAGAAAGACAAAAACAAGCTACGGCTCTGTCTGGATCCAAGTGACTTAAATAAAGCGATCCAGAGACAGCATTACTCCATTCCCACGACTGACGAAGTGCTGAGCAAACTTGCTGGCAAGAAAATATTTTCTGTGCTTGATGAGAAAGATGGTTATTGGCAGGTGAAGCTTGACGAGGCATCATCGCGGCTGTGCACTTTCAACACCCCGTGGGGGAGATACAGATTCAAGCGCATGCCTTTTGGAATCAAATCGGCAAGTGAAGTCTTCCAACAGCGCAACTGTGAAACATTCTGTGACATTCAGGGAGTCCATATCATAGCAGATGATATGATCATTGCAGCATCCACAGAAGTGGAACATGATGAAATACTACAAAAGGTAATGATGCGAGCAAAAGAAGCAAACGTAAAATTCAACAAAGAAAAGATACAATTCAAAGTGGACAGTGTCAAGTACATGGGGCATGTGGTCACTGCAGACGGAGTGAAGGCGGACGACACAAAAATAAAAGCCATCACAGCGATGCCGTCACCTGTGGACAAAGCAGGGCTACAGCGAATGCTGGGCATGATAAAATATCTTGCTCAATACATTCCAGGTGAAGCCACCCTCACAGCGCCTTTGAGACAGCTGCTGCGCAAAGACAGGGTGTGGCTGTGGCAACATGAACATGATGCGGCCATCAAGAGACTCAAAGAGGCCCTTACCAATGCACCTGTGCTCAAGTTTTTTGATCCAAGGAAACAGCTGGTTATACAGGCTGATGCATCTAAGGACGGGCTGGGAGCGTGTCTGCTTCAAGATGAACACCCAATAGCCTATGCATCAAGGGCTCTTACTGGATCGGAGCAGAATTATGCGCAGATAGAAAAAGAGCTTTTGGCCATCGTATTCGCCGTCAAAAAGTTTCATCAATACGCCTATGGAGTGAGAGTTAATGTCCAGTCAGACCATAAGCCACTTGAGAGCATCCTGAGAAAGCCTTTGGGCGCAGCACCAGCCAGACTGCAAAGAATGCTACTGCAGCTACAGCGATATCACCTGGATGTCATCTACAAGCCAGGTAAAGAGATGCTGATCGCAGACACGCTGTCCCGAGCAGTCATACAGGACCAAGATACATCAGAAGACGACATGTCTGATGTGAAAGTGGTCTATGCCTTGGAGCCCACGGACGCTCTCAGCATAGAGTCACTAGAAAAGCTAAAAGGTGAGACACAGAAAGACGAAGCCCTGCAACTTCTGCAAAGCACACACAGAAAAGGCTGGCCACACCACAAGAAACAGGTGGACATGCGAATGGCACAATACTGGTCCATCAGACACACTGTGTCTGTGAGAGACGGCATAATGTTTGCCGGTGACAGAATAATCGTTCCGAATGTGATGAGACGAGATGTGCTGCAAAAGCTACACATGGCGCATCAAGGAATGCACAGAACAAAAGCACTGGCCAACAGACACGTTTACTGGCCACGGATAGCGAGAGACATTGAACAAATGGTCGAGGCCTGCAGTACATGTCAACAGTTCCAGCCCAGGAACCAGAGAGAGCCGATGATTTCACATGACATTCCTGAGCTCCCGTGGCACAAGCTGGGTGCGGACATCTTCGAAATACAAGGTCAGTCCTACCTCTTGATAGTGGACTACTTATCAAAATACCCAGAAGTATTGAACATTAGGGACAAGACCACCCACACCGTCATCATGAAAATGAAGTCAGTGTTTTCCAGACTGGGAATTCCAAAAGAGATAGTATGTGACCATGTTCCATTTGCAAGTCAAGAGATGCACAACTTTGCAACATCATGGGGCATAACACTCACTCATTCCAGCCCTGGCTATGCACAGTCTAACGGCCTAGCAGAGAGAAATGTGAAAACTGTGAAACAGGTGATAAAGAAGGCACAGCAAACTGGGACAGACCCTCATCTTGCACTTCTCACCCTACGCAACACACCTGTTACGGGTATGGACTACTCTCCTGCTCAAATGCTCATGGGCAGAATACTGAGGAGCACTCTACCAAGCTCCAGCGCCATTCTCCAGCCTGCAGTGGCCCAGGATGCACACTCTGCGCTCCAAGGCCTACAGAGAAGACAGCAACAGTACTACAACAGAGGCACGAAGCAGCTTCCTGAACTGAGCCCTGGCGACACTGTGCACATGGAGACTGCACAGGGTTGGCGGCCAGCTGTAGTTACAGCAGGGCGAGCCGAACCTCGTTCCTACAACATACAGACATCGTCAGGGCAACGCTACAGACGCAACAGATGTCATCTGAGGAAAACGCCAGCCTGCACCCAGATGAATTCAGCCTCAGATTCAGACTGCGTGGATGAGGATTTGCCAGATTCGCCATCTACAAGTACAGCAGAGACTATGGACTGTACTTCCTCACCCACACCAAATCTGACTCAAACCAGGAGCGGCCGAGTCATCAGGCCCCCTGAGAGGTTCAAAGCCTTTCAAATGAGTCAACATTAAGGACTGTTGTAAATGGCGAATAGCCATTTAAAAAAAAAAAAAAAAAAAAAAAAAAAAAAGCTGGAATGTAAAATGATTAAATATGTGAAATGTTTTCGTATGTTATAGACGTCACTCAGTCAGTTGTGTTGATGTAATCCAATTAGAAGATCATCAAACGTTGTATTGATGGTAGTTTATTAGTGTACCAGTTTAATTTAATTTTGATTGATAAGCAGTTAAAATGATGATGTTTAATCTCCATGTTAAGAAAGGGGGATGTAGGATATAGTGCCGCGCACTAATACTGTTGAGGTTCGTAACAGAGGGGCGGGGTTACACGGGGTTCTTGTTATGTGGTGCGTCGGGGGAACGTACGTTGCTGCTTGTATGTTCAACTCGAGCACGTAATAAACACGGACTACTGGAAGTAATCGCACTCGCATTATTCCAATCACCAACGGTCATAACGAACTATTACAACGTTATAACATGTTAGCTATAAATGTTAGCTATAAAAAGCTTTACATGTTATAACATGTTAGCCAATAAAAGCTTTACACGTTATAACATGTTAGCCATTAAAAGCTTTACCTGTTAGCCATGAAAAGCTTTACACGTTATAGCATTTCCTTTTCCCCTAAAGTGTACGTTTTGGGCTAAATGGTCACCTTCTGTACTCATGTCGTTGGACACAATGAGTTGAACCTCTTCTTCCTCTCTCTCTTACAGGTATCTCTACTGTGGGGAGATCTCTCTGCGTCTGGACCAGGCCACGCCGTTACACAAGCTGGCCGCCAAGTACCAGGTGCTGGGCCTCCAGCAGGGCATCACCCAGTACATGACCCAGAATCTGGCGCGGGACTCTTCCTCGGGCCACGTGGCGGGCTGGTACGAGTACGCCCTGCAGGTCGGGGACGCCACCCTGCGGGACAACTGCCTCCAGTTCATGGCCTGGAACCTGTCGTCGCTGCTGCAGAGCGCCGAGTGGCCGAGCGTCAGCGGCCAGCTGCTCATGTCGCTGCTGCGGCGCTCGGACCTCGTCCTGCAGAGCGAGATGGAGCTCTTCGCGGCGCTGGAGGCCTGGATCGTCCACAACGAGCCGGACGGCCTGACGGCGGAGAACGCGCTGAGGGCCGTGCGCTACGCCATGATGCCGCCGCGGGAGCTCTTCCGCCTGCAGACGCACTCGCCGGTCCTGGGCCGCTACCAGGAGTCGGTGCGCGACCTGCTGTACTTGTCCTACCAGTTCCACTCCGCCTCGCCGATGCACATGGCCAAGTTCTTCGACGTGAACTGCAGCCTCTTCATGCCGAGGAACTACCTGTCGCCGCTGTGGGGGTCGCCCTGGATCATCGGCAACCCCTCGCGGGACGACCGCAGCACCAGCTTCCAGACCCAGCTGGGGCCCAGCGGCCACGACTCCAGCAAGCGGGTGACCTGGAACGCCATGTTCTCGCCGCGCTGGCTGCCCGTCGGCTTGAGGCCGATGTACACGGAGGCCGGCGCCATGCAGCCCACGCGCGTGGAGGGAGGGCGCCCCCGCATCATCATCACGCCGGCCACGTCCAGCGCGGACTTCGCCGGGGTGAACTTCCAGAAGACGGTGCTCGTGATGGCTCAGCAGCAGGGGACGCTGGTGGTGAAGCACGTCTACAACTTCCACCAGAGCACCGAGGAGACCGGGGACTTCCTGGCCGAGGCCGACCTGTACCGCCGGACGTCCGAGTACCTCATCGACAGCTCCCTCTTCCTCCACATTGTGGTGAAGCCGCTGTACCAAACCCTCATCACCATTAAGAACTGACCCGCCTCGTGAAGCTCATATCACGCCACGGGGGTGGATGGACCCTCCTCTCGTCTCGTGCATCGGCTGATTTCATCGGGCAACTAACAATCCACAACCCGTGACTGTCTGAGAGCCTTTTGTAAAATCGTGATGAAACATGTGTGTTAAAGAATTAGTCTGGTGCTTTTCTATATTTTGTAATATTGTCAACACTCTCCATGAATAGACACAAACAGACAAATGTCTTTTTTCTCAATTTTTACAACATAAAAACTTTTTTTGCAATTAATTATTATTGTTATAGAATTTTGCCATTTCTAGTGTGATACTTCATCACCACCAACACACACACGCACACGCACACGCACACGCACACACACACACACACACACACAGTAGTTTATTTCACATTTCACTAGAGCACCACATGTGGATTCATCCGCCTCGGAAAATAGTTCCCAACAAATGCACAGTTTCCTCCTGTTTGAGTAACGTTTGTTAAAAACTACAGTGCCCAGCTGTTTGAGGAAATTAGTGAGCATTTTGTTGAAATAAAACAACTTATTTATGATGTTTTTAAAGATTTCAGCAGGAACCAATGTTCTGTTTTGGTCTCTTCATCAGATTTGTTGAAAATAAGAAAAATATGGAATATCGCCGGCCTCATCCTTTATGCTTCAGGTTCTTTTCCTTCTATGTTTTCTTTGTATTGTTTGTTTATTTATATATATATATATATATATATATATATATATATATATATATATATATATATATATATTGGTGCTATTGACCCCGTTTACAATGGCGGGGACCCCAACTTTTCTTTCAACATGTTGGACTTACAACGTCAAATAAAGTCATTAAATGAAACCAAAATAACTGAGATGTAAAAAAAAAAATCAAATAAAGCTCTTCCTCGACGTTTGCAATTGACCTGCTTATCTCTAAATCCGTTCTTACTGGAAACCAAATGTTCATCCCGTTGAACTTCAGGCGCTCCAACAGACACACAAAACCTCTTATAAGTTGTGTAGACGTCCGACTGTCTCGTCATTAGTTCACTTGTGTGATTGAAGTCATCACTTAGATCCAATAATCAATGTTACCTGATAATAAAGATTTATACTCAGCGTTTTAAAGTAAACTGAACGTTGTCTTGTGATTTCATGTTTCCATCACCTCACAAATAAAACACATTTTACTCAAGTTAGCTTAATTTAGACTCTCGGATATGAATAACAAAATCCCAATTAATCACTTTATAGATGCATTATCATGAAACCACCAAACTGTAGATGAAATGAACAAAGAAATGCTGCTTAACATGAACGCATCAGTAGTAATATTCCAATATATCACAGTAAATTAACATTTGAAGGCCATGTAGTCGATACATATGGAAGCCTGTTTCCACTACTGTGATAAAAAAAGATCCTGTAAGTCATAATTATGAGATACTATCTCATAATTATGACTTAACTATCTCATAATCAACTTAGTACCTGCTAATTGTGGGATAGTATCTCTCACAGGAGACGTACAGGATCTGCATTGTTTTTATCACATTGGCATTAACGGGCTTCCATACTTACAACATGCGCATTACACACGCGTTCAAAAACAAAACCCGTAACTACGTCCGCCGCCGCGAGCGCCGCAGGACTACCTTTCCCATGAGCCCTTGCGCGCCAAGCAGGAAGAGCGTTCTCGCGCAAGAGGCTCTCGCTGATCCGAGGGAAGGAGCGTTCCTCCAGCCTCGGCCCGTCATGTAACCGCTGCGGAGGCTCTCTGTGCAGCGCATTTTGCACAATCACCTCGACGCCGCGAGGGGCTCGTGCACGCGCCGCCTGCACCGAGCCGCGCGCTCCAGGACGCACAAAGGCTCCAAGTGCACGAAGATCGAGCTCTCGCAATTTTGTTTGCAATTTTTGGTGTGTGTGCATCTCTGTTTCGCAAAGCGAGCCGCTCTCGAAGCGCCAGTGCGATGGAGGGAGGGAGCGAGAGCGAAGGCAAAGTCTTTTGTGCTTCCCCTCCCCCTCACCACAGCAGAGGGGAAATGTCTCAGCCGAAGGGAGGTAAGCGCGTGAAGCCGATCCGTGCACCGACGACCGACATGCAATCACGCGCTGCAGCGGGCTGCAGCATGCACCGGTGCACGCGGCCGGTGCATGCTAAAGTCACGAAGGGGGGCAGTTGCATTTCCTGTTTCGGATCTTCCCCTTTGCACAGTTCCTGGTGAAGACGATGCTGCTGCGTGTGCGCGCGCGCGCGCCCTGTGCACGTTGCTATAGCGGCGCACGGGCAAGCAGGGATGTCGAGGTCCTGCACGGGCACGAGACGGGCCCCCGTTTCTAGTGAACTCTGCACGAGTTGATGCGCGGCTCGTGCACGGGGCTCAAGGTAAATAATGAGATAGGTGGGTGCGCGGCTCGTGCACGGGGCTCAAGGTAAATAATGAGATAGGTGGGCGCGTGCAGCCTGCAGCTGTCAGGGGTCAGGGGTCAACTTCTCTCTCTTTGTTGGCCGTTGGGTTGCTCGTGCTCACGGGGGCAGAACATGAACGTCTAATAATATCATGTTGTTTATGAGCATTGAAGTGGTGGTGCGTTCAGGAACAGGCGCTTCTTCAGGCTCCAGTGTGTGTTGTCAGCTGCTGCTTCTGTCCAGGCCACTGGCTGCGTGTCCGCAGATGGCCGGCGTGCACGCGAGAAGCGTGCATGTGACACTCTGACCCCACACGGGATCAACCAGCAGCTCGTGGAGCAGCGTCCTGCAGGACAACAAACAAACAAACAAACAAACAAACACACGGCTGCAGCTCAGGCAAATTCTCTTTTTTCCTCCCCAGACTGTGTGCTTTCCAAGAAGTCCAAAGTGAGGCTGGATCATTGCACAACATGCAGCACACACACACACACACACACACACACACACACACACACACACAGAGAAGTGGACGGTAGCAGAGAGAGAGCCCCCGATGTTCAGAGCCTCACAGTGTTTCTCTGCTACAGCCGACGTTCCGCCCACACACACACACACACACACACACACACAGGAACCGACTCGCTGCAGCCGGTTCATGAGGATGAATAATAATGCACACACACATTTCATTTTTATTTTCGGGCTCTGTAGATGAATGAGTCGGTTCGGGACTTTCCTGTTGAGCAGAAGTAGCTTTCTGTTGCCGTTCATTGATGATGTGCGGCGCAGGAAGCGCGCGCACACACACACACACACACACACACACACACACACACACACACACACACACACACACACACACACACACACACACTGGTGAACATTGGAGAGAATGCAGCGTTAACAAATGAAGCATATACTTCTATACAACCAGAGGAGTCACCCCTGGTGGTCAGGAGAGAGAATGCAGCTTTAACACATGAAGCATAGACTTCTATACAACCAGAGGAGTCACCCCTGGTGGTCAGGAGAGAGAATGCAGCTTTAACACATGAAGCATATACTTCTATACAACCAGAGGAGTCGCTCCCTGGTGGTCAGGAGAGAGAATGCAGCTTTAACACATGCAGCATAGACTTCTATACAACCAGAGGAGTCACCCCCTGGTGGTCAGGAGAGAGAATGCAGCTTTAACACATGAAGCATATACTTCTATACAACCAGAGGAGTCGCTCCCTGGTGGTCAGGAGAGAGAATGCAGCTTTAACACATGAAGCATAGACTTCTATACAACCAGAGGAGTCACCCCTGGTGGTCAGGAGAGAGAATGCAGCTTTAACACATGCAGCATTGGCTCGGCTTTTCAGAACCGGAGGTTTCCGCCTGTGAGCAAGATTCTGAGTCTGATAAACACATTTGTGATCCTCTGTGTGCAGAACACTCTGTTCTTTGTACCTCTCTGTGAGCTGCAGCTCCACGGACATTAAAGTGTTGTGTAACTTACAACCTCTGAAGGAAATGAGCACAAATCTGCAAAGCTAAAATAAGCATTGTGTCCTTGCGTTGTATTGAAACGCTGCCAGACGGAGTGGAGTCTCTCCGCTGCCGGTTTCCTCGAGTTGAGTCCTGTGAGTTCTGGGTTCACGTCCTGCAAAATAAACGGAGGCTGCACACTCGGACGAATGTTTGCTGTTTCCACGAGGCCGATTGTTGCTCCAGTTTTAGGCCTGAAGCTGCTTTGTTTAATTATTTTTGCTGCAATAACAGTGGAATAGTTCAGAGCATTGATCACATGATCCACTTACTGCACTTCTCTTTTTCTGAGGCGGGGTTGAGCGTGCAGTCGGACTGCGACATGTCGGACGTTTCTCACCTGCTAGTGTGTGTGTGTGTGTGTGTGTGTGTGTGTGTGTGTGTGTGTGTGTGTGTGTGTGGAGTCGCCCCATGGTGGATGGTGGTCAGTAGAGGGAGTGCAGCTTTAACACATGAAGCATAGACTTCTATACAACCAGAGGAGTCGACCCCTGATTGTCAAGAGAGAGAATGCAGCTATAACACATGAAGCCTATACTTCTATACAACCAGAGGAGTCGCCCCCCTGGTGGTCAGGAGAGAGAATGCAGCTTTAACACATGAAGCATAGACTTCTATACAACCAGAGGAGTCGACCCCTGATTGTCAAGAGAGAGAATGCAGCTTTAACACATGAAGCCTATACTTCTATACAACCAGATGAGTCGCCCCCCTGGTGGTCAGGAGAGAGAATGCAGCTTTAACACATGAAGCATAGACTTCTATACAACCAGAGGAGTCGACCCCTGATTGTCAAGAGAGAGAATGCAGCTATAACACATGAAGCCTATACTTCTATACAACCAGAGGAGTCGCCCCCCTGGTGGTCAGGAGAGAGAATGCAGCTTTAACACATGAAGCATAGACTTCTATACAACCAGAGGAGTCGACCCCTGATTGTCAAGAGAGAGAATGCAGCTTTAACACATGAAGCCTATACTTCTATACAACCAGATGAGTCGCCCCCCTGGTGGTCAGGAGAGAGAATGCAGCTTTAACACATGGAGCATAGACTTCTATACAACCAGAGGAGTCGCCCTCCTGGTGGTCAGGAGAGAGAATGCAGCTTTAACACATGAAGCATAGACTTCTATACAACCAGAGCCGAGTGCACAGGGAGTGCAGCGCAAGCCGCTGTCAACACCATCCCCAAAGGAGCTTCTGACAGCTGTAACCTGAAGGAGCGGCCATCTTTGGAGGTGTAGAGTATCTCTCACGCTGCCAGAGCGGCCGGGGAGTTATTTTCAACCCCTCCTCCCCTCATCTGTCCTGTGTTGCTCTCTGTTGTCTCTTCCTGTCCTTCATTGCTTCCCCCGGCTGTGATTGAGCCGTCTTCCTCCGGCTCTGTGGAATTCCATTCAGGGAACTCTTGGGATTGTTGGAATTCTTGTGTGTGTGAGAGAGAGAGAGAGAGAGAGGGGGGCCATGTGATCCAGGTCTTGTTATCAATCAGGCCGGCTGTCATCCACACACACACACACACACACACACACACACACACACACACCCTGCAAACCTCCCCGTCAGCGTTATTTCTTTCCTGTTCGCTGCTTGTGCTTACCGAAAGCTGATGGTGTTTTCGGGTGTGGCGGACACTGGGAGCACAGACACCCATCTTCTCTGGTGTCGCTCTGGCATCTCCTCCTGGCCTCGCTTTGGCGTTGCTCTGGCATCTCCTCCTGGCCTCGCTCTGGTGTCGCTCTGGCATCTCCTCCTGGCCTCGCTCTGGTGTCGCTCTGGCATCTCCTCCTGGCCTCGCTCTGGCGTTGCTCTGGCATCTCCTCCTGGCCTCGCTTTGGCGTTGCTCTGGCATCTCCTCCTGGCCTCGCTCTGGTGTCGCTCTGGCATCTCCTCCTGGCCTCGCTCTGGCATCTCCTCCTGGCATCTCCTCCTGGCATCTCCTCCTGGCATCTCCTCCTGGCCTCGCTTTGGCGTTGCTCTGGCATCTCCTCCTGGCCTCGCTTTGGCGTTGCTCTGGCATCTCCTCCTGGCCTCGCTTTGGCGTTGCTCTGGCATCTCCTCCTGGCCTCGCTTTGGCGTTGCTCTGGCATCTCCTCCTGGCGTCGCTCTGGCATCTCTTTGGTGTCGCTCTGGCATCTCTCTGGCCTCGCTCTGGCATCTCTTTGGCCTCGCTCTGGCATCGCTCTGGCATCTCTTTGGCATCGCTCTGGCCTCGCTCTGGCATCTCTTTGGCCTCGCTCTGGCCTCGCTCTGGCATCTCTTTGGCCTCGCTCTGGCATCGCTCTGGCATCTCTTTGGCATCGCTCTGGCATCTCTTTGGCGTCGCTCTGGCATCTCTTTGGCGTCGCTCTGGCATCTCTTTGGCGTCGCTCTGGCGTCGCTCTGGCATCTCTTTGGCGTCGCTCTGGCATCTCCTCCTGGCGTCGCTCTGGCATCTCTTTGGTGTCGCTCTGGCATCTCTCTGGCCTCGCTCTGGCATCTCTCTGGCCTCGCTCTGGCATCTCTTTGGCATCTCTTTGGCATCGCTCTGGCCTCGCTCTGGCATCTCTTTGGCCTCGCTCTGGCCTCGCTCTGGCATCTCTTTGGCCTCGCTCTGGCCTCGCTCTGGCATCTCTTTGGCCTCGCTCTGGCATCGCTCTGGCATCTCTTTGGCATCGCTCTGGCATCTCTTTGGCGTCGCTCTGGCATCTCTTTGGCGTCGCTCTGGCGTCGCTCTGCATGCTCGATGTGCTGCGGATCGCTCTGGCCGATGCGTGCTGCTGCTTTCAATTAACCCACACTGCCGACCGCAGAGGGTTGACGCTGAGCTCGGTAGGAATAAAGGAAGGAATTGTGTGTTTGAGTTATGCAACAAAATCTGGAGAACGGGATATTTTTAGTTTGATCACTGGGTCCCATAGTCAGCCTTTAAGTACACATACTCTGTGTGTGTGTGTGTGTATGTATGTATGTATGTATGTATGTATGTATGTATATATATATATATATATATATATATGTATATGTATATATATATATATATATGTATGTATGTGTATATATATATATATATATGTATATATATATATATATGTATATATATATATATATATGTATGTATGTGTATATATATATATATGTATATATATATATATATGTGTATATATATATATATATATGTATGTATATATATATATATATATATATATATATATATATATATATATATATATATATATATATATATATATATATATATATATATATATATGTCTACGTACAGCTTGTAGTAGGACTGACTCAGATTATGAACACAAGGTAATCGACAAAGAACGATTATTGTGCCGCATTCTGTTTAACAATGTCGTGATGTCATGCGTTTATAAACCCAGAGGTGCGTTTTTGCGGCGGCTGAAGACTGAAGGTGTAACCGGCGAAACTCCATAAAACCAACGTCCATCGTGACGAGGAGGGCGTGTAATCGTCTGTGAACTCGTATCTCACACGCGTAGACTAGTTTATTACCTTTACACAAACCCTGGAGAAAGAAGTCCAGCATTAAATCCTTCATGAGAAACAAAGGTGGAACGTCCTGTCAGCGTTCCTCACAAGTTCTCCACATTGATGCTGCAAAAGCTTCAGCATTTTAAACACACAATGCTTCCAAAATCAACAAACAAATGTGTTATTATTTATATATATCTCTAAAAATATATACATTTAAATATATTTAAAATATATTACAAAAAATAAAATATATCTTTATATATATATATATTTATTTTGACCAAAATCGTCACAAATGATTACGAAAACCAGCATATATTCCCGTTTCAGAAGATGAAATCAGTGATAGTGACTGAACTGATTCATCATCATGGGCTGATTGTTTCAGATAATGATGATAATAATAATAATGATGATAATGATAATCGTCCTTCCACGCTGCTCTGCATCACCACGGCGTGGTGCGAGCCGCCTTCCCAGGATGCATTGCGCAGGTTTCTTCTCGTTTCCGCGTCGGGTTCACGCGGAGAGCGTCTATGGCGGCGGCGTCGTGTCTTCTGCTGACTCGGCCGCTCTGCTGGGAGCGGCTCGTGAGTCAGAGTCCAGCGGCCGGGTGAGTCAAGAGGAACCGATTCGTTTTGGGTGTGGATCTGGATCCACTAGAGCCGGAGGAGAGCCTTCAACTCGATCCTCTGAGAGAGTCTGGGGACGTTTTAATATCCCAACGGGTCACACGTGAAGAGATTACCGTGTAAATAAGAAGTGGAGGCCGACTTCCTGTTGGACTACACGACTCCGACAGCGCTGCAGGACGCGCGTGATGGTCTGACCTCCTTCAGACGGCAGCAGCCAATCAGCACGCTTCCAGCTTCCTGACGCAGGTTAACAATAATCACTCAAACTGTGCAGGTGCGCCTTTCTCTCTCTCTCTCTGTGTGTGTGTGTGTGTGTGTGTGTGTGTGTGTGTGTGTGTGTGTGCTTCCAGTTGCTATTGTCGTCTGTGTGAATGCATGTAGGAGGAGCTCAAACTGACATATTTAGTGCAACAAAGCTGCTTTGCAAAGTGGAGCGAGGGGCCGCCGGCCGCACAGCGGAGCCACGCCCTGTGTGTGTGTGTGTGTGTGTGCGTGTGTGTGTGTGCGTGTGTGTGTCATGCCTTCAGGGCAGCTTTTCGACTGACTGCTCCGTCCACAGCGACATGTGTTTGTGTTCTCACACAAAACAACAATGTGAGCACTTCCAGTTCTTCTTCTGGGACGACACGCCTTCAGCGTGACATCAGCAGGGCGGCGGTCTTAAATATCACCTTTTAAAAGCTCTGGTGCGTCAGCTGCTCGGAGACACACACACACACACACACACACACACACACACACACACACACACACACGTGTGTGCACATCGGGGGCAGATCCAACATGGCTGCCCCTCCTTTGTCAGGACAGATCTTAACGTGCATCAGCTAACCGGCTCGTAGCGGGTCAGCCCAGTCTGAGGAGGTTTGAGCCAGATGCTGTGTGGAGACGAGGCAAACACACACACACACACACACACACACACACACACACATACACACACACACACAGTCACACCCTTAGCAACCTGTGCCGCCCTGTTAACGCGGCGCCCGCTCATTAATCCGCCAGTGCAGCGCCTCCAGATGAAGCGAGCACACCTGAGCTGCCGGACCTCCTCTTCCTCTTCCTCCTCCTCGTCTTCCTCCTCTTGCTCCGAGCGCCGGCTCCATTCAGTCAGGATCTGGAGTCGCTCGCTGCGTCCAAACGTAAGTCGTTGGAGCGCTGGATGCAGGCGCGCCAACGGGCCGCCGGGCGGCAGGAAGGCTTGGAGAGTTTTCTAGAACCCTAAAAATAGATTCTGGAGCCGTCGTTCAGCAGCTCGTGTGGAAAGTGATAGAAAGTTCTCACGCCGAGGTTTGTTTGCTAGAGAGAGAGAGAGAGAGAGAGAGAGAGTTGTCTCTCGTCCCGAGCGCGATGTTGAGGAGCGAGTGTGCTTCATCCTGCGTTGTTTCTCTGAGATACTGTTATGGTTTCTGCATTTCTGGTCTTGTATGAAAGAGAACTGCCTGGAGCATTTTTCACTGTTCTTTATTTGACCGATAAAACCGTTCATCGACACATCTAGTACACGATCAATCAATAAGGAAAACAAGCAGCTCTAATTCTTTCATGTAATGCGTAGCTTTTGTTACTTGAAGCTGCTATGAGGAACTTTCATGTTGTGGTGATTCTGGCGCCCCCTGTGGACTGAAGAGGTAGTGTCTCTGAGCACCAGGGTCCCTTTAGAAAACCTCATTTTACTGCAGCGGGGGTCTGACGGTCTCCCCTTTTCGGTCCTGGTTCTGGTTCTCTTGGGCCTCCTTGATCTCTCCTCCTTCTGCACAATTTGAATGATGGATTAATCGTCAAGCAAAACAAGTGTTGACACAGTTGGATCTACGTTTGCCTCGTCGTCATCCCTGTAACGTTACACATCCCAGCTCTACTCTGAGATATGACGTAAACAAGTTCACGTTTGCATGTAAACTATCAATTTAAAATTGATTTGATGCAGTATCACAAAACATAATATGGTGATCAGACCTTTACTTTATCACAAACAATAACATCTCTGACATGGTCACGTGTTTCTCTCCAGGTTTTGTTTCTAACGATGTGTTTTGTGTGTTGCAGGTAAGAGGAAGCCGGTGCTCAAGCTCCCCAAGGAGGTGTTTGAGCAGCCTCCTCCCGCCGCGGCGTAAGACTCTTTACTCCTCCACGTTCAAGAGGAACGATGGAAATCTTCAAACTTTTAAAGAACATCTTTTACAAAAAAATTTAAAGAACATCCTTGAAAATTTTTGAAGAACATCTTTGAAATTTTTTAAAGAACATCTTTGAAATTTTTTAAAGAACATCTTTGAAATTTTTTAAAGAACATCTTTGAAAATTTTTAAAGAACATCTTTGAAAATTTTTAAAGAACATCTTTGAAATTTTTTAAAGAACATCTTTGAAATTTTTTAAAGAAAATGTTTTAAAATTTTTAAAGATTTTTTTTAATTATTATTATTTATCTTTATTAAATTCTAAATTATAATCTTGTTTTAATATAATATATATATATATATATTTTTTTTTAGAGAAAATATTTTTTTAATTTTAAAGATAATATTTATAACATTTTAAAGAAACATATTTATTTTAAATTTTTAGGAACATGTTTAAAAAAAAATTAAGAAAATATTTTTTTTTACTTTTAAGAAAATATTTAATTTAATTTTAAAGAAAATATTTAATTTAATTTTAAAGACACATTTAAAATCTATTAAAATTGTAATGTTTAAATTCTAATTCATTTACATTGTATTTATTTAAAGTATTTATTAGATTTATTCATGAATCAATTTTTGTTCTTAGTTTTTGTGATTTGATTAATTTGATTATTGATCTATTTTAGTTTTCTTCTTTTTTTACTTTACTTTCTGCTCCTCTGTGTCGGATCAGTAATAAACGTCTCTGTGTTTCAGACCGCCCAGAGACTTGGATTCAAAAGCTTGTGTGACCATCGGAGAGAAGGTACTTTTCATTTCGGCCGATGTTTCTTCCTCGACTCTTACGTAACGGCTCAGTAGAGCGTCTGAGCTGTAAAGAACGGCCCGGTGAACTTTACGGCCAAATTGAACACTTGTGATGGTGGGGAGACTGGAATGCCTTTTATATCCCACCAGGCAGTAAAAGTACTTATTCTAAACTCATCAAATAAGTGGATTTTTCCGTTGGCACAGGTCCTGGCTGCTTTCTGTGCCAGAAGTCAAAGTGAATGATTTATTGTGTCCATTCGGAGCAATATCAAGGTTCTTTAGCAGCAAAAAACTATTTTCAAATATCGATTCTTGAAAGTTGGGCTTTGATTCAGAATGTCAGGAGATGAGATTCTGAGTTCTTACAGTTGAGTTTTTCCCCTTAGTGCAGTCAATAATCCATGTTCGTTTGCGTCCGCCTGTGACCTCTGACCTCGTGTCCTCTCCAGAACTTCGAGGTGAAGGCCGATGACCTGGAGCAGATCTGCGAGCTCGGCCGAGGGGCGTACGGCGTGGTGGACAAGATGAGGCACGTGCCCAGCGGCCTGATCATGGCTGTGAAGGTGAGTGTTGGGTCTGGACCACAGGCTGGATGGAAGAAGTGGGCGTCGACCTCATGGCGTCACTCGTCCGTTTGTGGACGCTTTTATGTCGTCGCCATCTTGGATTACGGCGGCCCGCATGTTGTTGTTTTTAGCAACCAGTGAACAGGAAGTGACCATATTAGAGCTGAGGAGGAGTGACATAGAGACGCCGTATACGTCTCTGGTGTCGACCTGTCAATCACCTTGTAGCCCCGCCCCTAAAGCGTCCCCTTAGGGGCGGGGCTACCCCTGCTATGGTCTGTTTGACTCTAAATGACCATAATTTACTAAATGAACATCATGCTGTATTGAAGAAGACTTGAAACTAGAGATTGAGACATAAACTCATGTTTACAATGTTTACTGAGGGAATACATCAAGAGAAGTAGAGTCATTTATATAGACTTCTATACAACCAGAGGAGTCACCCCCTGGTGGTCAGTAGAGAGAATGCAGCTTTAACACATGAAGCATAGACTTCTATACAACCAGAGGAGTCACCCCCTGGTGGTCAGGAGAGAGAATGCAGCTTTAACACATGAAGCATAGACTTCTATACAACCAGAGGAGTCACCCCCTGGTGGTCAAGAGAGATAAGGCAGCTTTAACACATGAAGCATAGACTTCTATACAACCAGTGGAGTCAGGAGAGAGAATGTAACTTTAACATATGAAGCATAGACTTCTATACAACCAGAGGAGTCACCCCCTGGTGGTCAAGAGAGATAAGGCAGCTTTAACACATGAAGCATAGACTTCTATACAACCAGAGGAGTCACTCCCTGGTGGTCAGGAGAGAGAATGTAACTTTAACACATGAAGCATAGACTTCTATACAACCAGTGGAGTCAGGAGAGAGAATGTGACTTTAACATATGAAGCATAGACTTCTATACAACCAGAGGAGTCACCCCCTGGTGGTCAAGAGAGATAAGGCAGCTTTAACACATGAAGCATAGACTTCTATACAACCAGTGGAGTCAGGAGAGAGAATGTAACTTTAACATATGAAGCATAGACTTCTATACAACCAGAGGAGTCACCCCCTGGTGGTCAAGAGAGATAAGGCAGCTTTAACACATGAAGCATAGACTTCTATACAACCAGAGGAGTCACTCCCTGGTGGTCAGGAGAGAGAATGTAACTTTAACACATGAAGCATAGACTTCTATACAACCAGTGGAGTCAGGAGAGAGAATGTAACTTTAACATATGAAGCATATACTTCTATACAACCAGAGGAGTCACCCCCTGGTGGTCAAGAGAGATAAGGCAGCTTTAACACATGAAGCATAGACTTCTATACAACCAGTGGAGTCAGGAGAGAGAATGTAACTTTAACATATGAAGCATAGACTTCTATACAACCAGAGGAGTCACCCCCTGGTGGTCAAGAGGGATAAGGCAGCTTTAACACATGAAGCATAGACTTCTATACAAACAAAGGAGTCGCCCCCTAGTGGTCAGTAGAGAGAATGCAGCATTAAGACACCAGTATTGGATCCACTTTTCAGAACCGAAGCTTGATGTCTGGTTGGACCAGGATCTTTTACTGCAGCTCGTATCTTATCGCTGGTCAGTGGAGAGAAAGCAGCTTTAACACATAAACATGAATGAGGGTTGCGTGTCGACTCGCTCTCCGTCGTCTTGAAGCTTACTTCCTGTCCGTCCTCCCTCAGCGGATCCGGGCCACAGTGAACACTCAGGAGCAGAAGAGGCTGCTGATGGACCTGGACATCTCCATGAGGACGGTGGACTGCTTCTACACCGTCACCTTCTACGGGGCGCTGTTCAGAGAGGTAACGCGTCGGGGAGATGCAAAGTGGGCTGTCCATCAAACCACAATGCAGTTTGGGCCTCGGGTTGAATGTGTCTGTCAAGCAGAAGATAGCCTTGAACGTCTGGCTTGGGTCGGCTCATGAGGGATTTTAGAAACTGTATTTCGACAACAAGTTAATTAATGAGTGGGGAAAAAGTGTTGTTTGTATCTGTATTAGTATCAAATAAATACTGGATTTTATAAAAAAATTTATTTTAATATATATATATGTTTTACTTACATTGTCCTCACTTAGACGCCCATATCTATAATGCATTATACAATTCTCATAATGCGTTTTAATCTTCTTATATCGCTTTAGAATTATAGTTGTCACTCATAAATAATCATGCATTATAACAATAATAATAACACATACAAATAACTTTCTAATGACTTATGAGGTCAAGTATCGTGGCATTTTGTCAGTTTATTTATCAAGGATCATCGAATTCCCATAGTTGTAATACGTTATAATCTTTTCATAATGAATTATATCCACTGTTATAAAGCATTAAGGTGAAAAAAAAGATTAAATCTATGCAAGACTAACACGAAATGTTTTTAAATGACTTTTTACTTTACTTAAATCAAACAATGACCGCTTAGAGTAACTTATATTTACGTTATAATGCTTTATAACAGTGATTATAATTAATTATTAATGGATTATTATCTATTGCAACTATGAGAACTATCATACTACAACAATTATAAAGTGTTATGATAACCATAACCTTATAAGTCGTCATGAAATGGTTTTAATGTGAGATTATTGTTTTAAGAATGAATAATTATACTATAATCATACAGATCTATCAGCAGATTTAATGCATTTTAAGTACGTTTATAATCATTATGGATATCTTCATCATAAACAACAAAACGGTGACGAACACCTGTGAAGGCTTTCGGATGCAGACTACTTCCTGTTCAGGATATCCTCGTTGTCACTATAAATACTCGTGCTTCCGTCTGGAATGCGTCTTTGGCGCTAAATTTGACTCGTCTGTTGCCAGGGCGACGTCTGGATCTGCATGGAGCTGATGGACACGTCCCTCGACAAGTTCTACAAGCAGGTGATCGAGAAGGGCATGACGATCCCCGAGGACATCATTGGAAAGATCGCCGTCTCGGTGGGTTTGACGTATACATTTTTTTTTTTTTAAACTCAACGACGCGTCTCGGTTGCGCAACTCTGGCGTGCTGACTAACGGGCTTTTTGTCTTTGCAGATCGTCAAAGCTCTGGAGCATCTGCACAGTAATCTGCAAGTCATACACAGAGGTAAGAGTCGGAGTGGGAACCCATTAAACCTCCTCGGAGGCATCCACTTCTCTCCATCCAGCTCTCATTAAAGGGCCGGCACTTCAGCCCATCAGCTCAGTCACACGGCTGTTTATTTAAATGTAAACGTCTTTTTTTCTTCTTCTAACCTTTCAGGCTGCCATTGATTTCCATTCATTACCGTATGATATTAATAATCTATCAGCAGCGTGAGTCCTTTAATCCATTACAGTGAGTGAACATCAAGTCAGCGACGTTGAGGTCCAGAATGTTCAAATGAGTCTCCATTAAAAAGCTGCGTTTATCAATATAATTGCACGAACAACGGATCTCAGGTTTCAGATCCTTGTTTTGAGGTCTCTGTTTCGGTTCCCTCTCGGTGCTTCAATCCAATGCTGTCACAGTGACGGGGGCGTCCTCGAGATATTTAAAGAGATTAAATGCTTTATCTGGCAGCAATCGTGTAACATTTACCTTTTTTTAAAGCATGTTTCAAGCGCCTGCCTACCGTGCATAAATGAATGGAAATAAATGGCTACCTGGAAAGATGTACAGCATTATTTGAATAGTCAGCAAAGATAAAGTTGACATTATTTGTAGCCAAGTAGCTTTAACTTCCAGTCGTATTTATGACGCTGGCCCTTTAAGACCGAATGTTTCCTGGTGTCAAGCCTCGGCTCAACACCTCGGCCCAACACCTCGGCCCAACACCTCGGCTCAACACTAGCTCAACACCTCGGCCCAACACTAGCCCAACACCTCGGTGCAACACTAGCTCAACACTAGCCCAACACTAGCCCAACACCTCGGTGCAACACTAGCCCAACACCTCGGCCCAACACCTCGGCCCAACACTAGCCCAACACTAGCCCAACACCTCGGTGCAACACTAGCTCAACACTAGCTCAACACTAGCCCAACACTAGCCCAACACCTCGGCCCAACACTAGCCCAACACCTCGGTGCAACACCTCGGCCCAACACCTCGGCCCAACACCTCGGCCCAACACTAGCCCAACACTAGCCCAACACCTCGGTGCAACACTAGCCCAACACTAGCCCAACACTAGCCCAACACCTCGGCCCAACACTAGCCCAACACCTCGGTGCAGCAATAGCCCAACACCTCGGCCCAACACCTCAGCTCAACACTAGCCCAACACTAGCTCAACACCTCGGCCCAACACTAGCCCAACACTAGCTCAACACCTCGGCCCAACACCTCGGCCCAACACCTCAGCCCAACACTAGCCCAACACTAGCTCAACACTAGCTCAACATCTCGGCTCAACACTAGCTCAACACCTCGGCCCAACACCTCGGCCCAACACCTCAGCCCAACACTAGCCCAACACTAGCCCAACACTAGCTCAACATCTCGGCTCAACACTAGCTCAACACTAGCCCAACACTAGCCCAACACTAGCTCAACACCTCGGCCCAACACTAGCCCAATACCTCGGCCCAACACCTCAGCTCAACACTAGCCCAACACTAGCCCAACACCTCGGCCCAACACTAGCCCCGGCGTCTTTACCGGAGACCACCGAGAGGTTCTGTTGCCCTGTGAACCGCTAAGTCTTCGTCTTTCTCTCCGGCTGCAGACGTGAAGCCGTCCAACGTGCTGATCAACACCCAGGGGCAGGTGAAGATGTGCGACTTCGGCATCAGCGGCTACCTGGTCGACTCCGTGGCCAAAACCATGGACGCCGGCTGCAAGCCCTACATGGCGGTGAGCAGGAAAACCAAGTGAAGCTTTAGTTTAAAGCACAGAAGGAATCGCTAATTCTGCAGTTTCTTCATAGCGAGTCTCGGCTCATTGTTTGTCCGTCCGGCTGCGACTTCCCTGTTCTTGGTTTACGCTCTCGAAGCATCGTTTTCATTGGAAAAGCCATTTAACAATCCACTGGACTCCACCTGATCCGAGCAGCCGGAGACTAGCCGGTGAACCCGGTGGAGCATTTAGCCGCTGAAGAGGCGGTGGTGACCAAAACGGAGCTAAAACAGAATAATCAAGATATTCATCAGAGGTCACAAAGACGCCTCATGAATTATCATGTAGCTCCCTCACTGCTATTCCGCCCGGTCCCGCCCCACTGCGCTGTGATTGGCTACTTCTTTTTAGTGCCACAGAGCTGTGATTGGTGGATTATCTGACGATAGCGTTGTGTGTTTTCCGACTCTGTGATGAGAGCATAGACTGTGTACGAAGTAGGTCTTTGGTGTGGATGGAAGTTTGAATTTTTCTAGTTAGCTAGCTAGTTAGCTTGCTAATTCCGCCATGCTTTCATGCTACATTGGTTACAGAAAATTAGCAACGTGCTTTTCCTACGCTGTGACGTATTTAGCAGCATGTTAGTTTCAGTGTGTGTGTGTGTGTGTGTGTGTGTGTGTGTGTGTGTGTGTGTTGTGTGAACAAGGGGTTTATGATGATACGAAAGGGTGCAAGGTCGTCCCTGACAACCGCTGCAATAAGTGACATCGTGCTTCCTTCTGTCCCGCAGCCGGAGAGGATCAACCCCGAGACGAACCAGAAGGGCTACAGCGTCAAATCTGACATCTGGAGTTTAGGAATCACGATGGTCAGTAAATCAGCTTTGATGTCTCCACTGCTTCATTGTCTTTGTCTGATTGCTGCAGAAGGATGTGAGGCGTGAAAACAAATAAAGAATAAAGTATTGCGGCACGGCCCTCGTCTAATCGCTGTAGTGTCTAGACGTTTTTATTATCATTCGTCGTTAAATATTCATCGCTTTCTCATTTGCAAATTTCCAATTTAGAACTAAGAATATTTTTGGCTCCGACTTCTTGTTCCGTTTTTTTAAAGACGAGCGGCGAACGTTCTGCACACATTTGAGAGGCAACAGGAGGGCCGAGTGTTTTAAACGACGCAGGTGAAAAGAACCGCTTCATCGCAGACGAGACAAAGGGAGAAATCAGCGTGTCGAATTAAACGCACTTTGGGGGATTTTTGAGCCTCAGTTCATCCTCGAAGAAGCTAAGATTCACCTGGAGAGAGAATACTGCAATAACTGTTATTATTATTATTAATAATCTTCCTTGTATTACATTAATCCTTATTGTTTTGCTCTTGCACCTCCATCTGTACATATATGGATACATTTTCAATTTTTTTAATTATTGTTTTAGATTTGTTTGTTTGTTTGTTTTTAATTTTTTTTAAAGTAAAAATATATACATATTTCTTTTTATCTTTTAATAATAATGTTTTATTTATTTTAAAATATCAAAATTTGTAAAATCTTGAATTTAAAATTTAAAAAAAGTAAAAAAAAGAATCTTAAAAAAAAAAAAAAAAAATGTAAATTTAGTTATTGCTTTAAATTTGATTTAAGAAGCCTGGTTCGGCCTGCTGCCCCCGCGACCCGACCCCGGATGGATGGATTTTATAATTTAAAGACGCCTGATTTACAACAACGTTACCAGCGTTCAATAAGACCTTATATATATATATATATATATATATATATATATATATATATAAATATAAATATAAATTGAACGCTACGCAGCACAAAGCAACTTAAAAGGTAACGTTGTTGTAAATCAGGCGTATATATATATATCTATATATCTATCTCAGAAGAACAAGTTTAGTTTTCTGTTGATCAACTGTGATGAGTTCAATAAATCAGTCAGAATAAATACTGCAAGACAAACTCCAAAGTCCTTCATTCAGTGTCTGGGTCGATGATGACGAAGCACCGGATGAGTCCTCATCGTTGACCTCGTGACCTCTCTTTCAGATCGAGCTCGCCATCCTGCGCTTCCCGTACGACTCGTGGGGAACGCCGTTCCAGCAGCTGAAGCAGGTGGTGGAGGAACCGTCGCCTCAACTTCCTGCCGAGAAGTTCTCCCCCGAGTTTGTGGACTTCTCCTCTCTGTGGTGAGAGGTTTTTATTTAGGAAGCGTTCACTTCCACCTTTTTGATTCCTCTCTCTCTTTCTCCCCACAGCTTTATTCTGAAAAACATTTCAGACAGTTTATATTCCTGGTGCTTTTGTTTTGAAAAGAGCTGCGTCAATTAGTCATTCATACATATATTCTGAGGGTTTATGCAGAGGAGTTGTATATCACTACATTTATTAATAAAAACATGGAGAATATAGATCTGTGGACAGTATTTTCTGATTTATGGACTGAAACAAAGAGATATCATGAATGTAAAACCCTTTTTCTCTAATACAACAACATGAAACAATAAGATAATGCCTCATATACATATTTAAACATAACTTCTGCTGTGCACTAACGCTTCTTTTCTGCTTCCGCAGCTTAAAGAAAGTTTCCAAAGATCGGCCGACTTACACAGAACTCATGGTGAGTGTTCCTCCGCCTGCCTGTAGTGCCGCTAGTCAGACACCAGAGGGCGCCCTGAGACCAGCGTGCGGCTCTGGCTGCACTGCATACATCATTCAGGGGTCAACTATTGTCATGAAGCAACACAGAGACAAAATACATTCTGCTGTTACGCATAACGAGAAAAACAACATTTTAATTTGCATCATAAGTAAAAAGAAAATGGCCGACTTTTTCACAATAAAAAGGAGAAACCTCGTGCATCGCGTTTGAGCATCATGATGTAAACACAGAGTCCACCAGAGTCCCTGATCCTGGACCACGACGGGTCCAGGTCTCTGAGCCAGGGGCATGCTGGGTAGTGGAGTGGCATCAGACTAAATCCGTGTGCTCTTCCTCTTCCTCCTCTTCCTCCTCAGCAACATCCCTTCTTCACCGCCCACGAGGCCAAAGAAACCGACGTGGCGACCTTTGTGAAGGTCGTCTTGGGGGACTGAGGCCACACCTGCAGACCCCGCCCCCTCCCGGCCTGAGGAGGCGCTGACGAAGCAGAACGAGGAGTTAGACCCCGCCCCCATCACCTGTTCTCCATGTCCTCTCATGGCGCCTTCACCTCTTTGGTTCGATTTTCCCGCCTTCGGTTAGAATCGACCGCGTGGAGTTGAGGTCGTCGGGGTCAAACTCCAGTTTTTATTTTGTTTTCTTTTTTTTAATATATATATATATATATATATATATATATATATATATATATATATATATATATATATATATATAAAAAAAGATGAATGATGTAATCTATGTGTAATCTAAATGTTTGTATACTCAACGTGTTGCATCGGTTTATTAATTGACTGCATGTACAGAATTGATCTCTGGGCTCAGACGAGGTGTGTGTGTGTGTGTGTGTGTGTGTGTGTGTGTGTGTGTGTGTGTGTGTGTGTGTGTGTGTGTGTGTGTGTGTGTGTGTGTGTGTGTGTGTGTACACACTGGTCAGTTGTGGGAGTCGATCTCCTTGTTGTCTGTACTGAGCCAATCACGACCCTCTCCTCTCCTGTTCACATGAAAAGAACTGGATATTATTATTAATATTATATTAATTATTGTTGTTTTTATTTAGATCCAGTCCCTCCCCAAAACGTATTTACTGCAGTTTCTCTTTATTTATTACGACTGCTGTTTCCCCTCTCAGACGTCCACCGTGTCTCTTTATGTTTTTATGTCTCGTTCTTCTCAAACGCTTTTAAAAGCTTTTAAAACTGTAACTTGCAAGCCTTCTATGTGCCTCTGTAGGAAATACTATGTTGTAGTGAGGATGATGAGGATGATGATGATGATGCAGGGATCCCCCCCTTTTCTTCACCGTGTCACGGTTCCACCTCCTGTTTGTGTTTCTCGTTGTGGGCGGAGCTTCGGATCCTCGGGATCCTCTGTTTTTCTCACGGTGTGTGCGCTTCAGTTTTTTAAGGAAGTTCTCTGACGACCAAACGGGGAACCTGAAGTACAGTTTGGTGAATATTGTGACCGTTGGATCGCGGGTTGTTTTTCTGCGTCTTCTCTTTATGTTTCCGGCTCCGTTCTGACGCTTAAAGGCTCAATCTGTGATTTAAAGGAACCGTGAAAAATGTGAAATTAAAAGACTTGTTTTTGACATTTCACCACCAACGGATAAACCCCTGAAATATGTTACATATTTGTATGAACATGTGGTCATCAATAATTCAGGTATCTTTTTAAAAACGTGTTAAAAATAACTGCGGGGGATCTATTGGCAGAAATTAAATGTATTATACGCACTGGCCCTTTTAATAACAATAACATTAAAGGACAGCGTCCACATTTAAAGCTACGTTTGTTGATACATTTTCTTTGCCACTAGGGGGCAGCAGCACATTTCCCACATCATTCTCTCTCTTCTCGCTCTGTTTTCCGTCTCCACCAGCCGGTAAATGCTCCACTGAGTTCAGCAGCTTGTCGCTAACTTTGTTTGTCAGTGAAAAACAAACAATAAAGCTGCAAAAAAACAAAACATTTAAAAGATGCTAAAACACTCAACTAAATCACTGAATGTGACCCTTTTCCTTTTGGACATTGTCGTTTGATCTTTTGTAAATATAAAAATATAGATTTTTGTTTTCTGATGTTAATCGACTTGTTTTCTTCTGTAAACACAGCAGGAAGTAGACCTTTTAATTTTGTATTTCTAGTTATGTCATCATCAGTCAAGCAACTATGTGTACAACTACACAGTAACGCATAGTAAATATATTTATACACATAGTTCTACACAAAAATATTCTACCGATTGCAGATTGGGCCTTTATCAACTCTCTGGGCTTCAGTTCCTCCTTCAGCAGGTTTTATTGACTCTTTCCTGTTTCCTGTTTAGTCGTAGACGTTCCTTTCCTTTCACCCGTCTCGCTCCAGCTGACCGTCCACCAGGTGATGACGTTGGCTCGTCACCTGACTTCCTCCATTAGCTCCTCCCACCACGGCCTCCACACCTCTAGTCTGGTTGCTCCTGCGTGAGTCTCACTTTGTGTCCTTCGTAATGAAGTCAGAGGAAGCTCACTGCTAGCCATAATAATACTGAGGACATAGAGGGCTCAGTATTATTATTATTATTATTATTATTATTATTATTATATATAAGTATATTCTCTCTTAACTCTTAAGTGTTGTAATGGAGAGATATTTGAATTATAAGGTTGAAATCACACTGATGTTAATTCTCAAATAGTCGCAGGTTTCCTCGCCTACAGATGCTTTTCCACCAATATTAATGTGTTTTTGAGTATAACACCTGCAAAACAATAGGTGATTAAAAAAAAACAGCGTTCGTAAAGAGCAGGAAACTGGAGGCCCGAGAAAATGTTTCGGTTTGAATGTTTCTTCCTCGTTCTCTCTTCAAACTCACAGTTGACAAAGAAAGCGGCGGGAAAAAAAGGCGGGAAGACAACAGGCGGGAAATGTCCAACTAGGAGTCACGTTTTGTTGTCATTGCAACATTTCACTCTGAAGACAAAATTTGCCAGGTGTTTGTGACTTTTCTTGTTGCAAAAGAGGCTTCTGAGGTTAAAGATGAGTACATGTACGTCTTCTTCTTCACTCTCTGCCTCCATCTCCAGCTCCAGATCAATGGAGTAGTCACGTTTTTGTGCACAAAATACAAACAAAACGGTACCTTTTTTTTTTTTTTTTTTTTTTTTATATGTTAAAAGTGCAGCAAAGCTGAATCAATTAGCATGAAAGTAGTTGAAGTGGTTATAAATATTGACTTTCCCTGGTTTTAAGCGCTGCATCACAATGATATCGACACTAATGAAGCCCCCAAAACCTGCTTCAAGAAAAGGCCTCTTCCTTTATTTCCCGTCTGGCTTCGTGTGTCTTCTCGCTGTGAGCGTTGGTTCACGTCTTCTCCCGTGTGGGAATCCCCGTCTGCCGCTCTATTCGTGTCCCGTGTTCACCCCGTCACTGGGGCAGGACGTCCGAGTGGAAGCGATCCCTCGCTGGCGACTCTTGTCACATCCCATCACGACTCCCCTCCCGACCTCTCCAGTTCATGCCCAACGACACGTATTCTCCTGGAAGATGCGTCGTAACGTCCTTGTTTACTGGAACTGTCTCTCCTGGAGGTCAAATAAAGATTTGAGGCTCGGAGGGAAACTCGACTCGCCCCCGTCCCTCAACATGTTTCCCAGAAGCCCGTGCGTGGCGCTTGCTGACTGTAAGGCGTGTGAATCTGTTGCCGGCTGAGGTTTTCTTGAACGCTTTTGTTTCACCTGCGACGCTTCTGGCCTTGGAGCGACCTCAAGGTCGCCGTGACCTCTGGCGCTCTGTCTCCGTGCTGCAGGTCAGGTGGCGAGCTGCTGGTACACCCGGCCCCGCGTGGCTGCTCATGTTGCGGTGTTGTGTTCTTTAACCCGGGGCTTGTGCTGTTTTTCTTTTAGAATAAGACGCATCCAGAGATGCCACTGTACGTGGGAGAGGGTGTTTGTTTGCTGTTGGAAAGTGAAGTTCTCAGTATATTTACACATCTCTAAAGCCTCTGCTGAAGACTGATGACTGTTCATTTAGAGCTCAATGAATTTCTATAAATATTTTAGATTGCTCAAACTGATTATGTGCAATTGTAACGACGGAAATTCAATAAAAAAAGGAGGTATTTTTACACATTAAGGTCCCGTGTGTGCTCTGTTGTCTCGGCTTGTCTTTTTTATTTTCATTTTTTAAGGATTTTAAAAGCTTCTTTTATCGCGTTCGGGGGCGGCGTTCCTCAGGGCGGGGAACCGGGCCCGCTGAACTTCCTCGCTCGTACCAGCAGGAGGAGGATATGGCGTGCAGAAAAATATCAAATAAAACCCCCAGAATCTCCTGCACAAACAAAAGCAAGATGAGAGAGAAAGGAGCTGAGAGAAACCAAACAAACGCTCTCGGAAGCCAAACAGCGAGCCGAGCTCGACCGCCCGCCGCTCAACGCCGCGCGTCTTGACGCACATCCCCGAAGTTGATTCTCCGGCTTTGACTTTTAAGTCTGGATATATTTAGCTCGACACGACGTCCTCCTTCCTGTCCGCGGCCATCGCTCGGACTCCGGGGAGCAAAGTTCAGTTTGGGAAAGTAGAACCAAACAGGTTTGTGTTTATTGTTGACGAGGACCGGAGGTTCGGCTCTCGTGTCGAGAGTCACTGGAAAGCTTTTTCTGAACAACTGGAGGCTTTTCTTTGTTTTTAACGCTCCAACAATGTTTTTTCCGAGCTTCCTCTCTCTCCTCTACGCGGTTACGCAACACGGTCAAGGCCCAGTCAACCCAGTCTGAGCATTTACATGAAAACAAGCATTTTATGACCTATTACCTTATGAAATGAAACCAAAACTCCATTAACGGCGTCAGAAAAAACAACTATGGAAAATGTGTGTTTATTGATGCTGATTGTCACTGAAGCTTATGAATTTATAAAATATATTCTATACACTAATTATTTGTAATTATAAAAAACAACTGTGACTATCAATTGATGAGTTTTATAACAGGTGAGCGACAGAAAACTTAAATAGGAAAGTTGTAAAGAGTTGAGAAGTTTTGTCTTTATAAAGGTTTTTAATGAAAAATGAAAATCAAATCATGTAAATTTAATCAATTATCAAATGAAAACTCCCGATAAAGCAAAAAAAGAAATAGATTTTCAGACCTTTTGTATTTAGTTAATTATCATTTTAAATCCTCAGAAATCGTTTATCTAAAATCTGATTTTTTTTTCAATCAATTTTAATAAATATTAAAGGAGAACATCAGTTTTTAGCTTAAATACAAACCAATATGTTTTAAACAAACGTTTTTTTCTTTCATTCTTTTTGTTCCATCTTATTTCTGGATGAAGGATTGAGACTTTATGAACAAACACCTGATATTGATTAATATAATATTAATAACATGTTCTGTGGGATGTGTTGCTTTCCTCCTGCTGGGGTTTAATTGTACGTCTTTTTTCCTCCTCAGGGTAAAAAAACCCCTCTTGACTTCATCCACACACACGCACACTATATATGTATGTATGTATGTGTGTGTGTATGTATATGTGTGTGTGTATATATATATATACATACACAGTACACATGAATGTTTCTGCAGAGCCTCTTGTTCACATTCATACATTCTGGTTTGATATCCAGAATGGAGGCGAGCGGCTTCTCTCCTGACAGCTGATGAGCTCATGGAAACATGGAAACTCTTCTGAGCGCCGCTTAAAGAACTGCAGAATGATTTATAATGAAACGCAGCCGCAGAGCTCTTCAGAGGGTCTCTGTGTTCATTAAACCTTTGAGCAGCCATCACATCCTGTCGTGTGCAGAGACAGAAGGCTGCAGGCCTGAGGGTCCTTCGTTTGACCTTTGACCCTCAGCTTCTAAACACACCAGACTCTTTGTTCTCTCTACAGGTGAACAGAATAAAGGATTAACTCATAGATATCACCACCAAACTTCACGCTTTGATTACTGACATTAAGACCTTTATTGTTTGTATTACAGGTTTAGTGAAATGTTGTGTTTAAATATGTAAATTAGGCAGTATCTTATCAAATATGTGCACATTTTCATACATTTCCAGAACATAAAAGTGAACATTTGATAATTCCAGGTTCAAAATTCTTGTTTTCATTTTGTTGACACATAAGAGTCAAATGTTTTTACAGTTTATGATATCTCTTTGTTTCACTCCATAAATCAGACAGTACTGTCAACAGATCTATGTTTTTATTAATAAATGTGCATAAATGAGGTTATGAATGTGTTGTGAACAAACCCTCAGAATATATGTAGGTAAAAAACTTATATGCAAATCAAACATTATCTAATGGTAACTTTTGGTAAATTTATGAGAAATCTCCAGACGTAAACAGACAAAGTAGTAAAATAAACATCTAAATGTGTATTTTGGATGTTTTCCACCAGACTGAAAGAAGAAATGATAAAGAAGAGAAATGGCACAACATCTCAAAATGTACCAGTGCATGAAAAACAATGTTTTTGTCTCTCGTCTCAAGTGTTTCATAAAAGCCCCAAAAATCTCTGATCCTCTTTAATCTCCTCGAGCTGCTGATGCGTCGGCTGTGCCAAAAAAAAAAAAAAGTCTGAACATCAACAAAGAGCTTTGTGAGGAGGAGAGTCTGCACAACGTGGGAAGAGCTGCACTTATTTGGGCAAAAGGGGGGAGGGAGCGAGGGGCGGGGCTTGGCAGCAGGAGGAGGAAGAAGATGATGATGATGATGAGGGGGGCTGCTGGTGCACCTGCGTTAGAGTCGCTTTGGGAAACGGGATAAAAACAGGATCTACAAGTTGAACAACATCCTGTGACCCCCCTCTCCTCATGTCCTGCTCCTCTCTGCAGAAAGTGCAAAAGGCAGATGAATCAATCGATTTCCTGTTCATTCATCTTTCATAATTTAAATCTCCGCCGTGGGAACGGCAGCGTGAGCGTGAGGGGATCCTGTGTTGACGAATGCAAACGTGACAACTCTTATTGCTTTTTAAAACAACCCTAAAATAAAACAATGACCGTGACTAAGACGTTGTGCAGTAACTCCGCTCCCTCTGGAAGTTTGGGAATTCCCAAAGATGGCGTTCGCCGGCTCACAAACGTCCTGGTTCTGTTTATTCCCTTCCTTTCATTAAATATTGTTTTGTGTCAACGTCATGATGATGAAGCTCTTGAAGTGTTGGAGCTCATTCAAAAACACGTTACGTGCCTGAAGCCATGTCTTTTATTAATTTGTCACACACATAAAGACCGTAATGTCTTACAAGCAGATAAATACATTTTTAATACACATAAATTAAGAGAGCAACATAAAAACAGCACATTTTCACAGAATATTGAACTTCTTATCGTGTTACTTTTATTTAAATTGCTGATTTACATACACTGCATGAACATATCTCCCTTCTAGGGTTATCAATATCTGCTGTGGACCAATGAGATCACAGGGAAGAAGCCAAATAAAAACAGAACCTGCGTGTTGCGTAAGACAGCGTGGCTTTACTCCACACAGGAAGTGACCGCCGGATGAGGAAGTGGACGCGTCCCGCTTGCGAGGGGAAGAAGAAGTGTTAAAGTTATTAGCCGTGTGGGAGCGGTGCATTTAGGGGCATCCTGTGCACGGCAAATGCTTCCTGCTCCTGATCTCCAACCCGCGAAAACAACCCCCGAGGGAGGGGCGGGGAGCGCGGAGGGGAACCGAGAGAACCGCCATGAGAACCTGAAACACACAGGTGGAAACTATGCGGCGCCCTCCCAGAAGGCCGCCTGTCTATCTATACAGCGGGCCCCTATAGAGGCCCTCCAACTCCTCAATGGAAAATTCATGTTTTTCATTTTAGCAGGCACATTCCTGCACACACACACACACACACACACACACGATGGGGCCCCTCCTGACGTGCAGCTCGCTAAACTCAAGAGAACATCAGATTACCGCACATTACGAGGTTATTATATAAAAGCCGTGGCAGCACCAGTGACAAAGCCGCTCCTCGTCTCCTCGTACCTGAGCCGGGACGTCCCGACAGTGAGCCGACGAGGATCGGCGAAATCGGAATAATAAGCGCTGGATGTTTTCCCTCTGTGCACCTCTCTTCGGCTGAGAATTTAATCAATTTGGCTTGATGGTAAAGTTTTTGGCTCAGTAGCTGTATTTTTCATGGTTTTGCAAAAAAAAGAAGAAAAAAACGCTCCGTGTCCCTTCAGCCGAGTCGCCATTGTTCCTGAAAACATGCATGGATACCTTGAATGTCAAGTTTTTTGTTGCATTTGGTCAGAGCAAGTAACGTAGTTCATCAAGTAACGTAGTTTCGACAAAGTTAAATGGAGAAAGTTACTTATACAATAACGACCCCATGGGAAAGGTGGCCGAACAACACACACATGACTTTCACCCAGGAGACCTGAAGTAAAGGTGGCCAAACAACAAACACATGACTTTCACCCAGGAGACCTGAAGTAAAGGTGGACGTTACGCTCGTTACTGAACATTCTTACGTCGCGTAAGAAAGTCTGCGAAGAACGGTTGTGACGCTACGTTGTGACGCTACGCTGTGACGCTACGCTGTGACGCTACGGCGTTACGTTGTGACGCTACGCTGTGATGCTACGCTGTGATGCTACGCTGTGATGCTACGCTGTGATGCTACGCTGTGACGCTACGGCGTTACGTTGTGGCGTCTACGTTGACGTTGTGGCGTCTACGTTGTGGCGTCTACGTTGTGGCGTTACGTTGTGGCGTTACGTTGTGGCGTTACGTTGTGACGCTACACTGTGACGCTACGCTGTGACGCTACGCTGTGACGCTACGGCGTTACATTGTGACGTTACATTGTGACGTTACGTTGTGACGTTACGTTGTGACGTTACGTTGTGACGTTACGTTGTGACGTTACGTTTTGACGCTACGCTGTGACGCTACGCTGTGACGCTACGCTGTGACGCTACGCTGTGACGCTACGGCGTTACGTTGTTGCGTTACATTGTTGCGTTACGTTGTTGCGTTACGTTGTGGCGTTACGTTGTGGCGTTACGCTGTGACGCTACACTGTGACACTACGCTGTGACGCTACTTGTGACGCTACTTGTGATGCTATGTTGTGACGCTACTTGTGACGTTACTTGTGACGCTACGTTGTGACGCTACGTTGTGACGCTACGTTGTGACGCTACGTTGTGACGCTACGTTGTGACGCTACTTGTGATGCTATCACAACGTAGCGTTACGTTGTGACGTTACGTTGTGACGTTATGTTGTGACGTTACGTTGTGACGTTACGTTGTGACGCTACGCTGTGACGCTACGGCGTTACGTTGTTGCGTTACGTTGTTGAGTTACGTTGTTGAGTTACGTTGTTGCGTTACGTTGTTGAGTTACGTTGTGACGTTACGTTGTGACGTTACGTTGTGACGTTACGTTGTGGCGTTACGTTGTGGCGTTACGTTGTGACGTTACGTTGTGACGTTACGTTGTGACGCTACGGCGTTACGTTGTTGCGTTACGTTGTTGCGTTACGTTGTTGCGTTACGTTGTGGCGTTACGTTGTTGCGTTACGTTGTTGCGTTACGTTGTTGAGTTACGTTGTGGCGCTACGTTGTGGCGCTACGTTGTGGCGTTACGTTGTGGCGCTACGTTGTGGCGCTACGTTGTGGCGCTACGTTGTGACGCTACGTTGTGACGCTACTTGTGACGCTACTTGTGATGCTATGTTGTGACGCTACTTGTGACGTTACTTGTGACGCTACGTTGTGACGCTACGTTGTGACGCTACGTTGTGACGCTACGTTGTGACGCTACTTGTGATGCTATGTTGTGACGCTACTTGTGATGCTACGTTGTGACGCTACGTTGTGACGCTACGTTGTGACGCTACGTTGTGACGCTACGTTGTGACGCTACTTGTGACGCTACTTTGATGCTATGTTGTGACGCTACTTGTGACACTACATTGTTGCGTTACATTGTTGCGTTACGTTGTGGTGTTACGTTGTGGCGCTACTTGTGACGCTACTTGTGATGCTATGTTGTGACGCTACTTGTGACACTACATTGTTGCGTTACATTGTTGCGTTACGTTGTGGCGTTACGTTGTGGCGTTACGTTGTGACGCTACTTGTGACGCTACGTTACATTGTGGCATTACATTGTGGCGCTACATCACACCATAACCAAGTAGTTTTGTTGCCTAAGCCTAACCAATCGCTCCACGTTAGCATTGTGCATTCCTGCAAACAAGACACAAGGCTGATATGAAACAAATGTATTTCATATTCAGTGCAGTGGTTTGTAGAATGCGATGCTCATTCTTTCTGGTGACTGGCAGTATGAACGTTTTAAGAGCCGCTCTCAGGTGATCTCTGAGTTGATCTCAAAGACCAACAGCTGTATTTAGCAACTTTATTTACACACAGCAGCTTTCAACCACAGAGACGCTTCATAGTACTTTACATAAGGCGAAGAAACGCATGAGCACGTCATACCTTTAAATAAAAACAATTCAAATATATTAATTAAATTAGACGAAATTCCAATCATCCACTGACGGATTTTGACTGAAATAGAAACAAAAAATAAACTAATCTGGAAATTCCGCTATTTATCACAGTTATTTTAATATCTAATTCCTAAACCGGTCCTCTATCTAGACGCTCGTCTCCTCCCAGACCTGCCGGTCCGGGTCCAAAAGTGGGCATCGGTGCCTCTGCTGTGCCTACGTGATGCTCCCCGACGCCAAACAGGTGCTCAGTGTGTGTGTGCATGTGTGTGATCTGTACTCAGTGTGTGTGTGCATGTGAGTGATCTGTACTCAGTGTGTGTGTGTGTGCATGTGAGTGATCTGTACTCAGTGTGTGTGTGTGTGTGTGTGTGTGTGTGTGTGTGTGTGTGTGTGTGTGTGTGTGTGTGTGCATGTGAGTGATCTGTACTCAGTGTGTGTGTGTGTGCATGTGAGTGATCTGTACTCAGTGTGTGTGTGTGTGTGTGCATGTGAGTGATCTGTAGTGTTGTGTCTTAGAACAGAGCCTGCAGCCTTGAGAACTTATTTTAGGACCAGCTTGTTTATTATCATTGTTTTCTAGGGAAGCACAAAACTTAAAACAATATCTATTCACCAGACATTTTGATTTGATTTTGTTTTATTTGAATTGTTAATATAAAAAATGTTATAAAAATATTGTTTTAAGTTTTGGACCCACAGAGAACATTTAAAGTAAGTTATTTTATGCCCTGAAATTTCAGGAAATTGGATTAATGTTGTGATAACACCATTTGCAAATAATAATGATGTTGCCATCATGATATTTGTTGGACACAATAAAAAATCATGTAGCATGAAAATGTGTCGCCGGCAGCGCCTCCCTGGTTGAAGCGCAGATGAACTCGGCACACACCCTTCGATCCACACAAGCTTCCTGTGTGTACTATGAGAATATAACAGCTATGTTAATGCTCCCTTAATGCTGGTTTAAAGCCGGCGAGCCGCGTGCATCCGCGTTGACCTTCACGCGGACGTTTCACGGAGCAGCGAAGTGTCACCAACCTCACACCGTCCACAACCGTCCGCTCCGAGAGGCGCTCGAGGCTCAGGGAGCTCGGGGGTTAACCACTCATCACTATGCTGCCACGCCTCGTTTCAAACAGGAAACTCTCCCCGGTAACAACGAGGCAGCTCCGAGCTCAAAGCGGCCGCGCAGAGGTCACGCTGAGCGACCCGGTGGAGGCCCCGCGGCGTCAGTCTGGGAAGAAGGTGAACGGCCTCAATAAATCTCCTCGGGCTTCAAAATGTAAACAGCATATACGGTGACCGACTTAAAGAGCTGCCACGTGCCACATTCACATATAGACTGCTGCTTCATATGTAGGCATGACGGCATCGGGGACGACCAGCCGCTGATGTTGTGAGCTTCAGTTTCATCTGCCCAGTTTGAAACAATTATATAATAAGGAAAAATATAGTGAAACAGGGCTCAGCACTACTTTTAACAACGTTTCTAGCTAATCGTTTCTAGCTTATCGTTTCTAGCTAATCGTGTCTAGCTAATCGTTTCTAGCTTATCGTTTCTAGCTAATCGTTTCTAGCTTATCGTTTCTAGCTAATCGTTTCTAGCTTATCGTTTCTAGCTAATCGTTTCTAGCTAATCGTGTCTAGCTTATCGTTTCTAGCTAATCGTGTCTAGCTAATCGTTTCTAGCTAATCGTTTCTAGCTTATCGTTTCTAGCTAATCGTTTCTAGCTTATCGTTTCTAGCTAATCGTGTCTAGCTAATCGTGTCTAGCTAATCGTGTCTAGCTAATCGTGTCTAGCTAATCGTTTCTAGCTAATCGTTTCTAGCCTATTGTTTCTAGCTAATTGTTTCTAGACAATTGTTTCTAGCAAATCGTGTTTAACCAATCGTTTCTAGCTAATCGTTTCTAGCTAATCGTGTCTAGCTAATCGTTTCTAGCAAATCGTTTCTGCCAACGTGACAAAAGGAAGGGGAAAGGAAACAAGAAAGGAGGTGAGGAGACTGCTGAGGAAAGCTCAATCTTAAATTCAAACTTTATATTGAATTGATCAGCAGGGGGATGAGGAGCAGGCGATGAAGAGCAGGGTATAAAGAGGAGGGGGGTTGTTGGCAGGCCTCACACAGTTTCTCCCCTCATGGCTCCGTTGGGTCGTGTGTCCCCTTCTCTTCTTTCTTTCCATTCATTCTTTCTTTGTGTAATTAAAGACCCCACAACTGTCTGCTGCTGGGAGTAGAGCTGGAACATCAAAGGGGAGTTCCTGAATGGATATAAAGAGACTGGAGATCAACTATTTCCCCCCGTCTGCTACTTTGACCCGTCAGGTTTTTTTTTGCCGGGGGGTCGGTGTTTCCGTCTGAAAAGCCCAAGCCGATCATGTTCCTTGATTGCAGTTTCTTTCCCCTTGTTAAAGAGAAAATAGAAGCGTGAGGGGTTACATTTAGATTGAGTGAAGATCTGCTCGGAAACCATACGCGTTAGCGAGGAGGGATGACTGATGGATGTGATCCCCCAGTAAGACCAGTCAAGCACAGTGGGCTGAACTGAACGCTTCCAAAGACACGGCAGTAAAGGGTTAAAGAGGTCATTGGTGTTAGAGGAATGGAAACGTGTCTCTGTGAGTGACTGCAAAAGTTTTGAAAGTTAACTGAATAATTTATATTATTCATGGAGCAAACATGCAGAACATTTGCTTCTCGAATGTGAAGATTTGCTGATTTAAATGGTTGTGAATTGAAGATCTTTGTATTTTGGACTGTGAAGGACATCTTTCACTATAAATACATTTACATTTGTTTAGCTGACAGTTAGTGTTGGGATCCAACCCCAAACTTTAAAGAATCATGCAACTTCATCAAATATGGCGGACTGCCTCAAGTCTTACAATTACGCAGTCAGAAACGTTTAAAAATACAAAAATGTAATAGTATTTTGTATTATTTGCCCATAGACCCATTGGTTTATAGATTACCATTTTAATGCTTCGAGTTCGGCATTTTGGCCGCGGCCATTTAGTTTTTTTGTGACACGAGAGGAGTCGCCCCCTGGTGGTCAGGAGAGAGAATGCAGCTTTAACACATGAAGCATAGACTTCTATACAACCAGAGGAGTCGCCCCCTGGTGGACATTAGAGAGAATGCAGCTTTAACACATGAAGCATATACTTCTATACAACCAGAGGAGTTGCCCCCTGGTGGACAGGAGAGAGAATGCAGCTTTAACACATGAAGCATAGACTTCTATACAACCAGAGGAGTCGCCCCCTGGTGGACATTAGAGAGAATGCAGCTTTAACACATGAAGCATAGACTTCTATACAACCAGAGGAGTCGCCCCCTGGTGGTCAGGAGAGAGAATGCAGCTTTAACACATGAAGCATAGACTTCTATACAACCAGAGGAGTCGCCCCCTGGTGGACATTAGAGAGAATGCAGCTTTAACACATGAAGCATATACTTCTATACAACCAGAGGAGTTGCCCCCTGGTGGACATGATAGATAATGCAGGTTTAACACATGAAGCATCGGCTTCACTCTTCAGAACCGGTGCTTCCTGACATTTTAAAGTTAATCTATTAAATGCAAAAATAAAGGATCTTATATTGATTGGCTTCATTAATTCCTCGTCTCCCACTCCTGAGATCTTCCTGGTTTCAGTGACTCAGCGTTCTTTGTATAGAGCCTGGATGCAGCACAAAACCTATAAACTCATGGTCATAATCCTTCACCTCCCTAAATAATCACCAATGAGTGAGAGGTGCAAAAAAACATGATCCCTGCTGATTCCCCATGAGTGTGCACGTTATTACAGACATGGAACATATTTCCCTATTCCCATCTGGGATTTCCAACATGCACCAGTCCTGTTTCATGGCCGAGGTGGGAGACACAGGACGGGGTAACCCAAGCCGGGGCGTTGTTTACTCACAGCTCAAGACACAAAAGAAAAAACAAACTATTTTTGAATCCACTCTTCAAGTGGAAGGTGAAACTCTATATTTACCTGTCAAACGGGGACAGCTGCTTGTCCTCAAACTGTAACACACACACACACACACACACACACACACACACACACGAGCAGAGGACAGGAGGTCAGCTATGAATGATGGGAGTCAACGGGCAGACACATGCGGCCGGCTTCCTGGAAGCTGCAGAGAATCTACACTTCTGCTGTCGCAACTCGGCTAAACCGACTTTCAGGAGTTTCCAAAGCGTTTACTGTAACTTCTCTGTGACGAAGAGCTTCCGTGCTTCCCGAAGAGAGCCCTGCCTCACAGCTTTAGTCTTAACATTGTAAGATGTTTCGATAAACAAGTTGATACAAAAAAAATACATACATTGTGCACAAAACATTCTCTGCAAAAAATATAGTCAGTGGACAGATAATCTGTCCACTGACTATATTTTCAGTATAACAGCGTTAAAGTACATTTATTTATTGTGCATCTGTCTCAATACTACATACTGAAAAGTGTGCATGCTTCCATATACAATTATTACATATGCAAAATGGATTTTATTTGATATAATGTATATTTTCCTTAATTGGTAAAGAAAGAACATTTGAGTCAATTTAAATTATTTTAAAGTTATGGATGGACTGGAGTACTTGTTTTATTCTGTAGCTGATCGCTAAAAATGATTTATATAATGACGTTGACAAAGAAAATAAACTGTATTTAGAATAGTAGATCATTATTTATTTGTATTTTCAACTTTTTCTGAAGATGTGAACTCTGAACTGGCAGATCAGATATGCATCTGACTCGATGTTGGGAGAGGAAAGGCGCAACCTTTTAATACAAATAAAGATTAAGGGGACTTTCAGGTATAATATTTTTTTTAGTTTTTATTTCCTTGTCGAAATGAGACAAAGCAATAAAAAGTTGCACTTTGAGTCTGAGGCCGAAAATTCTGCTTCAGATGCAAAAAACCTGCAACTCTTATATTCCTCTCCCATCCATCAAACGGACGCCGTAGATAAACTTCATTGTACTCGGAGTGTCATGGGGAGACCTTGTGATGAAGGAACACACACACACACACACACACACACACACACACACACACACACACACACACACACACACACACACACACACACACACACAGCCTGTGAACAGCTCCTCCACCGGCTCTCCCGCAGCAGCTGGTTCCACCTATTGTTCCTCGCTGCCGGAGGAGAGCGACACCTCTCGAGGCTCCCAGGGCGACCCGGGGCACCTCTTTCACACAATTCATCTCAATCTGTCAAGGAAAGTGGACCCTGAGTGCGAAGCGGAGAAGTCCACGACGAGCCTCGACCTGGAAGACGGAGGGAAAGTTCCCGAGGAGGCGTTGTTGTTGCACAATGTGCACGACGTCGTCCGTACTGTCAACCACCTGGGAAGTCTGACACGAGAGCGACGTTCCAAATCACACGCACTTATCCGCTGTGCAAAGGATTGTGGGTCAGAAAAGGCAGAGAAGCATGCTGGCTTCATTCTGCTAAACACGACCCGGTGCAGTAGAACATCCGGGTATATTTGGCATGCAGCATTCGATGTATTGGGACATATTAAATCATTTTTATTGCATATAAAAAAACAACAACAACGTGACGACGTCCGTAATCCAAGATGGCCGCCTCAAGGCTTCAAAACGTTGTCTCTAAAGGTCCTTGACCCTCTGATATAAAGATGGAAACTCAACTTGAATTCCTGTTTGCAGGCACAACCAAAAAAACCTTGATATTGTCCTGTTGTTGTTGTTGTTGTTGTTGTTGTGTGCAGAGCCTTGGCGACCGCCATGATGTTCGATAAGATTACTGCAAGGAAAGACAGGAAGTCGCCGAGCCGTGAGCTCATCAATAATAATCAAAAGCAGAGAAAACAAACGCTCACGTCCCCGTTGACCTCTATGACCTGCGTGACCTCCGCCGCCTGTTCGGTGCCTCTGTTTTTACTTTGTGTTGTTCCTCCAGCGTTGGGGGACGGACACTAATACAGGAAATCTGGAGGAGGATCCCAACTTTTTTTTTTACTTTTCCTGAAGTTAGGAAGTCGCTCCGTATATTTAGATCACAGCTGTCTACCATGGAAATGGTTCAAGGCCCCCGAAAGGCTCACGGAAGGTGAGCGCGCCCAAACGGGGCGGGACGGGAGGCGGGACGGGGGGCGGGACGGGAGGCGGGACGGGAGGCGGGACGGACGCAGCTCCTCTGTTGTGATTTCATGCTGTTTTCCTCCGTGTCAGTAGAGTTGTTCAGATACCCGGCTGCCCACGTGCAGACTAGAAAAATACACCTGTAGAACACACCTGTGGTTGAGAACACACCTGGTTAAGAACACACCTGGTTAGGAACACACCTGTGGTTAAATACACACCTGTGGTTGAGAACACACCTGTGGGTCCTGCTAGGCTAATACCAGCGATAACAGCGAACGCTTACAGAGGCTGTACTGAGATATATTATAATGCGTTCAAGCTCTGTTCAGTAAAATGAGTGTTGGTTGAAGGTAAATTGCAACGTTATATATATATATATATATATATATATATATATATATATATATATATATATATATATATATATATATATATAAACCAACTGGCTTTTATTTTCCATAAGTAAATGAGGTCCATTTAGTAGCTGCTGGAGCTGAGAGAAGAAACAGAAAGGAACCATCATAAATCTGTTTCACTTTTAATAGCTGACAGAAACATTAAAGCACCAACTGCTCCTCATCACCTCCTCCACGCCGCCCTGACCCGAGCAGCTGCCCGGTTCCTCCTGACACACAGCTGTGTGTGTGTGTGTGTGTGTGTGAGGGAAAAAGGGTGTGACGGACGGGGGACAATAACTGGTCCGTTTTTAGCCTCGCTGTCCCGTTTCCAGTGTCGTCCGTGAGATTCCAGAGGAGCTGCTGCTGCTCAACAGCTGCTCTGCAACCCGACCTCACCAGAGGCCTCTGGAAATAACGCTGCATCCTCCGAGGGAGGAAGGATACGTGAAGGTTATGAGGCTGGAGGTGCTCCCGTTACCATGACCGGGCAGAAATGTAGTATTATGAAATGTAATATTCATTACTGTTGTTCATACGTGTTTATTCTTTTTTCTTTGTCTTGGATCAATACATTACTTTAAAGGCTCTCTGGTCACAGCTCATCTGAAATGTTCCTGGCCCAAAAATGTTGACAAGAAATTTAGAAAACTAAGAATTTCTGATCATTCAAATATTTTACTTTGTATTGGTTCCATTATGAGTTTAAAAGCCACCAAGAAATGAATCTCCATGTTATTTTTGCAACATTGTAGCCAAGAATGTCCAATAAAAACGTGTTTCAAATTCTCACTCTGTCCACGGTGGACTGGTCTCTGCTGGATCTGGGTCTGTCCACGGTGGACTGGTCTCTGCTGGAGTCTGAGCTGAAGGAGGTTCTGGTGAACCTGCATGATGTCATCTGGTTTCACCAGAAACTGACCCGGTGGCTCCGATGAGGACCTTTAAGAAAAACTCTATAGAACCAGACCATCTTCTCTCTGGTGGTCTGGTTACTGATGGAGGTCTATAGAGGACCAGGACTACACTGAGGTCTATAGAGGACCAGGACTACACTGAGGTCTATAGAGGACCAAGACTACACTGAGGTCTATAGAGGACCAGGACTACAATGAGGTCTAAAGAGGACCAGGACTACACTGAGGTCTATAGAGGACCAGGACCACACTGAGGTCTATAAGTCGTTCACGTGGTCACAGCGTGATATACATCTCTAGTTTTACATTACATTACATTTCATTTAGCTGACATTTAGTTTTACTCTCCAACATGGAGCCAGCTTTCAGTTTCTTTCTGACGGCGCCTCGAGGAGGAACCAGAGAGCAGATATCACGTTTCACACGAGGAAGAAGCCCCAGAGGAACCTGTCAGACTGGATTCCCCATCAACACCAAACACAAAGGAAAACCCCAAAGCTTGGAGCCGCCAGGCTGCTGGTCATGTGACCACCATGGAGCTTGTGGGACACGGAGTACATGAACTCACCCATTAATAACATGTTCATCATGAAGAGCGTCCTCAAGCCATGTTCTCCGTTACATATCTCATAATCTCTAAAGATCATCTCCTGAGTGACTCGGCTGGTTTTGGGTTTTCTGTCTTCCTCGTTCCTCGTTCAAAGGAACATATCGGAGTTCCTTCATGGACCGCATGACGTTCTGCTGGAAAAATATATTTTGTGACCCAACTTTGATTTCACAGATGTAGATTTTTAAATGAACACATTTGCAACAGCGGGTCTTAACTCCCCACTTAGAAGTATATTTATATTATTAGGCATTGATGATTCAATAAGAAAATGTGTATCCAAAATGTTTGATGCAGCACCATTTTGCTTTGCTATTATTATTATTATTATTATTATTATTATTATTATTATTATTATTATTTTAATTTCATAATGAACAATGTGTCCATAATATTCTCTTTGGTATTATTTTTTACTTATTATTATTATTATTATTATTATTATTATTATTATTATTATTATTATTTGTATTTGTTTGTTTACTTTACTTTCTTGTTATTTTCTTCCTTATAATATATTATATATACTCTTCTGTCAGATTCTTTCTGGAAATACATATTTATTCAGGAAGTACAATTAGTGACAGTGTGGGCTCCATGGTAACATAGCTATGACCTAGAAAAGGCTCAGAAAAAGGTAAACTGTTAAATATACAGAATTTACCTTTTTACATTTTATATTTAATACACAAGTAAATCAAACAATTTACTTGTGTATTAAATATAAAATGTAAAAAGGTAAACTGATTGATTTACTCGTGTATTAAATATAAAATGATGTGTAGTAAAACACAATGTCACGGTGTGAGTGAAGGCTCTTTGTGGTCTCTGGTGTGGTCCGGACTAAATGTAGCCTCTAACTGGTCCTTCAGCTCAAGACCAGTACTCCACTCCGTCCCACTGGGAGCCCTACAGAGCTCCCAGTATAAAGCAGCAGCAGTGTGAACAGATGTGTCATATGAGACAAGACGGGAGGGAATTAACTAAACAGAAAGTTAAAAAGCAAAAAAACAAATCAGTGGTTTCTGGTTCTGCCCTTTAAAATTAGGCAAAGTGAGGAGACACGAATATTTGGTGTTTCTGGACAGATAGAAAGACCAGAACGTCATCAAATATGAACTTTGGTGCGAAATTAATGCAGATTATGATTCATATTACTTAAAATCCTAATAATCTCCAAAGTCTATCAGCGAGGGGCGGGGCTTAGCAAAGGGTCCATTAATTAATTTACTCATGACTGGGTTATGAAGCCTTTTGTGTAATTAAGTGACAAACCTTAAAACCCGATTTTACATTCATGCAACATTGAACAAAATGCCTGCAAATCATGATGTTTTATACCTTTCAATTATTATTAACGTTTCCTATCTTTTAATATTAGCGGTAAAAATAGGTCCAATATTAATTTGTATATTAAGCTGCGGGTCGTTTGAACTACTTGGAAAGTGGTACGTCTTAGAAGTATTAATATTCTCCCGCCAAAGATGTTGCCGTGACACCTGTAGTTTATAGTGTTTAGACAGTTTCAATTAGATCTTGCCCTTTCCTCAGAGGGTTAAAAGCCCGCAACGTTAGCCGAGCCCTTGTGGTTGTGACGTCTACGTTTCCCAGTCCACCCAGTGGAAAAATACAACCGGCCCGAAGGAGGAGCTGCTGGTTAATTTCCATAAACATACTAAAATAGACGTCTCCACTGTGTCAATGTTTGGCCGAAGCTTTACAAGGTGACACGCGTGTGGAGCAGCAGCTACGAGACGCTTCACTTTAGAGTCTTAGACCTTCAGCTATGATGCCGTTAGCTACCGGCTATTTTAAAGCTAATAGACCGAAAGCAGTCCCCTATTCACACTTTATAAAATGCTGTTCATGGTTCCCAGAGGATGAATCCAGACCGCTTGGTCCCTCTAGCGCCCCCATGAGGTTGACGCTTTGGGTTTTTAATAGATTATCTCAACATCTATTGGATGCATTGCCATGAAATTGACATTTGACAATTGTAACTTTTAGTTTCCTGCTGCATCATCATCATCATCATCATCATTGATAGACATTTTACAGATGATGCAATCTGGAGCCAATTAAAAGCTCTCAGTCCTCATCCTCACTAACACATAGCATAGTAGTGAGGATGAGGATGAGGAAGAGACCTCAGAGAGTGAGACTTTCGGCTCCTTTGATGATGGAAAGAGAGCTTCTCTTCCTCTCCTCCTTTATCTCAGGATGCAGCTATGTCCTCTCCTGATACCTGATTAGATGTGTCCAACCCTTCCTCCTCTAATTGCATCACCTGGATTGATGTATATTGACCGTTTTGAGATTGAATTAGATTATCTTAAACATCGGGATCGGACCCGAATATTAGACTCTTCTAATATTAGTCCGGTGGGCAGTGAAGTGTCGGAGACTACGTGAGCTCTGCTATGAAATAAGATTTCAGCGTTTATGGCGGGTATACAAAAAAAGTGTTATTTAACTCTTTTTTTAAAATATGTTTATATTTGTGTATTTTTTTGTAAATTTATTTGAATTTTTATAAAAAAAAAAAATCTTAATCTTTTTTCTTTTCTTCTATTTGTCTTTCTTTCTTCAGAACAAAGTACATTTTGAAGTGTATGAGAGCATCAACCAATCAGGTTGTGCGGAGCGAACGTGTTCAAAATGTTCACGACGGTGACCACGGCCAGGACGCTTTAAATAAGCCTTAGGGGACCTAATTCATTTTTTAATTGTATTGTTCGGTGCCTTCCCATCATGCCCCAGAGTAATACTGCACATCTTTAGAAAGATTATATAATGCAATAATAATCACAATAAACACAAGCATTGACATGTTAGGAAGCATATTCAGTCCAAAAAAACTGAAATTAAAGAAATGACCGACTTTGACCTGAATCTTGCTCGCCCCATGACATACTTGGTAATTAAATGACCGTCTGCTTCCGCGTGTGTCATCTGACGCACTTTCAGACGAGTCTGAGGACCAATGAGATCGCAGGACCTCGAAACATTTAACGGAAGTTTTCGTTTTGAAAAAACACATTTCTTATTTCCGAGAGAGAAAAAAAGAGAGCGTCGGGCTTATAAGGCGGTCCGAACCGAGACGGAAAACTTTATTACTTCTAAGGCAGCGCAGACCAGATCCACTTCTTCCTTTCTTACTTTTCACAATAAAAGCCCCGAGACATAAACAGGATACGCAATAAAATATCTCACTGCAGCTTTAAGCGTCGCGCCGGTATTCCTCAGGATTTTGGATCCTCATATAGTTCATTCGCCTCGTGGGTAAAGGCCTTAAACGGTGAGCTTGTTTTTTTCATTTCGATAACGAGCCAAACGTCGGCCCACTTTATAGAACGAAGAGCAAAGGCGTCTCTCCTTGTGTTTAGTGTCACGGGGGCCACGAGGGGCCCCGGGACCTTTGAGCCTTGTTGTGACCTTCTGGATCCACAGAACACATACAGAGGTCTCCAAAGGTCCTATCGCCCATAAAGACATGTGAATCTGCTTCAACCTGATGAGCTCGGGTGTTTACTATACCGCTCACGCCCCCCGGGACACGGACGGCCCTCCCGGTCTACGGGCCCCCGAGGTCCTCAAAGGATTCCCTAGTTCCTCACGCGGGGAGAAGACCTGCATACGGCTCCAGGGACCACGCTGCAGTCCTGAGGCCTTTAGTCAAGAACCCTACTGATGTGGAGCGTCAAAACCATTAGAGCCCAGTTCACACCTTTAAAACCAGTGATGTCACTTCTAGAAACAACACCTTGTTGATGGAACACACAAAAAACTAAAAGTACAGCAAAGCAGAGATAATGAGGTTAAAATCTAACCGTCGGTAAACGAGCTCAACATCAGTCTGAGGTGTTTACCCGCCGCCACACGGCCCCCGGTTGCTATGGAGCGGCGGGAACAGCGACACACACACACACACACACACACACACACACACACACACACACACACACAAACGGCGTCATTAGCGTCCATAAAAAGCCGGGGCTTGTCAGCATTAATCACCTGTTATTGTGAGCTCTTTAGCAGGAGGTGTACCTGCACCTCCTGCTGCAGCTCTTCTTCCTCCCTCATGTGTTCACGGCCCATGTGACCCAGCATGTTTTCTTTAAATTCATCCCGTCCTCCACAAAAGGTCCCCAAAATACTCGGGGTGGTATTTTCCTTTCACAGCAGCTGGTGGAACATGCATGCTCAAATAGAAGAAAAGGTCTATTCCTGTTGTGCTGAAAAGACGCCTCGTGATCGGTGCAGCACTTACGTCCTGAAATAAGTGCAAATGAGCCTCAATTGTGCCCAAAATGTTATCAGACGGCGAGCAGGTCGGCGTGACGACGTGTTCAGCAGCTTCTCCAACAAGCTCGTTGTCTGGAAGTCTCTTAATATTGTAAAGAACATGTAATATTCTTTCTGTTTTCTGTATATTTGGGGCCAAAAACGACGTTAAAATGTGACCTCGCACACATCAGTGGTTTCTGGCTTTGCCCTTTCAAATCAGGCAAAGTTAGGAGACACGGGTAGTTCATCAAAGAAAGGCCAGAACGTCATAAAATATGAGAACTGGTGTGAAACTAATGCAGATATCTTTTGATCTTTTTACGTTTTCAGTCACAAAGCTCCCTTTTCCGTGCCAACACCATCAGAAACCAAAATGTGTTTTTCCAAACCGTCTTCCGGGTTTTAAATCCGAGCCACACCAGGTATTTATGGCGGATTCATTATTGATTGTTCCCTCCTCACTGGTGTACTTGTACGATACCCAGTGGGTGTGCCGCTGGCTGGGTTCCCTTTACGAGGACTTCACAAGACTTGACGGACACATTTTGTGCTTTTACTTCCTGTTGGGATGTGTAAACAATGCGACCATTCTTTCCGTTTGAGGCCCTTAAGAGGACGAGCCCTGGCTCAAAGACTCAGTTCATCCAAGTTACAATAAGACTGGTCTTTTCTTTTAAACCCCAGCAGGTTTCTAGACAGACGCTTTCAGTTTCAGGTGCTGATAGTCAGCTGTATTTATTCTGCTTTAGTCGTTTAGGAGGAGACGGCTGTTACGCCTTCTGGTACATGACTGTGTCAATGTAGCACGCACTGAGGAATTTATATTGCTTAAATCTATCCACATAAAAACGGGTGGATTTCCACTTTAAAGGAAACATATTTCTACCGTCCACCAACTGCAAACCAAAACCTCTTCAGTGAGTTTAAACAGAAGAGGCCAAACTGGATGAGGAAAACAGGAAGAAGAACATCAGAAGGTTGATTTGTGCAGAGTTGTGCTTATTGTATTAGTCGATCGACTGAACGATTAATGATAATCGATAAATTGGTCTCTTATTTAGTAAAATGCAGAAAACTGTTTCGTCAAATAAGAAGATTTTGCTGCATTTGTCTGATTTATATCTCTGTTTTTATTTTTTTATTTTTTACTGTCAAGCCGATGAGTCAAACAAATAACTGATAAATCAATCGGTAGCGTTAGCTGCATTAGCTGCATTATCCGCGTTAGCTGCATTAGCTGCATTAGCCGCATTAGCCGCATTAGCTGCATTAGCTGCGTTAGCTGCATTAGCCGCATTAGCCGCATTAGCCGCATTAGCTGCATTAGCCGCATTAGCTGCATTAGCCGCATTAGCTGCGTTAGCTGCATTAGCTGCATTAGCCGCATTAGCCGCATTAGCTGCATTAGCCGCAGCCCGAGATCAGAACCTCGTATGTGGAGGAAAGGATTGACCTCTGCAAGATGAATTAAACACGAGCTTCATGTATGACGCGTTGGGAGCGCACACATCCCTAAACAGCAGATCACAAAGTCAACAATTAGCATTGAAAGCGGTAACTCCAGAGCTGCGTCGGTTTCATTTGGTCAGGAGGGCTCGTGGCTTTGTGAGCGCGCTGATGTTATCGCACAGGATGCGAGATACACAAAGACATTGTCAATGATTAAATGGACTCCACAGAAGCTCGGGATGAGGCTGCATTGCTGTGTGTGCCAGATATCTACAGACAAACAGAGAGAGGGATTAACTATTCAGGGTGAGGGGCGGGGGGTTATTCACTGGTCAGTGTGGGAGATCGGGGGAGTGCCGGGGCGGAGAGAAAGCAACAGCTGTGGACGGGATTGTTTCAGAGAGTGAGAGCTTTTCTGCCGGCGGAAGCCTGGCAAGCGCTTCACTTGTCTCACCTTTTCTGAGAGCGGCCGCATCCTGACAACCCGGTCGGGACAAACTGTGTCGTCAAAGAGTGGAAATGGGACTTTAAAAATATAAAAAGTATAAAATATGTCCTCGTGTTTTGAGCCACGCAGCCCTGCAGAAATCAGTCGCATCACGATGGAGGAAAACTCAGAGATAGATTACCTTTGAAATTCAGAGTGACTTCTATACAACCAGAGGAGTCGCCCCCCTGGTGGTCAGGAGAGAGAATGCAGCTTTAACACATGAAGCATATACTTCTATACAACCAGAGGAGTCGCCCCCTGGTGGTCAGGAGAGAGAATGCAGCTTTAACACAGGAAGTATAGACTTCTATACAACCAGAGGAGTCGCCCCCTGGTGGTCAGGAGAGAGAATGCAGCTTTAACACATGAAGCATAGACTTCTATACAACCAGAGGAGTCGCCCCCTGGTGGTCAGGAGAGAGAATGCAGCTTTAACACATGAAGCATATACTTCTATACAATCAGAGGAGTCGCCCCCTGGTGGTCAGGAGAGAGAATGCAGCTTTAACACATGAAGCATAGACTTCTATACAACCAGAGGAGTCGCCCCCTGGTGGTCAGGAGAGAGGATGCAGCTTTAACACATGAAGGAGGTCACGCTTCGTGCCGCTCTGCTCGCTGAGGACTCGCACAGCCGACCCGAGACGGAAAATGTTCTCTCTGATCTGATTTGTCCAACGTGTCACGTTCTATAAAAAGACCGAGTGAAGCCGGATTGAATTAACAAAACGATTCGGTCTCGTAATGATGATGATGATGATGATGGGGAAGCTCCCTAATTGGCCGTTACACAGTGTGTGTGTGTGTGTGGTGATCAGTGGGATGAGGCAGCAGAGGTCCCTGTATTAACGCTCGTGTTGTGGTTCGCCACAGAACAACGAAACCAGCGGCATCACATCTCTCACATTCTTTGGCTCTTTTTTATTTTTTTTGCCAACCTGACATTCTGCTGCAGGCGTTTGATAATAGGAGGATCAGAACTGGAATCTGTTGAACCAACTGTGGCCGCTTTGACTCGGCAACCTGCCATTGTGAGTCCGCGGTGCCGCATTCTCCAGCCAGGTGAAGCTCAACGTTCAGCACTCGTTTTAAAAAAAAGGGTGGAGAGCTGCTTTTATTCGGTCACTTCAGAGCATTTCACAGGTTGCTGATGAACTCAGCCTGATTTGAACCTCCGGGGTGTGTGTTCTCACTTCTTAATCACCGCGGCTCGCGGACACCTCTCGGGGACACCGGCACGTCTCACGGGGCTCGTAGCCAATCACAGCTCTGCATCCCAACATGTTTCTTAAATCCCCCTCGTCTGTCAAAAGGCTAATCTCTGCCGCTTAACTGCACCATATGAAATATGAGTATGAGGCCAACCCCGATCTGTCACACAGTAAAGCCCCCCGCTCTCCAGGTCGAGGTTAGCGTGAGCCGGGTCAAACCGGTCTAATCCTGTATCAGTGAGTTATCTTTGCATCCCTTCAGGTTGCATTCTTGTATTTAAAAAAAAAATTAAAGATCAGCAAAGTTACTTTTTTATTTCCCTGAAAATAATACGACGATTCACTTTGTCAAACAAACCCGAAGACAAATCAGATTCTAGATTCTTTCACGACTGATCGGTCAACATTATATATTATATAAATATACTTAAAAAAAACTGTTGTCAGATAATTTAAATTATTAATTGATTTTAGTTTTTGACTAATAAACTAAATTGCTAAACTGTTTTTAGTATTTTTTCATGAAAAAAATGTTCAGATTTTTTTTCCTCCTCTGTGAAACTTTAAGTGAATATGTTTTGAGACGTCTTCTTGGGCTTCTTCACCACTTTCTGACATCTTTTAGACCAAACAACGAATCAACTGATTGAGAAAAGCGTGGACCGATTAATTGACCGATTAATTGATTAGTTTGAACTCTTTACACTCTACTTCCTTTGACCTTTGACCCGTCCGTTGATCCCGCCGCTCTGGGTTTTGCCAAATAATGCCAGCGCCAAGCGGGCCTGACCAGCCGAATAATCTGAGAAGATCATCTCAGCGAATGCACACGAGCTTCACGGTTTGGGAGAAAGCGACCAGGAGCCCGACCAGATGGATTTGTCCCTCAAAGCCTCGTCGGCAGCTGGCAGCGCTTCACAGAGCGGCTCCGGAGGGCAGCGAGGCGTTCGAGGCCCTCTGGAAAATTCCACCGTCTCTCTGCAGGCCTGTGTAGCTGCGATACGCAGTAACCTACTGCGTATTATCGTTATTATAATTATTATTGTTTAAAGTGTGAACGGCTCAGGGAATACCCTTCAATCATACATTCAATATTTGTTTTTGGAAATCATTTAAAGACAATTTTAAAGCCCTCAAAGATTCAGCCGAGGCAGTCAAATCCTCCTTTTGTTCAGAAATGCATCGCAAAACTATATTGATAGAAAATGTATACAGTTCTTTAAATAATTAATTATTTGGGTAATTTATGAGAGTGAAGTCGTGTTGCAGATCAACACGGAGCTGAAACTCAGTCTGGAGCTCCGTGAAGACGAGAGCAGCTGCAGATTCTGCAGATTAATCTCTGGAGGTTCATAAGAGATTTCTTTTCATAGAGTTGCATATTATGAATATCATAATAATCGTCTCTTTACGTTTTGTTTCTTTTTCCGTGTATCGTTTTACGGTATTAACCTGAAATATCTGTAGTTTAAGTTGAGGAAAACATTGTGGTTTGGCTTAAATAAGTAAATGAATGTAACATAAGGACAGAAAACCGGTCCCAACTTCAAAGTGACACGAGCACCGGCCTCCTGGGTGAAATCCTGTGTTTGTGACGGTCAGAAAAAAAAGCCAGAATGGTGTCGGAATTGCACGCAAACTGTCGCATGCAGCGAGACTCCTGCTGGGTGGAGACCGGGTGCACTTGATTCATTGGTGTCGCAGCTCGGGGCCGTGCAGCTCAGAGCCGTGCAGCTCGGGGTCCTTTAAGCTCGGGGTCCTGCAGCTCGGGGTCCTGCAGCTCGGGGCCCTGCAGCTCGGGGTCCTGCAGCTCGGGGTCCTGCAGCTCGGGGTCCTTTAAGCTCGGGGCCCTGCAGCTCGGGGTCCTTTAAGCTCGGGGTCCTGCAGCTCGGGGTCCTGCAGCTCGGGGTCCTGCAGCTCGGGGTCCTTTAAGCTCGGGGCCCTGCAGCTCGGGGTCCTGCAGCTCGGGGTCCTTTAAGCTCGGGGCCCTGCAGCTCGGGGTCCTGCAGCTCGGGGCCGTGCAGCTCGGGGTCCTGCAGCTCGGGGTCCTGCAGCTCGGGGCCGTGCAGTTCGGGGCCGTGCAGCTCGGGGTCCTGCAGCTCGGGGTCCTTTAAGCTCGGGGCCCTGCAGCTCGGGGTCCTTTAAGCTCGGGGCCCTGCAGCTCGGGGTCCTTTAAGCTCGGGGTCCTGCAGCTCGGGGTCCTGCAGCTCGGGGCCCTGCAGCTCGGGGCCGTGCAGCCGGCTCGGTCTGGCCCAGCAGGGGTCCGTGTGAAGCAGGAAGACTCGCTCCACGAGGACTCGGCACGGCGAGGACCGAGCCGAGCCCGTCTGAACGCCGGGTTCCCAGAAGCCTCGATGAAAGCCGGTTTCCGGTCATAGTTCGGGAGCGGACGGTTGTTTGTGTCGCGGCTCCGAGATCTCCACGCCTCCATTGTTGTTTCCGCGTCACAGCTGCGGCTGTGAAAGGAAAACACAGATAAATAGCCACGGTAACCCGTTTTGGCTCCTGCGGCCCTCACAGGAACGGCGGCTTACCTTTGGATGTTTGCTGTGCGTTCAGCGTGATTGTGTTCACACACAGGGAGCGAGCAGCCGCACAATAGAAGCTCAACTCGTTCACCTACAGCCGCTCACAATGCGCCGCCGCAGGAAGTCACTTCAATGTGCCTTTCCTGGCCGCGACGTTAAAATTAATAATTCAATAAATAAATGCGATATTAAATGGTGAGACCGGAAACTAACTTCCTCACTTTCCCACCAGCGTCGCCCCTTCGGGGACAAACTGGTGCCAGAGCGCTTTTTGTTTACCGGAAAATAAACAAATAAGGTTATTTATTATCGGCTATTTTATTGTACTTTTCTATAGACGTGTGTTTTCTGTTTAATCCGGCACTGGGTCCTCTGCGGTGGTTTCGAAGCATGACACGTCATTTTTAAATTGCGTCCGACGGGGGAAATGTGATGAGACACAGATCCTGGTTATTATAATAAGCAGCTGACTCATGTTCTCTCTCTTCCCGTTTCGAAAAGGAAGGAGAGATGAATCAGAGACGATAACTGCTTCATGTCAGATGAAGGGAACACACACACACACACACACACACACACACACACACACACGGAGGCTTCTCCCTGAGTCTTCCTTAATGGAAAATTAAAGGCATTTTCCATTCAGTATTTCATTGTAAAGTGTAAATAAAATATTCTGTTTTTCCTTTTTACATTTTTCTTAATTGTATGTTTTATAATTTAAGCACATTTTTGTCATAATAAAAAATTTGGCTGATTAAAAATATTTCCACAATTCATGTAAAAATATGTAAAAACAAATACTGAATAATAATTAATTTGATTCCATTCATTATTTTATGAAATAAAGTGTTTCAATACGGTTAAAAAACAATAAATAGGTACAATTCCTCCATGTTTTGGGCGTGTAAGGCGACCTCTCCCCCTCGTTCCCGCCTTACAGGCATCCTGTGCTCTCATTGGCTGTCGCTCGCGGACAGGTCACGTGATTACCCCGCCAGGTGAGGCATCGGCGAGTTTGGGAAGTCAGACGTTTCCGTGCAGAGCGAAGACGATCTTTTTTTATTTTTTATTATCAGTCGTTGTTTTCGAGGCCGAAGTCGTTATGAGTTCAAACCAAAGCGACGCGTGGCGACGGTCAGCACCACGGACAGCGCTCCACATCCAAGAGGACGGCCGTCGTGTGTTCCATGAACATGTCCGACGTTAGAGGTGTCAAAGGGCAGCGAAGTCAGTTTTAATTATAATTAGACGACTCTGTGCACATTTTAAAGACCGGAGGCGGAAAAAGGACGAGGAGTTGGAGATGTTCAGGCCTCCCACGTGTCTGAAGAACTTTCTGTGTTTCTGTTTCATCGTCAAAACATTGAAAAAAATTTCATAAGATTCTTTTATTCTTTCCTGAACTGAGATAAAAGGACGAGTGCAGTTTCTACTTTAATCTTCATAAGTGATGCTCGTGAGAATATTTTGCTTAACAAATAGCAAAACCACACATATACATATATATATATATATATATATATATATATATATATATATATATATATATAAATAAAATACTGCAGTGCAAGTTAAAGTCCTGCATTCATAATTTACCTAAAGTACAAAAGCATCAAAATGTGATTATATTATTGATGTATTATTGCTGATGTAATTTACTTGTTATTTTTAATATAAAGTCTCGATTGAAGTAACCATTAATATATAATACATTTGATTGAGTTAAAGTATAAAGTATATGCATTACCTCAAAAGTAAGTCAATGTACGCAGATACTGTTCATATTATAGTGGCACGGTATCATTTTCAAAAGAAAGATTCACACATATTTAATAATGTAATCTGTTTTTGTAAAACTTAAATGAATTAAACTTCCTTTAAAGAAAAAGCCACACAGCATGATTCAGATTGTCCACTGACATTTTATTGAAAAAAGAACAATATCATGTACAATAATAATATTAATACAAAAATCTCTACATTCCGTGGTTTTTTTTGCAGTACATTTGGAAGACTGATACAAAAGAAGTGCGACAGGGAGGTATTTACACGTGCACGGCCTTCAGTCACACAGCAAAGATGCAGATATAAACGTGTGTGATTGTTACAGTACGTTGGGCTCGGAGCTCCGCCTCCTTACATCCTAGGAAAACTAAAGCAGTACAACAGGGAAGGAAAAGTGTCGAAGAAGATGAAGATGAAGAAGGAGGCTGGAGAGGCAGCAGTGGCATTGGAAATGGTTTCACTTGGATTTGATATTTTTGCAAGAAAACATTTCTTAAAGTCTCCAATCAGAAAGGAGATTTCATCAGATTTCATAACCTTCTGCAAAGAAAGTTGTGTTTCAAGTTCCTAAAAAAAAAATGAGTGCAAAGCACTTCCTGTTTAAGCCGACGCCCCTTCGGTCTTCACTGCCTCCCTCTTCCAGATGAAGGCTTGATGAAGAGATGAAGACATACGAAATAAAAGCTGTACACACATTCTGGAAAAACAAACTAAAGCGCTTCTACTTCTGTACCAAATCTAAGCAGGAGTTGTTTTTTAAGAAACACATAACTATGATAATAATACTCTTTGGTATTTTTCTATCAATCGTAAAAAGAAGCAACATCATAGCAGCACTTTTATCAGAACATTCAGATTCTCAGATTTCTCCGTTTAACTTAACGATTCTCCCGCCGGTCCGAGCCGGTAATACTCCGCCTCCCGACGCCAGCGGCGCGTTTCTAATCGGTCTGACCAGCAATGAACGCTCTCTCGGATCGACGACGACGGCAAAAAAAAAAAAAAAAGGCGTCGTCTTATTCTTCACGTGTTGATTCAGACGTCTGTGAGACCGGCTCGCGAACAAAAACCCCTCCGCGTACCTCCTTTGTTCAGAAGGCACGGCGTGGAGCTGGTTCTACTCTAACTATCAAAAATAAAAACCACCTCTTTGTTCATGCCGGACAGACGGACTCAGACACGCCTGCAATTTTGTTCAAAGTCCTCAACAAGCTCCTCCCCCCTCTCCGCCGCGTCGCGGTGGCCCGACACCGAGGGCCCGTCCGCGGGGCCTTCGGTGGAGAATCCTTCCTGCAATGTGCACGCGGTCCAAAGTGCTGTGTTTTGTCGACTCTTCACGAACAACGTCCTCGACCTTTGCAGTACCGTTCGGCTTGTCCTCGACCCAAAGAGGCCCCGGGCTCGGCTCGTCCGGAGCGGAGAGGTGATTTTTTTTTCGGAAGAAAAAAAATCCCTCGCGTGAGGTCTGCGCTCAGGACAGTCATATCTCTGACTCTCGTCTCAGGGGCCGGGGCTCCGGCGGCACGGCGGCCTGGCCGTGCTCCGTCTCCGAGATGTTGTCCGCCTGCGTGCCGTCGGGCCCCACGCTGCCCCCGTTGCCCTCGTCCGTGTCCTCCTTGTTCTCCAGCGCCATCTCGTTCTCGTAGCAGAAGGAGTTGGACGTGGAGAGGATGTACTTCTTCTCGGCGAGGTCCCGGGCGCTGCACAGCGGGGTGCTCGGCACCTCGTACGTCTTGTGGAAGCGGGAGTAGTCCACCTTGTAGTAGTTCTTCTCCTCGAAGAGCACCGGGTCGAACCGGTGGCCCCAGAGGATCTCGCCGGCCACGTAGGAGCTGCGGCACTGCGTGGTCATGGCGGTCGCCTCCACCATGCCCTCCAGGATGACCACGATCTCAAACTCCGAGGTCTCCAGGTCCTGCTTGCTCATGTCGTAGAAGGGGCTGCCCTCGTCGATCTTGTGGACGATGGTGATCGGGGAGACCAGGAAGATGCGGTCCACGCCGCTGTCGAAGCCCACGTCGATGTCCATCTGGTCCAGCGGGATGTACTCGCCCTCCGCCGTCGTCCGGGACTTCAGGAGCTGCGCCCGCACGTGCGCCTCCACCAGGTGGCTCTTCCGCAGGTTGCCCACGCGCCACATCAGGCACAGCTTGTTGTCCCGCATGGCCACCGTGGCGTTGTGGCTGAAGACCAGCGTCTCGTTCCTCTTCTTGGGCTTGGCCATCTTGGCCATGACGGCGCCGATGATGAAGGCGTCGATGATGCAGCCCACGATGCTCTGGAACACCACCATGAAGACGGCGACCGGGCACTCGTCCGTCACGTAGCGGTAGCCGTAGCCGATGGTGGTCTGGGTCTCGATGGAGAACAGGAAGGCGGCGGTGAAGCTGCTCACGTTGGAGACGCACTTCTGGGTGCTGCTGCCCGAGTCCCCGTGGCAGATGGCCACCACCCAGAAGACGCAGCCGAAGAAGAGCCACGACAGGAGGAAGGCGAGGCAGAAGATGATGAACATCCACCGCCAGCGGATGTCCACGCACGTGGTGAAGATGTCGGCCAGGTAGCGCTGGCCCTTCTCGCTCACGTTGATGAACTGCACGTTGCAGTGGCCGTCCTTCTTCACGAAGCGGCTCTGCGGGTGGTGCCGCGTGTGCACCTTGCTCTTGCCGTTGGGCACGGCCTTGGTGGCGAGCTTCATGCCGTCCTCCTCTGATGAGACAATGCTGTAGCGGCTGGCTCGCACGCTGCCCATCACCTCAGGCTGGGAGGGCTGGCCGGCTTCTGCTTTGGAAAACAGTCTGAGTTTCTGGACCAGGCGTTGGAGAAACAGCTTCGAATCACTCGCGGGGGACCAAGTCGGAGAGGAAATGGTGGCGAGGCGAGGCGGGCCGGAGCCTCAGTGGCCCCTGGGTGCAGAGCGAGGGAGGGAGGGTGAAGCGGTCACGCCTCTGTGGTCAGCTGACTGGGCCTCATCGGGTTCATCTGCAGGGGAACGGAGACAGGAGACGTTAGTCAAACCGCATCAACATCTAGAAAACCATGTTCAGGGAATTTATCGACAGCAGAAGACCTTTAAGCCGTAACCCTAAACGCCCCTTACTCTTTTACCAGTTTATTTTCATTAGTTTGAACCTTTTAGGTTGTTTTTATTGCTTATTTGGACGCCGTTGCCTGACCACTACCGACCCGGACCTCGACCGCCATAAAGCCCCTCTTGGTCCCCGCTTCCTATCAACCCTAACCCATAATGCTATGTATTGTGTGAGTTGTGTTTAGAGGTTGTACACGGGGATTATATATTAATGTAGCTCTGATTTTTATGTTTAATTTGATACCTAACATGTTTTTTGTTTCGTTTTGGGGATGTATACCATGTGTTTTTCTTGATTTGTACCTATTACCTGATATAAAAGGGTCCCTTAGGGCTCACTTGAAACTTTTGAGCCGTCACTCGTTGCACATGTCAGATTTAATAATCATGTTCAGTCAGACGTGCGTGCAGCCGGAGAAAAACCTCCACAAGCGCTCCGCTCCGCGCCGCGTGCCAACGATATTTCATCCAGTTATGGCAAACAACAACAGAGATGTTTCCACCCTCGTGCCGTCGCTCCCGTCATCCATCACAACGTGGACTTGTTGCTCTTGGCTGCCCGGCGCTGACTCGGCTGTTTCTCTTCGGGTTGTGGTTACAGAGTTTCCGCCGGAGGTTTGATGGAGCGACCGACTCAAACGGAGAATGTGCAGATCATTTTTCACATCCTCGTCTCTTGAATCTTGCGGGAAAAGCTTTATTCATAACTTCGGTTGCTTGCGTGGGACTTATTGCTCGGTGCGTTATTATTAAAGCACTTTTCCACACGTGGTGATGGAAGACGTTCTGCACGTGCAGCTCGTCTCTCAACTCTAAATATCAGATTAAATACGATTATGAAGCCGTTTTATCATCAATCTGCCACATGGAGAAATGAACCAGCCATGTCGGCCTCATGCGTGGATGCAGAGCTTGTTGACGGCCCCGGGCCCTCGAGGCTCCTCTCCTCTCGCTGCAGTAATGGCCGTCCGGTGAGGATTCCTCTCACGCCGCTCATTAGCTCCGGCTGTCGTGGCAACGACGCGACTGCAGCCGCACGCAGGAGTTCAACCCGAGGCTCGTAGTGGAAAACTAGAGCTGCTCGAGCCTGACATCCCATACTGAGTATCAATTATGGATATGTATATGATCACAATGCATTTTATTTGTAAAGCGCTTCTAAAGGTACTCAGAGGCAGTTTGCATGTAGAAACATAAACAATGAAATAACAACAACATAAACATAAACAAGAGAGATGACACAACAAGAAACCAAACAAAAACATACAGAACTAGCATCACAGGTTAAAAGCATATCTATATATATATATAAATATATATATAGATATAGATACATATGTATATATGCATATATACATATATATGTGTATATATATAAAATAATATATATATATAAATATATTTAAAAAAAAAATATATATATATATATATATATATATATAGATACATATATATATGCATATATACATGTATATATATATACATATATATATAAATATATTTAAAAAAAAAATATATATATATATATATATATATAGATACATATATATGCATATATACATGTATATATATATACAAATAAAATATATATAAATATATTTAAAAAATATATATACACATTTATATGTGTATTTATATATATATATATATATATATATAGATATATATATATATATAAATATTTATATATATATATAAAAATATATGTGCGTATTTATATATATTAAAATATGTATATGTATAAATATATATAAGTAAAATATATGTATATATAAATACGTATTTATATATATATATATATATATATATATATATATATATATAAATACGTATTTATATATAAATAAATATTTATATAGAAGTAAAATATATGTATATACATATACACATGCTGCAGATCACTGAGTCACGTTCACAACTTCAAGAAGTCTTAAACTGGCTGATGCAATTTGTCTGCAAGGCTTTTATACACACACACACACACACACACACACACACACACACACACACACACACACACACACACACACACACACACACACACACACAGACACACAGATGACGCGTTCTCATCTCACAGAGCAGCAGCTTTATTTTGAACAGTCATTTTACGCAACATTACATTACATTTATAAAAAAGAGCAGGAGAAACTAAGCGCGAGCTCGACAGAACAATAAACTCCATAATCATGATGTGTCCGTTAATGAGTTATGAGTTATTACTATGTAATAACTCATTAGTTATTACTATGTAATAACTCATAACTGCTGCGTGTCTTCAGTATTATTAGACTTCCTGAGTGTTGGAGCAGAGCTGCTCTCAGAATGCGACACATGTTCAAATGTTAACAGGTGCGGGTTAGAAAGAGAGACACACACACACACACACACACACACACACACACACGCACACGCACACGCACACACACAATCACCACGTTTACAGAAGAAGTGACCGGATAAAGTGCAGCTTTGCAGCTTTTGGCGGCAGAAGTCGTGCGTAAAAGGAAGTGCGCGCGCCTGGAGAGCAGAGGACGCGCCATGCACGCGCACATTGAAGCGCGAGAGGACTCGTTCAGAAAAGGTTCTCTACCTGTTGCTCATTGGTGGACCGGGTGCGTTCAGCTCGGTGGAATATAATCCTGAAGGGCTTTTCTTTTCTGTTAGGGTCCCGCGCTCTTCTTGTCGTTTCCCGCGCTTCTCCTCCTCCTCCTTCTTCTTCTTCTCCTCCTTCTTGTTTTGTTTTGGCCGAGCAGGGTCCGGTGCGCTCTGCTCACATGTCTGCAGCGCCGGTCTGGATAAAGTGCTTCGCGATGAGTTCCCCCAAAGCGTTTTTAAACGCGCACGCACCGGCGCGGCCCCGCCCCCCGCTCCGCGCGCCCTGGCCAATGGATGAGAGAGAGGAGCGGGAGCGCGCGCGCACACACACACACACACACACACACACACACACACACACACACACACACACCCCGAGCAGGACCGGAGGTTTGTGGGTCACTCCGCGTGCGTCGGAACCGGCGCGTGCGGATCACAACACGGGAGCCACGGGGAGTCACGTGACCCCGATGGAGCGATGCCACCTGAACCTCAATCAGGGTGAAGAGAAACGAGAGGGAGGAGGGATTAGAGTTTAGTTTCTAAAAGAAGGAAACATAAACACAAATAAACACCAGACATGTCGGCTTTTTACATGTGGAGCTTAAATCTGATTAATGTGGGTTTCATATTTAGTCTGACGTGCAACTTTTACACCACATGAAGAGGACGTCTCGTCATTAGGACCCTCGTTACCACCTGCTGCTGACAGTGAACGCATCACCTGCCCATCACCCGCATTCCTTATTTATGTTTTTGCCGATATCCTTGATGTTTATAGATCTTATTTTTTTATGTGGGCATGGAAAATGTGTTCTGTCGGAAAGAGTGACTCACTCAATAACGGCCTCATGCCTGATATGACTGTCTTTCTCCACTGAGCTATCACGTTGCTGGATGTTTAGACTATGCATCTGTTGCCCTATAATTTCAGGTCAGGCCGCGTCGTCTGAAAGCCGTCGACTAAATCTGTCTTCCTGCTTCGCATTAATCCGGGAAAAAAAACACGTTTGTTTAAATAAAGCTTTGCGACTACTTTTTTTTTCTCCTGTTTTTTGGAAGTCTAATTGTCTTATTTTTAGTTGTGGTTATTTATAGCGGCACGGATATTTAGCCCAAACCACCTGTGTCATTGAACCGCGCATGTGTGTGTGTGTGTGTGTGTGTGTGTGTGTGTGTGTGTGTGTGTGTGTGTGTGTTTGCTCTCCATGCCCAATTTCCAGCAGTAAAGAGAGCGAGGCATGCAGCGGCCAGTGCTGCGTGTGGACCACAAGGTGGAGAGCTGGAGGCTGGAATTAACCACACACACACACACACACACACACACACACACACACACACACACACACACACACACACACACACACACACACACACAGGATTCCGAGGATCAGTTATATTGAGCCGTCGACTCGCTAGAGGTCGGGTCGTGACCTTCAGCCGGGTCGCAGAACATTTATATTTGTTTTCTTATTAAAATGTGAGGTGAAGTGATTCCAGAATGGTTTGATGATTATCAGGATACAAATCGTGAATTGCAATGCTACATTTTACTAGATTACATGTGAACGTATCATGAGAACGTTATAATTTACAGTACTCATGTTCACTGAGCAGAGACTGAACGCATCATCGTGTAACTGAAGTGAACCTCCGCTGGTTCTCCGTTAGCGGTGCTGCTAACATTACGAGCTCTCCTCCTGTTGATTCTCCGTTAGCGGTGCTGCTAACGTTACTAGCTCTCCTCCTGTTGGTTCTCCGTTAGCGGTGCTGTTAACATTACTAGCTCTCCTCCTGTTGATTCTACGTTAGCGGTGCTGCTAACGGTACTAGCTCTCCTCCGGTTGATTCTCCGTTAGCGGTGCTGCTAACGTTACTAGCTCTCCTCCTGCTGGTTCTCCGTTAGCGGTGCTGCTAACGTTACTAGCTCTCCTCCTGTTGGTTCTCCGTTAGCGGTGCTGCTAACGTTGCCAGCTCTCCTCCTGTTGGTTCTCCGTTAGCGGTGCTGCTAACGTTACTAGCTCTCCTCCTGTTTGTTCTCCGTTAGCGGTGCTGCTAACGTTACTAGCTCTCCTCCGGTTGGTTCTCCGTTAGCGGTGCTGCTAACGTTACTAGCTCTCCTCCTGTTTGTTCTCCGTTAGCGGTGCTGCTAACGTTACTAGCTCTCTTCCTGTTGGTCTAAACACTGATTGGTTGTTTATAAAGTCACATATTCAGAGATCAGAGACTAGAAACACATCCATGATTTCCTGATCACATGATCTACTGGATGCTGGAGGATAAAACTGAATTTACTCTGTGATGGTTAACGGATCGATTACCTCACCGTAACGAAGTCGGTGTGCCGGTTAGAGTCGGTGAATAGACAGATAATAAATCATAAATAAACATTTGAATAACAATAGGGTCCTACGCTCTGTGTGCTCGGGCCCTAATAATAATAAGGGCATCATCACTGTCCTGGTCTCATGCCTGAATAACATCATGAGCTTATGATTGATCTATTTTGACTGTTTTAACTGGATTAAACATGCAAATCAAAGTTCTGAAGAAGCTTCTGGTTACTTTGACCTGTCTGACATCAAAGTGACCGACCCGACCCGAGCTTTTGTTCTTGGACAAAAACCATGAGGAGCCTCGGGACAGACGTGTGTCAGAGGAAGAGAAGACACAGACCAGACATTTAAACATCACTTTATTGAAGTTGTGGACACTGGTATAGTCTTATGAGCAATATATTGTTCTGATGTTCTATTCAAATCTATGCTAAATGATGCTAAATGAACAAAATTAGAAATACATTTGGTCAATTTGTGACAACAGATCTTCATTATTCTTTTGTTCATAAGATATTCAAGGAAATAAAACATATATATATATACGTAAAGTTTATTTTTGTGTGAACTGGTTTTTAAGTACTAAACAAATGGGAATCCTCCACCACAAACTTTAAGAAAACGTTTTACACGTTTGTCACATAAACATCATGATTTTACTCACAATAAAGTACGTTAGTCGCCCCTGTGAATAAAATATCACAATATTTTCTACCGAATACCTCGATATCGATATTGCGACAATGTTGCAGGGTTGACTATTGGTTCTTTGTCTGAATATTTTGTATTTATTTTCGATAAATAATCATCAGTAATGTGGATAGAATGACTACGTGTGTAACGGTAAATATTAGAGCAGCTGGAGCTGCTTTAATGCAGCCTTTAAAAACAGCAAAAAACAACATTATCGATATCAAGTCGATATATTTCCCTTTTTAAACTTTAAACTTTAGTGAGAGTGTAATGTAGGAACCTTCTTTTTAAACAAGTAAAATAGTCCTTTTCCTTCCACATAATTTCTTTTTACAAATCTTTTTTTTATATAAACAGTTGACAAGAAAATCCCACCACAAGGTCCACTTAGTAACCGCTCTGGAGCTTTTGATCGTATCACATGCGCTTCCTCAGCCCAGGAGTCCTTTTAAGGACTTTGTCGTCCATCTTGCCTTAAAATTTTGTCATTTGGGAAAAACGCAGTTGATGAAACCATTTACGATATAAAGTAAAAAAAACAAAAAAAAAAACTTAAATATAATTTCTTTCTTTCATTGCTTCCCCTCAAAATCCACACTCACCGTAATTTCAATATTTCAATCACCCTATAAATAATTAATTCAAATATATATATATATATATATATATATATATATATGTATATAGCTCTAATGCCAGTATTTATATTCTGTGTGCTGAGTACCTGGAGGCTTGAAAGGTGGCTGCAAAAAGTTTTCAGTCTCATCACTCAAAATATCTGCCTACACTCCTCAAACCTGCAGCATCGCACTGCTCTGTTTGTTCTTTACACTTATGGCTCAACGCCTTTGTTCGTATCCTCACACACAACCTTGCCGAGCTCGTCGGCATCCCTCCCCCATCAGGCTGAATCCCTGCTGCAGTTTACATTTTGAGTCTTAAGATGGAGATGCACCAAAATCCGTTGACGTATGTAGTCGACGGTTTCCATTCATTTCTATGGAGAGCAAAAGAGCCGGTCGCACCGTTGCATGATGGGTACGACACGTCAAGTTGAGTGAGCATTCGCCATTTTTAAACTAGCAGAATCAATTCAACCTCAAGGCAAATTAAGTTTGTCCATGAAACTCCGGTCAAAAAAGTCAATCGATATTCTGCTACTGCATTACTTATTTCTCGCCTCAAATGTATTCAGAAACATATTTTAATGTACTGTTTAGCTGTAAAATTAGAAAGTTTGTCACCCGGCTGCCATGTTGAAGACGGTTGAGCCAGAAGCAAAGCGTCTTTCTGTTTGTTGACCATCAGACAGAGCTCCTTTAGCTCCGCCATGGAGCTAAAAGCAGCATAATCTTGTAAATATATATAAAAAAACCTAAATACTTTGGTTTCTTACCTGCAAATGAATGACATTCCCATCGGCCTCAGTTTTCAATGTTAATCGGTTAATGTTAGCACGCTAACAAGCCAAACTAAGATGCCGAACAAGGTAAACAACATATCTGCTAAACATCAACATGCTAGCTTTGTCTGTGTGAGCGTGTTAAAACCGCATGGAGTCACTGGTGTGACCATATTGTGAAACTATGGAAGTGTAATGTTTGTCAAACTTTTGCCAATCCTTCCGTCTTTAGCACTAGAAGGCGTAGCTTTTTAACGGCGGGTTAGGAGACGCTATGATCTAGGCGATGGTCACAAGACTGCGTAAGTCATTGGTAGGCTACCTTTTGCTAGCGCTCTTGCTAGCTGGCTACACATAGCGTAAAGGCTGTACTGATTTTGAAAACCACGAATAAGGAACAGGCCTTCAATAGACTACGTTCTGGATGAGCAGCTCTCATTGGAACGAATTTGCCAGGCGCCATCTTTCAAGCCTCCAACGGTTCATTCAGTCTTTGAGACTCAAGACAGATTTCAGCTGAAGTATCACTTTAAAAAGATCAAACAGAAAACCAGAACCTTTTTTCTCTCTCTTTCTTCTAGTAAATGAGATCAGTAGCATCCTCAATATTCCTCTTTAGCAGTCACTTCTTTGAAAAAAAAATTGACAATTAACACAGTGTCTTAATGCATGGCGGCCTCAAACATCACGGTTCTGCTTTTATATTTCTAGATTTGTGAGGTCATTGGGCAGAGTCAACCGGTCTTGATGTTGATCGTCTGCTTGAGATATTGAAACGGTTGGTTCGGGGCGACTATCGTTCACGAGTTCCACCGTTACCGTTGGCGGTTTCAGATGCTTTTCGTGATGATTTCGCACCTGTGACCTTGGGGAGGTGCGTGGGGAAGATCTGGGTGAAGGTCGCGGGGAAGATCTGGGTGAAGGTCGCGGGGAAGATTTGGGTGAAAGTCGCGGGGAATGCCGGGGAGAGGGCCGCCACTGCTTCTTGTGCTCGTACTCCTCGGCGCTGACCTCGGGCACCAGCACCTTGGCGGTGTGGTTGAACAAGGTGTAATCCACCCGGTAGTTCCTCCTGCTGACCCTGATCATCTCCTGGAACAGCTGACCCCAGAGGATTTCAGCCGGCGTGTACGAGGTGCGGGTCTGGTGCAACATACCGGAGGAGTCGTCCGTGTAGGTGAACGACACCACAAGCTCAAAGTCTGCTTTCCGCAGATCCACCAAGCTCATGTTGTACAGCGGGCTGCCTTGTTCGATCCTGTGGAACATGGTGGTGGGCGTGACCAGGACGATGTCCTGCTGCTGGATGACCATGTCTTCGTACGTCACGTCCATTTTGCCCGTGGCGTGCACCGTGGAGCGGACGATCTGAGCGCGAGCCGTCCCCTCCACCAGGTGGTGTCGGCGGAAGTCCCCGACCCGCCAGGAAAGACAGAGGTAGCTGTCACGGAGATTTATGACGGCGCAGTTGCTGAAGCCCACCGTCTGCGCCCTCTTCCGGGCCGAGGCCATTTTGGCGACCACGATTCCGATGACGAACGTGTCAATGAAGCAGCTGATGACATCTTGCACGGTGACGACGATGATGGCGATCATGCAGTTCTCGGACATCCCCCTGAAACCGTAGCCGATGGTGGTTTGGGTTTCCAGGGAGAAGAGGAACGCAGCCGTGAAGCTGCGCACCTCGTACATGCAGGGTGCACTCGTGACGTTTCTGGTGTCGCCGTTGGCAAGAGCGATGACCCAGTAGATGATGCCGAAGAAAAGCCAAGACAGGATGTAAGACAGGGCGAAGATCAGGAACATCACCCTCCACCTGATCTCCACCAAGGTGGTGAATATGTCCGTCACGAACAGCAGCCACTCCTCGGGAACGTGGCGGAACACCACGTTGCAGCTGCCCTCTTTGCGTATGTAGCGGTATTTCTTCGGTTGAGGTCCATTCTCGGTCTTAACGGTGACGTCATCGGAGGGGCTCACTGTTGTATATTGTGTATTCATCTTCCAGAGCCTGTAGGGGATGATAGCAAAGCACATTTAGAAGTTTCATTCACCACCGTGGTTGATATCAGGCAATACCGATTTCGCACTAAAATTGCCACAATATTATTTGATACTGCCAGTAGAGGGCGCCAGAGAAGGAAACCTATAAATTCTAGACATTGTGTTTTTAAGTATCTACAAAGAAATAAACTCAATGTATATTTTCATTATTTATTGTAGTAGTCGACCCTTTTACGGTTTGGCAACGGAACTGCGGCGGGCTGCAAAAGGTTGTCAAGCGATGGAAGAGCATCTACCCCCAAAGATGGAGAACCTCAAATCAGTGACTTGTGTTAATGGTTGGTGTAGATACTAAACACAGATTACTCTGTATTTAAAAGTGGCACAAGTTAAATTCAAGGGTTTTACGAGGACACAGCTGCAAAACGCCATTTCCATTGCGAACATACGAATGTGTATTTTTGATGACTTCGGCTGCAAAAAGGTCTGTACGAACTTTTTTTTCTCTCACTGGTCCAGTTTGTTGAGATTTAGATGTGATTCCCAATCTGAGGTCCCAAATGTGTCTATTGGTGTATCTTAATCTGTGGAATCAATAACCAATTTAACCGCATTTACATCGCAACCCAAATCAGAGGCCCAACTTTCTAACATTTATCAATTTGGACTGAGAGCAGTTGGTCGCTTTGCAGTCAAACTGAGCCAAACGATCGAGAGAAGGTCATCAGAGCGGTGAAGGTCAGGAGTGCAGCAGCAGCAGGCAGACGACGTCACACGAGACTGAACGCTGTCTGATCGCCGACCCACATGAGGACGGACAAGTCCACCATTGCATCACATGCAGAAGATTGACACAGACGTTGTTTTGCAGTACAACTAACATATATCTTGATAAACGTGTTTTAATTACAGCAACGTCTACAAAGATCCTTCAGGATTCTCCAAGAGGGCTTTCCCCGTTGCTCTGATACAGATAACAGACAATAAACCCTGTCTTGCCCATGTTCCGACTATTTTTTCCCGGGCACTATTTACGGAGGAAACAACCAGCAGCGTCTTCCATGTATCAGAAACACTGGAAACCTCCGACCTCTCCGTCCTGTAGCATCTAATATAAAAACATAATGAGCAGCACTTTGAATACAAGAACAGTAATCATCGTGTTGCTTGTCCTTAGTTTTAGATTTATTTTTCCGTCATGCGTCATACTTTCATTCACATCTTTCTTTTGTATTTCGTCTCCCGCTTAGTTTATTTTGGCGGAGCTTTGATTTATCTGGAGGTGTATTTTTTTATATATCAAATTCCCTTTTGTCAAAAGCCATAATGGAATAAGCTGATTAAAAGTACTGTCTGTACTGTGCAGGACTTAAAAAGCTTTTTTTTATGCATCAAACAGACAGATGTCACACTTTAATTGCATTTAAACAAAACAATGTGTGTGGTGGCGAGGGGTCTGCTGCCGTGCCACAGTCGATAAGTCGCGTTACACTCTCTGTAAACACACAGCGGTTTGCTGTTGTCCAAAGCAATGGCCCAAGACCTACTTCTCTTTATCTGGGTGGAGGTCAGAGAACTGTCAGAGGGCCAGTATGGGAAGCGCCACAGGACTGGACTGGTCTACGTTAACAGGGGGGATGTGGAAACTGGAATAGTGTCACGGTGCGATCACGGGCAGAGGAAGGATCAATCACAGCCAAACCACTGAGAGCATCCTCTATACGCCCAAAACAAATGGGGTTTGAATCACCGCTATCTGACTGAGTGAACTGGGCTCCGGTCACAGACTCCACTTTCTCCTGGCGGCCGCCGCCGTCCCCGCTGCCAGACTGTGCAGCTCACGCCATGAGGTCATAGAAATAACGTCCTATTAGCTTCCCATAATCCCTTCCTAACTGCCCCGGACGTGGACGGAGGGAGAAAAGAAGAAGAAAAAAGCACAGCGTCCTTCTGGAAAACCAAAAGAGACGCGTGAGAGCGAGTGTGGCGTTCAGGGGCCGACGGCCTGAAGTCGACCTGCAGGAGAAGTTTAGAAGATTAGAAACGTGAAAGACAGTTATCTTTACGTCAAACAGTTGCTGCTTTAAGCAAACTTCACACACCAGGGCGTTTCTTCTTCTTCTACTATCTACTTTAACAACATAAATAACAAACACATATTGAAAAACCTATATAATTTTTTTGCAAGAAAAAGACGATTTTTAGGAGCTTTTCGCAAATAAATGCATCAACAAATCAGATTGTGCTGGAAGGGGTTTTAGTTCCACCGATATTTCTAAAGCAACAATACTTTATTGCTCCTTTCATCCTCGACAAAAGCAGCACATTCCACTCCTTCCTCTCTTACCTTTCACAATAAAAGCCCGAGACATATAATATTCCCAGGCGTATGTTTTGCATTTTTGTAATCGTTTATTCATCACATCCCCCGTTGTGTGAAGGCCTTTATTTTCAGTATCGGTCTGCTGTTGAATTCATTTTCTTTTGTATTCACTTTACAATGAAATATCTCAATAACTGCTAGATGAATTGCCATTTTGAGAGGATGAATTTAGTTGATCCTCTAACTTTTCTTCCGGGTCCAGCATGAGGTCAACTTTTGTAGTTTTTTGCGTGAACGTTGTTGTGAACGGACAAACCAAACAATGTCTCCAGAGAGAACAATTGCCGTTTTTTTCGTGCCACCGCCGGAGTTTCAGTTGGTTGCAATCTGCAACCTCACCCCTAGATGGCTCCAGATCCTACGCACTGCACCTTTAATATCTTTTCTTTTGGAATTTTAAATTGTGATTCACCTCAAACTTGAGATAATTGTGTGGGTCATTTTTGAAAAGTGTTATGACATTTTATTAGCCAATGTATTTAATCATTGAGAAAATAATCGGCTGATAATAAAGACAGAAACATAGAATACCTAGAATTAGTCGATCATGGAATTTCTTATCATTTATTTTCAATTACGTTAATAAAATTAAATGCAAAATAGAGTAAATATTTATAAGGTTTTCATGAGTCAGTGATGAAGCTACTGTTTTATCTCCCCGCACGGTGGACTAACGGGACTCTAACAAAGAAATTAAAACACATGAATAAAGGAGCAAAGTCTGAGCTCTTCAAGTGTCTGAACACGGGCATACAAGTGAAATTCAGATACTCCCATCTTGTTGCATGTGGTCAGCTAATAAACTCAAGACACAATTTAATCCACTATTAATTCTAAATTTTTTAAGGTGACGTAACTGTTGTCGGAGTGATTTAGACCATAATAGCATCTGGAGTACTGGGCCATGAAAAGAGTTTTTAATCAACACTGAATGTTTTTTTAAATGGTTCAAGATCCCGAGGAGGAATTTCCACCACTTGCAGTTGGACTAAATATACTGTATTCTACTGTAATACGTGGGAATCTTTTATTTTTTACAAGAAACTCGTCACGCTGAGCATCATTAAAAAGATGCGTTAATGAAGTCATTAGTATTTTTCTTTCCTGCGCCGTGCATGAGCCCGGATGGTTCTCTGTGTTGACCCACTAGGTTGAGCTGTTTTCTGCAGTCACTCAGCCCATTCGGGGCTTATGACCTGAAACAAGCAGCTCTGTGTACAAAACAAGACGTTCACGAAGAACAACGCTTTACAACCACAACACATCCTGACCTTTGGCATAAAGTTTCCACTGCACTCTCTCAAAGACACGACACTTGATATGTCTTTTGAGGTTTTTGTGTTTTTTTTGTATGTTCTTTGTGTTCTGGACGCAGACGAAAGGCCCGTCGTCTCCCTGCTGACAATCGAGGGGTGAACTCTGGAAACAACTTAAAGCAACTGGCTCGTTTCCTCTGCCGCTCGGGGCACTTACAACTCCATTACATGCTCACTTACTGCAAATGACATTGTGCCACCCATCTGTGGTTCACTGGGACAGAACCGTGTACACGGGTGGCTGGACTCGGCTCAGCCCCGGAGCTTTCTGCCACCTCTAATGACCTTCAAAACCTCAACGCTGCATGAATACATTTCCATCTCAACAAGTCCCTTAACCGCTCACTCGCTTGTCAAGTGATCCGTTTGGCAGCCGGGTTGAGACCGCTCCACTTATATCATATTTTCTAGAAACCAGTGTCAAGTCTGTTGACACTGCTCCGTACTGGAAGTTCTCCTCATGCCGTTTCCGGGCCAGAGGGCTGAGACTTGAGATGTTTCTACATGATCGAGTCAGGATTTGTATCTGAAGGTTAATGGTTTATCCAAACTTCAAAGCGCCAAGTGGACCAGAGCGCCAACGTGTTTGGTTTTAGTTTGCTGCATCAGAAATAGCTTGTTAGCTTTTAAAGAGGAAGAACTGGAAACCAGATGCAGGATTTAACTTGTATAGAAGTATGTGCTTCATCTGTTGAAGCTGCATTCTCTCTCCTGACCACCAGGGGACGACTCCTCTGGTTGTATAGAAGTCTATGCTTCATGTGTTAAAGCTGCATTCTCTCTCCTGACCACCAGGGGGCGACTCCTCTGGTTGTATAGAAGTATATGCTTCATGTGTTAATGCTGCATTCTCTCTCTCCTGACCACCAGGAAGCAACTCCTCTGGTTGTATAGAAGTCTATGCTTCATATGTTAAAGCTGCATTCTCTCTCCTGACCACCAGGGGGTGACTCCTCTGGTTGTATAGAAGTCTATGCTTCATATGTTAAAGCTGCATTCTCTTTCCTGACCACGGGGCGACTCATCCGGTTGTATAGAAGTCTATGCTTCATGTGTTAAAGCTGCATTCTAGAAATTGGTTACACATTTTTGGCCTCTGGTTGCCAATGGTGGCAACCTCTTAACATAATAAATAAACAAATGGTGTTAACCTCTTTTTAACATAATAAATGGAGAACAAAAACCGCAAACAGAAAAAAACATTCTCCCCAAATTCAATATATTTTAAATATTTGTTATATTAGTGGTATGTTAATTATTCTCAAAATATGGGGCAACAAAAAATGTCTATTAACAAAAACGGAAAACAATATTTTCAATGTCAGGCGAACAAAAGCACGACCAACATGCACGATTGCGTCGTTCGCTGTTTAAAAGCTCAATATCTGATATTTATGAAACAGAATCAGCCGTGATGTCACGTCTTCTTTACACAACACACTTTTATACATCTAATTATTTCGGACATAACCATACGCAGTTTTCTATTCACAGCCTTTCTCTCTGAGGTGTCATTGTAACGCGGCTGCCAACATCACTTATCACCCTGACCACATCTTGTTGTGCGTTTTAAGCATTCAGGCGTTGGATTACTGCTCTTAACGCTCGGCTCAGATTACCGATTGTTCCATCTTTACTTATTCACCACTTGTTTCAGCTCAGGTTTATCATTTACATGCAATTACATTCCAGTGCATTTAAATAAAATGAATCTAATGCAGGTATCTAAATACCTGCATAAGGCCACAATGTCTCATACAGTTCATATTACACACACACATACTTATATATTGAGATTTTACGTCCTCTTTTTTTTTGTTCACTGAAATTCAACAGTCTGACGTAGCGATTTCTGCAAAATGTAACAAACAACAGACGTCACAGATGGATTCCTACCTTGATTTTTGGATTTTGTTGTGGAAATAAACTCTGAAGCAGTCGCACCTGAGAGGAAGAAGCTGCCGAGGAGCTCAACGGTCACCTGCTGGAATGAGCCGGCCCACTTGTCTCTGAGAAAAAGTAAAGATTAACACCTCCCTTCAGCATCACATGGCGTCAGACAGACAGGTGAGTGTTGGTCCGTCTGAGCAGGTCAGTGTGTGTGTGTGTGTGTGTTGTGGGGGAGTGCACGTAAATGCAGGTGTTTGGGGCGTGATGATATCTTTATATACACCATTTGTACCGTAGTCAATGCATACGTTTTTTTACCTAATAATTATTGATTTTAAATGAACTTCCACTGGAAGCATTCCTAAATGCTCAGTGGGGTGCAGATTCTTCATAATAATATATATAATTTACACAACATCTCAAATACTTGGTGAGGAGGTTGTTTAAATAGTCTTCGTTGATCATCATGTTAATCTCTGATTCACAATCTGAAGCTCCTCTGACGGTTTCCGCTTCTGTTACACGTCTTTAGTCGCTTTTCCAAGCATTTCAAATTGTGAGAAAATGATGCTTTTCTTTATCTGATGTGCCGGTGAAACCAAATATCTTCGAGATCTCGACAAAAGCATTCGAAGACATCGGCTTCAGGAGCATCGTGACGGCCGTTCTTTCTTCGTCAGCTCTTCAGCTCTCGTTCTTCACATTCGGCTTCCACTCGTCACGACACATTTACAAATTGGTGAACACTCTCCCTCCTTTGTGCCCCTGACCATAAATCCTTTATCCCCAGCCTCCAACTCCTCAGAGAGCTCAACTCACTTAATAATAACCGCTTTGCAACCGAACTCCATTCATTGTCCCGAGTAAAAAAAAGCCCGACTCAGGTTTCAAACTTGGACATCTATTGACCGTCCGGCTCGGTGTGGAGAAGAGCAGCTCTCGCGCAGTGTGATAACATGGTGTCTTTCTCATGGACCCACGAATAGATCTGGGACGATGGGAACGGGACCGCCGGGTCAACGTGACTTCTCACTTCCTGCTTATTGTCTGAATGGTGTGAAAAGGTGTTCCGACATTGAAGGTACGAGGATGCTGAGACTCGTAGGAATGAGAGTCGTGTGCAGCTTCTGTTACTGCAGAGGTTGTTGAAGATGCAATGGCTGAAATAGAGGAAGATGTCCTTCAGATGGAGCTTGAACACGTCTTATTGTTAGCCACTGTAGTAGCACCTCGAGGCCGCGATGACATCACACACCAGACAGCAGAACTGGTTGACCAGCTGGCTCTAACCACTCCATTTGTTCTTTTTGCGTGTCATCTGTCGGCCATGTGGTCGGTCCTGACTGCACTGTAGACGCTCCCATTTGAATGCACGCTCTGAACTAGTGGCTTTGCATTAATTAAACATGACATTAGACCCTTTATGGCGGACGGATCAAACAAATACAGGACTTGTACCCAGGAGACCGGTGTTTGAGACACCAAAGGGTATCTTCTTCTGAAGACGTGTTTTCCTTTTACGTTGTTTCCATAACTTGACCACGATGTTTTCCCTAAACCTAACTAAATATTTGTTTCGTGGGATCGCCAAAGTCATTAGGATTCATCCCGTTGGGACCATGAATATCTTGTCGGGACCTACAGTTGGCAACATTCTTGAGTTCGGCTAAACAGAGAAATAACTCTCTATATGTTTTGACAATTGGCCGGACGTCGGCAGATAAAACGCTGGGTTTATATCTGTACGGTGGACATTTTAGGACATTTCAGAGCTCAGTTTTACACATTTAGACGTAACTCATTTAGCCTGTTGGCTGATGGGAGTTCTGAGCGGTCTCTCGTCAAGAACTGAAGCGATAAACAAGTAAAAATGTGAATGTAATCTCCAGAGTCCATTAGGTTTAAACTCTGGGGACCATGAACGTCTGAACCAAAAAGCATGGCCGTGGTTGCAGAGATCTCACTTTGGACCAAAATGTCCGACTGAGCACCGATCTCCTGTAGTCACGGAGAGATTTTAACCCAAAAAACTGCCATTTATTCAACATTCATTCCAGAGAGTCCCTCGGTCATGAAACCTTTGTTTCACGGTGACTGCACTGAACGCTCGCTGGCTCTTTAAGCAGGAAAACGAAGCAATGCAAGCTATTTGACACCTTTGCAAAATCTGCAGACTCAGAGGGCAAGGCATATGAAATGACTCAATGCTTTTACTTTTCTAGTTGGAGCACAGTGGGGGGTCCTCGCAGTACATTCCTCTGGGTGTCTAAGAGCACGTCTGTGAAAAAGCACCAGTTTAATTTTTTTAACGTTTATGAACCTGACTGCATTTTTTTAAAGTGAACAAATGTGCGTCCGTTGGTGTCTGTGTGCATGCAGGCGGGTTAACGGGGGTCTCGTGGACCCATAACGAATCACCTCGTTTCCAGGAAAAATAAAATGATTTGTTCCCAATAAAAATGATCCACAAAAAAATACATGAGCACAATGTTGTGCACGGAGCTCTGATCAAACGCTCAGACGCAAAGCCAAGGCACAGAATTAAAGAGGCCAGAAAGATTTCGGGGTGTGAAATGCAGACACCGGCCATTTTCTAGTAAAAAAGGAAGACATTATTGAAAGATATAACTTTTTAGTCAGAGTCCGTTACGTCACAGAAAAGGTGAACTGAGGTAGCGGGCTCATTTTTTGGGGTATTTTAGGTAAATCTTTATTATAAAGTAAGATGTATGCACATGTTGCATGAACAAAGCGTAACAGACGAAGCAGAACTCGAACTTGACAGAAACTTGAACTCGTGTTTTCATAAAATACATCAAAAAAACATACACAATTTAAAATGACCAACTTCTGATTGGGTGGAGCAAATAAACCGCAATGTGTCCAAAAAGTTGGGAGCAGAATTTCACGAGTATCAGAGGAACTTTGTCTCAACTAAGGCCTTAGGGGGCGTTATGGAGCATGAAACCAAACCAATGTCCACAGGTGTCCACATTGTTTTTTGTGCATCCCTAAAGTAAAAAAAAAATGAACACTCAAAATCCAAAATGGCGGACTTCCTGCAAGGCAAAGAGGAAAGAAATGATCCTGCAAAATGTTGTGATCATCAAAGGATCTTTATCTCAACCCTGGTGAAGCTTTTGTGGGCCCAATCCCTACAGAACCCAGTTCTGACTTCCCTAAAGCCCCCAAAGGCCCTAAAACCCGGGTATCGGTTGGATTGGCGCATTTCCATAAATACCCAAATGTATGAACAGTATAAATAAGTGTAAAAAAAAGACCCGACTCATATTACAATCCCAAATGTGCCGTAAGAAGCAAACTACAATGTGCCTCATGACTGTGTGTTGTGTTCACACCTGTCGGCAGCGGCACTATTTTTAGACCCGTCGCCGTGACCGGGCCCCCGAGGGCCGCGCAGGAAGCCCTGGTGGTAAATCCGGCCGTGTCCCCTCTCCCACTTCAGTTTCCTGTGCGTGCATGAGCATGTGTTGTGTTTGCCTGCGTCCACCTCGTTCCCATCTGCACAGCGTGTGTGTGTGTGTGTGTGTGTGTGTGTGTGTGTGTGTGTGTGTGTGTGTGTGTGTGTGTGTGTGCCTTCATGATCACCACACACACTTTGCAGCAGACTCTGAGCACAAAGACAGGAAGCTTGTGAAAGTAGTGTTTTCATTCAATAATAGACAGCAGAGACACATGTTTACCTCCATTAGACGAGGAGGACAATGTCTTCCATTCCTGGAGCTGAACTTGTATTGTGTGTCGTTTCTGGCGCCCCCTGTGGACTAAAGGGGTAGTGTCTCCGAGCTCCGACTGCAGGTCCGAGGCGGCAGGTCTATAAATATTAACATAAACCATAAATATGACTTGAGAGGACTCGAAAGTGACTCGAGACACCTCCCCAAGTTATGAAAATATACATTTTTATATCCCTAGCTTGATGCTACACATGATTAGCGCACCTTTCTGGAAAGCTTACGAACTTCAGAATCCGCCAGTACCGCCAAATCCCTTGTCAGACAAAGCCTCAGCAAGATATCAACCACATTCCAGCCAAAAAACTGAAATATGACTTACTTATGGATGAAACGATACTTGCTTGGTATGTGTTATGGAACCAGAGGCGTTCAAGGTCCAGGAAGAAAGTTAGGGCATTTTGGCCTGTGGACTAAAGGGGTAGTGTCTCCGAGCTCTGACTGCGGGTCCGAGGCGGCAGGTGAAGACGGATCTGGGTCTAGTCCACGGTGGACTGGTCTCTGCTGGAGTCTGAGCTGAAGGAGGTTCTGGTGAACCTGCATGATGTCATCTGGTTTCATCAGAATCCGACCCGGTGGCTCCAATGAGGATCTTTAAGAAGAACTCTATAGAACCTATAGAGTCCTCTATAGAGGACCAGGACTACACTGAGGGCTATAGAGGACCAGGACTAGACTGAGGTCTATAGAGGACCAGGACTACACTGAGGTCTATAGAGGACCAGGACTAGACTGAGGTCTATAGAGGACCAGGACTACACTGAGGTCTATAGAGGACCAGGACTACACTGAGACTGGTTCAGAACCAGGTCCTTTAAGTAAAGGATTTGAATAGTTCTTTCACTTCGTTCTCTTTATGTTCTTTTGTGTTTCTTTGGATTACACGAGTAAGTGCTCCCTTGTTACTTGAATGTATGGAAAACAGCTCAAATTTCAAAATGCTCTTGTTTAAAATCTCAATACGTTTAAAGATAAAACACACACACACACACACACACACTCGTGCAGACCCAAAAAAAGAGCGATAAATTGGTCACAAGGGAATTTGGGGCTCTTGCACTGGCCGGGGATCCGTGAGGTTCCAGTAAGTTCAGCGCGTCTCGTGTTTCATTCAGAAGCAACTGCTACGTGTTGTGTCTCTGTCTGTGTGTGTGTCTGTCTGTGTGTGTCTGTTTCATACGCATTCTTGTGTCACGGCTCATGATGCTGTGACGTGACGCTAATCCAGCCGAGCACCGCCAGGGGAAACGGCTACTTAATGCTGGCTCCCGACCACACCCGACCGTTTGGCAAAGTCTGCAGGTTTTCCATCTCTTCTCGCCGCTGGTTTCAGCTCCTCCGTGTATCTGTATCTGCTTACTTATATATTTATATATATAAAAAGAAATAAAACAAGACAATGTTGGAGGCAGAGAGAACATAAAATGTTCTGTTGCAAGAATCGGCTGATCCCGGCTCCGTAATCATCGTAGAACATTAATTCGATCGGACAGACTCGTAAAAAGATTAAAATCTCCGCTTAACCTATTTGGTTTTAATCGCAGATTAAATGGTTTGTAAACCCTGTTTATGATGCCACGCTCAGAGCTCGGTTCTATAAAATCAAGGTGTCTGAAACTTACCGCCGCACTAACGATTTCCTTCGTCTCTTTGTGAGTTTACTGGCTTTTTATACAGGCGGCGTAAACAGCCTCTTAGGTACCTCCATAAAACCGGCCTGTGTTCACTCGGCTCGTTGCGTACTTCCAGAGAGCTGCCGCCTCATGCTGCAACCTATCTGCTCCCCATCTCTTTGCACTATGATGTCATTTCTCTTTTAGCTATGAAGAGACGGACATCGCGTCTCTTTTGCTAAACTGCCAAACTTCCCGTCTTTTGAGTCTGTCGGACGAATGGATTCGACCTCTCAGAATCTCTTGGAAATATAGTTTTTTTTGTTTAAACAAATCCAGTTCCAGCAAAACTAAAAATATCATTCGTTCGGTTTCTGAAACGTCGACGACCAAAGTTTCCGATCACGTTGACATCATTCGAGTGTTCAGATCTTAGCGTGAGGTCGGAAATGTAGTCGATGATTTGACTTCGTCCACAATCTCCATCATGAAAGTCTTCTTTGGTTTCTCTCTCTGCTGAGATGAACCATCGGCTTCGCCACAGAGTTCACGGCCAAGAAGAGCTGCATTGCTTTAGAGTTTAACGAGACCTGAAGCTCACTCACAAACCACGAGGGTTTGATTTCTTTATCTCTCTCTGAGACGCTCACTCACTCTTTAGCGAAGTGTTCGGCAACGAAAAACGGTGACATCACTAATGAGATCCTCCTCCTCTCTGGGCCTTTTGAGAGTTTGCATTGCTTCTAAAAACACGAGGCCGGACTCTCCGGCTGTGAGAATGAGTGACCCGGTCAAAGTCCCATCAGACCGCTGAATGAACAGCTTTCAGTAATCATTGGTTTGAGTGGAAACACACGGGAAACCATTCAGCCACAGAGCGGTTAGTTTGATGGCAAATTCGTATTTGACCAATATTGCATTTACAATGTCAATTGTTTTCTATTAAAATTGAATCTATTAAGGGGAGACATCCCAGTAAAAAAAAAAAATTGGGGCTGCATTTTCCATCCTCGTACACCCATGAATCGATACCAGAGCCACTGATGTGACATAGCAAAGAAAACTGCACAGCCTTACAAGAGCATATATGTCTATTTTACATGTTTAAAACACAATTCAACCATAAATATTAACATAAACCATAAACATGACTTGAGAGGACTCGAAAGTGACTCGAGAGAGCTCCCCAAGTTATGGAAATATCAATTTTCATATCCCTAGCTTGATGCCACACATGATTAGCGGAAAGCTTACGACCTACAGAATCCGCCAAATCCCTTTTGAGACAAAGGCTCAGCAAGATATCAACCACATTGCAGTTCATGCCAGCCCAAAAACTGAAATATGACCTACTTATGGATTAAACAATATTCCACACGGCCTTGCTTGGTATGTTTTGGTGCATCTGCTTGAGCAGAGCCCCTCTGTTGTGGAACCAGAGGCGTCCAAGGTCCAGGAAGAAAGTTAGGGCATTTTGGCTCTCAGCGGACCTAAACCTACGGTTCACGAAATGTGCACTAAATGAATTACTAAAAATATTTAACTTCACTTAATCAAAGTCAAAATGTGCAGAGATACTGTTAACACTTAGTGCTAAAAAGTGATGATATGCATAATTTGAATGAGAAAATTCATCCTGGAATTCTACAAGATTACATTTGACTTCATGCTAAACATCATGTTAAATTAATTTAATGCCTCGGGCATGAACGCATCACAATGTAACTCAATGCAACCTCCCTTCGTTAGCTAACGCTAACTAGCTATCCTGCTGTCGATTTCAACAAAGATTATTTAATTTTGGTATCGACTTGATACAGAAGTATCGGTTCTAGAGACGTCCCTGCTTTATAATACAACATTCACATTTAATCGTGACATTAAAATCAAGCGTTATATTTATTGATAACTGCTGCATATAGTTGCACCTTTGTGGTTTCCATGATTAAATGAATAAATTGCGGTTAAGTCCCATCGTAACCGCTCCTGTTAACATTAACGTGCCTTAAGAAAACAAACTTCACGCTGCTCTATTTTCAGACTTTTTCTAATATGATGCAACGGTTTGACCGCAGGCTGGAAGCAAGGTTTTCCTAATGGAGATGACATTATGAATGATTTCTTCATCATGTGGAGGTAAATGCACATAGCATGAGAAAGACACATTTTAAAGGTCAGCATCTCTTTTCTCTTTTCACGTCTACAAAGCTTTGGAAACTTCTCTGGAGTTTATTTGTAGATTGAAACAGCGGAGGAGAACGGCTTGTAAGTGTTTCCAGCCATTTGGGTTTTTCCACGGTTTCCACTCACTTTTTTTTTGTTGAGTCAGCACTTTTAGGACATATACCTTTCTGCGTTGTTGACTTCTGGGCACATGCAGGCTTTTCATTATCAGATCGTAAAAATCGCACAACATAATTTATTTTGCCACGGCGATGGCAAATAGAAGGAATCGGCACAGGAAGCAGATAATGGTTATTTGTTCTGGACGACGAGCGCCGCGACGTCAAAAGTAGGATAAAGAGATGGGTCGGGTCTGACAGGGAACGCGGTAAGACGAGAGTTACTGTGGGAGTCGAAGCATCAGGCAGCTGGATCGCAAACAAAGAGAAACTCGGTGAACCGAGACGCTCCAGAGTCCCAGTCAAGTTAAAAACAGAATTAAAGGGAATATATCTTCCCTCTCTGGAACCGCTGAAGTGGGTGTTGAGTCGTTCTAGTGAAAAGAGGATGAGGAAATGACAAGAAACGGTGCCTGTGTGAAGACACGTCCCTCGAGGAAATAGCAATAAAGACTTTGCTGAAAGGCCTTTTGAGATTTACGACCCGCGGACCACGGATCTGCCCCGGGATGCTCAGCTGTGGGAAAGAGGAGACGGAGGAGTGGAAACTGGCTTGTTGCAGCCACTTTCCCGGGCGGGTAAAACCGCTGCGGCGCTGTCGCCGAGTGCGAGTCTGGCAGCAGGCGGCGGCGCTCCACTCGGGTCAAACCGCCGATGGGAAAAGCAGTGAAGTAAACCACAGTAAACACACGCCGCTTCCTCGCCGCGTCACCGGTGGACTTGGTTCACGGCAGGTTCCTTTTCTTTTTCTGTTTTAAAGTTCACCAGATGACAGCGAGAGGTAACTGCACGTGCTATGAGGTGGTGACATTTTGTTCAAACCACGACATTTTGTTCAAACCACGGCCCCTTTGACCTACATGGCAACCGTTAGCTAACGGTTTTCTGTCACCACAGGTGTTATTTTTAGTGCCGGGGAATGTAGTGATTCGATTTTGTATTAGCGTGTCACTAGAGATGGCGATGTTGGTCCAGACTGAAATAACTGCTGGAGGGATTCCCATCACATTTTGGAGAAACAGTCATCCCCAGAGAATTCATCCTACAGACTTTTTCCTGCAGCAACAACATGAGTTTGCCATTTTTAGTTCAGACTGAAATGTTCAGACTACTGGAGGGATAGCAGTGACATGTGCTGCAAGTACTCATGGTCTCTTCCCGGCAAACTACGACGCTTTACGGCAGTACACCGACGTGTGTGGTCACCATAACAACTCGTCAAATGACCACGGAAAACAGGTCAATGTCCACCGGCCGGTTGTTGTCGTTGTCTCAAGTGGTTGTGACTTTTGGTATTCATGGTGCCGAGAGAAAGAATTGTAAGAACTTTGATGTTTTTTTCTTTAGTACCTTAATCAGGTCAAACATTTTTATTTGCCCAATACTTTTGGTTTATGACTAAATACTTAAAAAACGAATGTTTCCATCAGCCTAAGCTCTACTTTGTGTTTAGTGATAAGGGCTGAAAACTGACTTTCACCACAAATAATCCCACCAAAGCACCACTTTAAGTCTTTTGTGCTCATTAGTTTTTTGGAAACTCATTCAGCATGAAAAAAAGCATAAAAAAGACTAATCTTCTAAATAAATCATACTCAATTGAGACCAAAACAACCAATGATATGATTATAGGGGAACCCTGGTATTACCACGCTAAACTAAGGTGTTGTACATTATACTTGCTAAACATATTAGCATTGTCATTGTGAGCATGTTAGCATGCCGATGTTAGCATGCTAACCACCCTGCCGAAGCAAATCACGGCTTTAGACTCTCAGTCTTAGTTTTAAATAAATTCAAATCTGGAGCTTCAGCTCGCTTTGATGCAGGCTAGTCGCGTTCAGAAAGCCGAGCAACACTAACAGTGAAGAACTTCTGTCAGTGAGGAGTCACTGTACTGCAGTCACATGTAAACATGTCCACTTGATCATGGAGAGGGCCCTCAGGCATGGCCCGGATGGGGCTTCATTCTGAACACTGCTGGTTCCTCCAGCTGGGCCTACAACCTCCAGAGCATCGCACACTCTGCCCCACCTGTGACAATAAACAGCTCCATTACCTCCTCCCGTCCACTGACGCCATTTAATGCTTTCACTGGGATCATCCTGGGGACAGATCCAACCACACATGAACTACTCTCCCATGTATTTACACCCAACACCCCCTGAAGCTGACCTGGTGAAGAGAGCGTCATACATTTGAGTTCATATGGAGTATGGAAACACACAGAATCATCTTTTTCATTGATTTGTTAATTTAACCTAATTTGGTGCCACTTTATCGAGAACCCTTTAGAGTAGAGTCTGAGACAGTAACCCAAGTCAAGTTTCTAGTGCTGAATTAAGTCACACTCCTGCAGTTACCGTTCAAAACATGTGTGTTCGTAACGGGCCGAACACAATCTGCTCTTCCTGAGTGATACACACCCGCCATGACAGAGTTGAAACCCCGAGCAGTGCTGAGCCATCTCACACGATGACGACGGAGAGCGGGCTGTACCCAGCATGCTGTTCTGTAACCGTCAATAGGGGCGACTCCTCTGGTTGTATATAAGTATTTTCTGGTTGTATAGAAGTCTATGCTTCATGTGTTAAAGCTGCATCATCTCTCCTGACCACCAGGGGGCGACTCCTCTGGTTGTATAGAAGTATATGCTTCATGTGTTAAAGCTGCATTCGCTCTCTGACCACCAGGGGGTGACTCCTCTGGTTGTATAGAAGTCTATATAAATGACTCTACTTCTCTTGATGTATTCCCTCAGTAAACATTGTAAACATGAGTTTATGTCTCAATCTCTAGTTTCAAGTCTTCTTCAATACAGACCAGCAGCTGTGGACTTGTTGAACCCTCACTCGGGGCTTTTCACATTGCTATTTATTGCAGGAAAAAAGTTGACATCCATCCCATATCGTGCAGCCCTAGTGTCGCACAATATAATAATTGACAGTGTTCTTCCAGCAAAAACACCTCCCAAGTGTGAAGTTGATCGGATTAATATTTGTGAAGAAAATTGACAGACATGCAGAGACTCCTTCTATTTGAGTTATTTGAGTTGTATTGATGGTAACAGCCGCAGGTAGAGATGTCCGAATAGTTCGTACTTATATTTGACACATCCGATAACCGCTACAGAGTTCAGCGATACCTTTTAGTCCATTGAGAAGTGAATGAATGGTCAGACGGATTAATTGATCTCAGATGTGTGAATAGTTCCAGTCCTGGAAAGAAAAATTCGTTCTTGCTTTTCTCTTTTACAGCCTCTGGCTTATTCGTGCATTTATATATTTGCGTTTTTTATTTTAATTCTTTTTGTGGGACCATATTCTGCCCAGTCCTCATAACGCCTGTAAGTCACACAGACTCATTAAAGTGATGGATTGGCTGCTCGGCGCTTTTCTTTTTCCACCACTTTATTTACCTGTTTTGGAGTTTACACTATAGCGGCTGGTAACTTGATCTTTTTTTCTTTCTTTTTTCCCACTTAAAGAATTTATAGGACACATGTCACCGTGTAGTGTAGTTTTAGTTTCGTGTTTCTAATCGGCCAGTGGCGCTTTTTCCGGGGCGGCGTAAAAGACGGCTCTGTAGGTTAAGGAGTGTTAAAGAGCCACACACATGGTTTTCCTAAACTGTAAATTTTATGGATAATTTCTGATGTGGTTACAGATTTATACCCCCCCAACTACAGTAAGCTCAGCAGCTGCAGGTAATTACTCACCCGCCTTACTCTACCTCGACTTGTTCGTCTCTCTCTGACTCCACTGTGGCCTTTTGCACACCCGCATACAGTCAGGTGTTGTGTATGATATGCAATTACTGAAAGTCATCGGAAATGATTATATGCACATACTAACTAACTCAAATCTCTCAGGAAATCTGATTCTTTTGCACTAAAGTTCTTTAATTAAATGAGAAAATACACCGTATTACAAAGCCATTTGGTTATTGAGACTATTTATTTATAGTGTGATATATATCGTTATCAAGATATTTTTGGGTTTGGCCATTTGGCCCAACGCTAAATAAATGACTAACTATGGAGTAAAAGGAGAATGAGTTGGAGGTTAATGCCTAACTTCAGGCTTTTAATGTTGATGCATAATCTCAACCAATCGAGGTCAATGCCTAACCTCAACCAATCAAGGTCAATGCCTAACCTCAACCAATCAAGGTCAATGCCTAACCTCAACCAATCAAGGTCAATGCCTAACCTCAACCAATCAAGGTCAATGTCTAGCCTCAACCAATCAAGGTCAATGCCTAACCTCAACCAATCAAGGTCAATGTCTAACCTCAACCAATCAAGGTCAATGCCTAACCTCAACCAATCAAGGTCAATGTCTAACCTCAACCAATCAAGGTCAATGCCTAACCTCAACCAATCAAGGTCAATGTCTAACCTCAACCAATCAAGGTCAATGCCTAACCTCAACCAATCAAGGTCAATGTCTAACCTCAACCAATCAAGGTCAATGTCTAACCTCAACCAATCAAGGTCAATGCCTAACCTCAACCAATCAAGGTCAATGTCTAGCCTCAACCAATCAAGGTCAATGCCTAACCTCAACCAATCAAGGTCAATGTCTAGCCTCAACCAATCGAGGTCAATGCCTAACCTCAACCAATCAAGGTCAATGTCTAACCTCAACCAATTGAGGTCAGGTAGTTAGCCATTGAATTGAAGTATGCATGTACAGTATGATGTTTTCTTTTTCGTGGTGCATCATGGGAGTTGACGGCGCCTCTTCTAGCAACAATGTCACTCAGTGATCACCCCAGAGACACAGATTCAAGTACAATATTATGTTTCTGAACTGAACTCAATTTGCAGCCTCGACTTGAAGTAAAAGGATGTGACTATTTCCTGCAAACCGCTTCGTACAGGTCATGGTACCCGTCTGCAAACCCGTCTCACCTCCGCCTCGCCGGTCAGCATGTTGCAGAGCGATAAATCAGTCGGAACAGGACCTTGGCAGCCGGCGGCGTTAGGTGCACTCAGTACACTCTCCCAGGCTGCACTGGGGTGAGGTCCCACCATGCGCTCATGCCCATAACTCAACTGCAGCCAAACCAACTCATTAGTGGAACAATCCTCACCACGCACTGGTCCGTGTGTGTGTGTGTGTGTGTGTGTGTGTGTGTGTCGAGCAAATGAGAAAGAACAGGGTGAGATTTCATGTTGTTCTGGAAGATTTGTCATCACAAGCTCAGAATGCATTATATTGTTACAATATCTCTCGTATTCCAACTACCTGTAACATTTTCCGATCTGCTAATATTTTCCATGATATTTTCCCACATTCGCTCAATCACTCCCAACACATTATCCGCACATTATCCAGTCTCCGCTTGCACAATATTTATTCACGCTTTTTTACAAAATATATCCAAACCGAGTGCCCTTATTTAATGTGCACATTAACCTTTATGAAAACAGACACGTTATGAACGTATGAACAACACCTCAGAGCCGACCGTGAGGACTTTAATGAGGAATGTTCTCTGGCAAACGCAGCTCAGTGATCCATTTACAGACACTTTGCCTTTCTGTCCTCGTTAAATCATTAAAACGTGTGAACGTTACGGCGCCGGCGCTCTGTGACACGGCGCTCATTAATGAACTGCTGAATCATCCTCTATGCACGTTAAGGTTTAGAATAGCGTGCATTAAACGCATTAATAACATTTAAGGAAACAGAGCTGGGGAATAAACTTGGCAACCTGCCGGTTCAACGAGGGACGAACCCTTTATTAATGCCTTTGGGTTAAAAGTGTACCAAAATATTAATGATCAGTGCATTCTTGTCATTTTATCTTGACTTATAAGTATGAGATAACGTACACACAACCTTAAGCCTTACAGGCACCATGACCTTGGCAGCTAATGCCGGGGAGCAGGTCGGGTGGTTCCATAAAACTATGAAACTTATCCAGATTTGATCCATATATCATTTAGACTTTCAACTGGAGCTGCAGCTATCGATTATTTACCGATCACTCAATCGCTTGATTGCATAATAAATAATTACTTTTCAAGAGGTATATACGGAACCTAAAACTTAGGGATGAATTTAAACAATAATGATACATGAACGTTGCCTCTGAGTTGTGCAGTTTAACTTTGAGAAGTACAGGTTTCAACCTAACTACCGCTCAGGCATAACGGAGGCCTTTTCTTTTATTATTTTCAGCAAAACTTAGCCAACTTTGGGACGACATGACCAGCCAGCATATTGATATAATGGGCATTTAAGCAGGAATACTAATTGATAATCGCTGGGAACTATTCTATCATTATTTAATAGATTTTATGTTATTAACACATTTTAATTACATTATTTGAAGTAGTAATAATGGTAATATATATATATATAAAAATGTTTTAAGACAATAGTTGTACAAATTGTGCTGTCGTGGTCGGCCAGTTCGGTTTTAAAGGAGACATTGGACATCGTTTTGGTTTTGTTTCAGCTCGAGACTTCAGCCTCGATGCTGAGAATCGTCATCGATGTTTTTTTTCGTGATAGTTACTCAAGGAGCTTCAGGTCGAGGGCTCATCGTCCAGCGTGTCTTGTGTTGTCTTGGGGTCAAAATGACCCATCAACACACATACATATACACGGGTCATTTTGACCCCAAGACAACACGAGGGATGACCCTCACCTCTGAAAAAAAGAAAACTCACCATCTTGAATTTAATTTTTTCAGCTTTTACGGAACGTGAGGTGCAGAACAGTCAGGACCTTACTTTGAGGGTCTTCCAGTTCTTCTCGTATTAATCGACGGCTATAAAGGAAAAGTCATATCAAGGGTACAGTTCACTACATGCTGTCCTGTTTCAATGAAACATTTACTGCTATGACGTTGAACTCACCACTAAACAGTAAATCTTTCCCACCAGAACAAAGCGCAGCGATGCTCTCATTATAAATAACTTATTGGCTTGTGTTTCTTCTTTGGCCACAGAGACATTGTTGTGCAGAGTAATTCTTATTACGGGTGCATTTTAATTGCATCCTTGTCTTTTTGTTTTATCTTACCGGTGACTGTTCAATGATTATGGATGTTTGAGTGTGTAAATCAATCCAGCTTTCACTCTCTCTCTCTCTTTCTCACTCGGGGCTGGACTCCATTATTTGGCCCAGTTGGGTAGATTTTAATTGTTGGACAAGCGAATGAGACACAACGTGGAAAAGCATATTCCTTTTTATGTGGACCTTAAGCTCTGCCTGTCCATTTGACTTGATGTACTGTTGGTGAAATTGATACAACTCTTTTCTTCTTTTAAAGTCATGTCAGCTCCCCCCCCACCCTCCCTCTTTATTCACTGTTATGTATTTCTTGGCACGAGCAGAGCTGAGCAGCGAATACCTTGTTGATATAGTCACCACCGGTCAAATAAAAGCACACTGACAGAATAATGAAATGATTTCTGCTGATGCTTACGGCCCGCAGAGGCAACATTCATTGACCCATCGAGACACTGTGAGAGTCACTTGATATGCAACACATTTACAATAACTTGCACTGAATACAGCGTACGAAACAGCTGCCTGCTCAGTGTTAGTCAAACAGATGTACAAGTGCTGATCTTGAACATTAGTCAAGTCAATTGCGACAATTTAAACTAATTTGAGCTAACGGGGCAATTAGCACATTTTACTTGATTGACCGGAGCAGAACACCAAGCTAACAAAACCAGGGCTCGACAGGAAGGGTCACAATTTTGAGAAACTGGCGACCAATCCATTGGCAACCTACCATTGGCAACCTACCATTGGCAACCAATCCATTGGCAACCTACCATTAGCGACCAATCCATTGGCAACCAATCCATTGGCGACCAATCCATTGGCGACCTACCATTGGTTGCTAGCATAATGATACAATCCAGACCAAGATAAGGCAGAATAACAATAGATGGGCTAAACTACCAGCAATCCAATATTAGCGAACACAGCCCATAGCTAGCATAACATTAGCAGTGCTAAGCTACAGGTGCACAAAGACAGGCTAGCATAGCATACCTGGAGGTAAGTTACCGGCCACCCAACGTCAGATAACAATGTTGTGTCTAGACGGTAACCCTCGTATGTGCTGCCAACATGGCAAGAATTTAACTTTAAGGTGACAACAAACAAAACCCCTTAATTTGCTTTTGTAAAAAACATCATGGTTGAGCTTTAAAATATGTAACTACTGCATTGAACTAAGTAAAATACATGATCAAAATGTCACTAACGTTACTTCACAATAACTCAACAACACTTTGGGACAGGAACACCGGTCTCCTGGTTGAAAGTCGCGTGTTTGTTCTGTCTTCCCTCCCGCCTTAAAGTAGTCCCACTCTCTGTTAACACTACGTATGAAAGCATATTCATGTATACAGGTTTAATTTGTGTGTCGGCCAGGTGCATTCTGGGTATTTCCGTGACATCAGGTTGGGTCGGACATTGACCTTGTGTGGTGAAGGTCAGGATATGTCTCCAGGCAGGAAGTCTTGCAAGAGTTTCCACACATCTGGACATGAACACAACACCATGGATCCATTAGTGCGTCTACCAGCCTTAAAACACGTATAATAAAAATAAAAAACGTCTTTAGTGTTTAGCTTGATACAAACTGATTTGCTGTTTATCGAGCAGGAGCTATTTGAATCACTGTAACCGTGTTCAGGAAAATAAATCTTAACGGTCTGGAAACAAAGCCGAGCCAGTTTCCTGTCAAACTGGTGCAGAACGCTGCCGCTGGTTTTAAACTGGTAATTGTATCACAGGGTGGCGACTGCAGTCCTGAGTAAAACACTCTCTACCTGGACATGACCGGACCTCCATGATGACGCCGCTCTGACCCGGGTGAATGCGTTTGGGTTGTTGCAGAGCGACGTGATTTGTATTCACTCAACCAATCAGTGTCCCTCCTTCTCACCCTGGTTAACGGGTTGCATTGTGAACGACGGACGGGAAACGGTCGGTGTCTTCGAATTATCTTTTTGTTCTGGATTCACATGGAGCCGTTACCTCTCTGCGTTCTGTCCAGAAAGCGGAGACGCCGGGCCGAGGAGCTCTGCAGTCTGGCCGCTGTCCAGGCGGAACAGAAACGTGTGGTTTTCTGTTCGCATGAAGTGGAGCTGCTCCACATTCTGGTGGGTTAAAAAATAATGAGAGGCTGACCGGGACAGAGCCTGCGGTGAAGATATACTGAGGTGAGGAAGGGGTAAGCGAGGGAAGCTGGAAGGGAGACGGGGAGCGTGGAAAAAGGAGTGGCAGGAGGAGGAAAGAGAGGTCGCGGGGTGATAGACGGGCCGCACGCTCGCCGTGACGCGAGCAGGGGAGACGGAGGAGGCGACGACAAATTAATAACGAAGAATTAATGACCTACTACTCAGATTAAAGGCGTTGGAATCCGTTATATTAAGTGCTTCTGGTGAAACAACATGACGACCATTTCACACGTTTCTCACCATTTTTGTTGCTTCTTGACAATTCAACAAAAGTTAGTCGGTTGTGTTTTATATATATATATATTTTGTTATATCAATGTTAGATAATACAGATGTGCACGTCCCCGTGAGGGTAAGTCGTTTGGTGACTGCAGTGAAAAAGCTAAACGGCCAAAAATATGGATTGAAGCAAAATAAATTTTGGTTTTAATAAAAACATGTTGTGACTTTTGGAAACGAAAACATCGATGTGTTTCAACCACTTCACAACGCCCCGGAGTTATTTGGAAATGTTTTGATCGCACGAGTCGGAAATGATCCGACGCAAGAAGCAGGTCGTGGTTTTTATTTATAGATTAAATGAGAAAAGCTTTTTTTAAACAAAACAAATATGCAAAAATATGCGCTTGTGTCAGCTCGTACCGACCAATAGTAACGCGACATCCGCCCGTCAATCAAACCTTTGGGCTGAGGTGTGTGTGTGTGTGTGTGTGTGTGTGTGCGCGCGCGTGTGTGTGTGTGTGTGTGTGTCCTCTGCAGCCGTCCAGACCTTTTTGGCTCGCGTTCTGTTTTGGAACAAAAGCTCTCTCCCGCTGACATTTCAGGACGCTCCGAACCTCCCTACTTGTTCTCTAAACAAATGGGGAAAAAACATTGTTGTTTTATTTGCACGGCGATGCGGCGTCTCGCTTTCGACTCTGCTGTTTTTACGAGGAGATAAATGACGTGCCGTGCGGCAACGTGTGATGAAGGTCATCATCGTGGCCGTGTAACGCGTGAACGATGCGGCTCCACCTGCGCGGTCCAGAACCGGCCGATTAGCGCGTCGACCTTCGACCTCTTGACAGGCCCCGCCCCCCTGCAGAGGGCCGGACTCCGCATAGTTTCCACTCACTTCTTCACTTTACACAAATAATTAAAGGGCATGTTTTTTAAGGGGCTCCGGCGGCCCTGATGTCTTCTTACGGGACCCCCGCTGTCCCGTCTCCGCTTGGGCTCTCATCAGAGGGACCACCGAGCCGGCCGGTCACCGCTGAAGGAACCAACGCTGACCCCGATGGAGGCCGCTAGTCTGGACCCGACCCTTTCCAGGGAACAGGCACTCAATTCCCAAATGTTACGTTAAAGCTTGGGAAAGTTACTCTCTTTGTTTTCATTCGGACATTTCTTCAAGAGATCGGGGTCGGGGGTCACCGTTTGTCCTCCGAGCATCGAGACGAATACCTGCACCCATTGGGAACGCATTAGGCAGCGATGTGTTCACTCTTTCCGATCGGGGGTGATCTATTGGTCTGGTATGGAGCGGCGGGGTTCGGTCGGCCAAAAAAACCTCCTTAAAGAGGGAAGAGAGCTCTGCTACTAGTTAGCATACATCTGTAGCTCCGGTGGACAAGAGCCGGGCCTCAGAGGCCACAGATGAGTGTGTAGAAATGAAATACAGCAGCTCACACACACACACACACACACACACACACACACACACACACACACACGTCCAGGCACGCGGGCCAGCGAGCCGGTCGGCATCCGTTTTGCGTGTCTGTTTCCTTCTGCTTTCATAAACCCGTGCGAGCGAGCCAAGGCGCGTTGCCGCCATGTGTTCTCTCCCCTCTTCCCACGCCACACGTTGGCGAGCGGGAGACGGCAAGCGGCGGATTTGATGTAATTCTTCTTCTCCTCGTCCTCCCCGTCCCACACGTTGGGAGCAGACGAGCTACTTTACCCGCAAATATGTTCCCCCGTCTCGTCTCGCAGGAGGGCCGCTTTCAATTTTGGATTTGTTTTCACTCCTCGCACGTCTTCCAGAACAAACGCCGGCGTCGTCGCCGCTTCCGAAACACGTCGCCGTTGTGCTCTTCGTCATCTTCTCACCTCGAGGTTCTCTTCGTCCTCCTCGTGCAACGTGAGCCGCCCAGACGACCCGCCGCCGCTCGCTGGACGACCGACCACACAGCCGGGGCGGCTGGGAGGGGAGGCGCTGATCGCATCCAGATGCCTCAGCGCCGTACACGCTCGCTCAGACATCTGCGATAACGCGCAGCAGCGCTATGCGCCTCCATCCCATTCAGAGCTCTTAGTGCTTGTTTCGTTCCCAGGGTCAGATTCCTTTTGAAAGCCAAATATTGTATCAGTCGTCTTGGAATCCCAGCTGAGTAGAAAAAGGTTTTTTCGAGCACGAGATATTTAAACCGCTTGATTTTGTCCACCTGTGATGTGCATTTCAAATTAAGCCATTAGAGGACAGCTGCAGAGCTCAGATTCTACGGTGATATCGGAGCGCTTTCCTTTCTTTTCTTTTTTTTTGGTGCTCGTCTGCTCGCCGTAGCGAAGCTTGACTTTTTTTTTCTGCCTTTTTTATTTTAGGGCCTTTTTTTTCTTCTTCTCCCTGCAAGTGCTTCTTGGCCTGTGAGGTGTGCAGCCATGGAAAGTGTTTAAAACTGCCTGCTGGGAGCTAGTTAGCCATATACACTAATTACATGGCAGACAGCATGTTAAAAGCCCTCTTGTTAAAACACACACACACACACACACACACACACACACACACACGCAGTTAAACGCTCTGAAACACAGAGACCGCACTCGCGTCCATCCGATTACGAGAGCGGTTTTGAGCGCCACAAGAGGATCGTTTTCCCCTTTTTTGGTTTTATTGTGAGCCGGCTTATTTTAAAGAAAATGAGAAGCTAACTTGCTTCAGGTTCCTTTAAATGAAACGAATTTGGGGAATAAATTCAAAAAGCAGGAGTGTAACCAGGGGAACGTAGAGGGGGAGGCAGTGACTTCAGAATGTAAAACTTCTTCCCTGACTGTGCCGTCGGTCCTGTGGTTGCTGATTACGCAACGAGCACCTGAACGCGTCTCCTCCCTCCAGACGTCTCACCTGTGCTCGTCTCCGTCGGGTCTGGACCACATGCAGCGGAGACGGTGTTTAAACAACTGTACCGGACAACACACACACACACACACACACACACACACACACACACACACACACACACACACACACACACACACACACAACTGTTGTCACGTGACTGTTGCTCTCGGATGAATCAATGTATTCATAGTTGTGCAGAATTTAATGTTTTTTTTTTGCAGAATATTTTTATTGATTTTTTATTTGAAATTAGACTAAAATGAGAGAATAAAATGTTTTTTGATTAAATATCAAAATGTTAAGCTTAGTTACTTTGCGTTCTCGTCCGTCGCACATGATGTGTTCAAGGACCGTCGGCAAGATGAACATCGGATGGTAGTGACGTTTTTCCCAGCTTTAGGAGTTTTGGAGATTGTTTAAAGAAAATGTGCTTTCCCCTCCCGGGTGTTGTGGTCCAGAGGGTTTAATATCAGAAACGACTTTGATCCGATATCACGTCATCATATCATTTATACAATCATTCATACTGCAAGAACAACATCCCCGCGCTGCTCGCTTCCTGGTCGCTACTGAGCATGTGCAGCTCTCAGCAGAGCGATTGTTCTTCAGCGATCAGCAATCGGTATCGACGGCAAGAAAAAGTGATCTCTAAAAGTTATGTATTTGCTCCCCAGATCAAAACTTTGGGTTTTATGATCCATCGAAACACACAGAACTAGAAGCACCTGACTTCCTGAACGCGTCGCGGCCGGCTGGCGGTGCAAAGCGTCGACCCGTTAGTGTCGTGAGGCCGCATTCCAGGGAGCGGCCGGGTTTAATTTTGGACGTTCGTAAGCAATCTGATTGGGACCAGAACGCAAGCGGACGAGGGCCGTCGCATCCTGCCATGCGAGCCGTGTTTGTCACAGTGTTATTTCATGCTGCTGACTGGAACCGGCCTTTGAAGTCCTCACCCTGGCGTTTCCACGCACTGTCATGGCGGGGAAAGTCTCTGCGTAAACACTCATGTCGGAAGCCAGCAGATGCCGACGGGCGTCTGGGGACGAGATAGCAAATCCACGATGTGGCGCCCACGGCGTTATTCAGCTGAGCATCAGCGACGCTCGTCGGTGTGTTGTATTGGTTCTGAGCGTGTGTGTGTGTGTGTGAGCGTGTGTGTGTGTGTGTGTGTGTTCTCTGTGGGCCGCACACGCAGGAGTAGCTCTGGAATTCAAGCCTCGCTCGGAGGAATGTGGCTTTGATTAAGTCCGTCTGAATGACTCAGGAGCGCTCGGCCTTCTGATCACTATTGTTTTGACCCTGAATTCTTTCCTGTGTGTTCAGCGTTAAATCTGGCAGCCGAGTGAATCTGCAGGATTTGGGGTTCAGGTGCAGGAGTCTGCGCCTGGGTTCCTCGGTACTTTTCCTACCAGAGAGGAGAAGGCAGGTCGACCGCGAGCCTCCGGGCTGAGATTCATTCTGACTGCAAAACAACACGCTGTTGTCAGTAGAGTCAACATTGGGATTAGGTTTTGACATTCAGACAGAAGTCGTGTTGCCAGCATAAAGACGCGCCTCAAAAACACTTGTGGTTATTGTTTTGTGTGTGAACACAGCTGTTGCGTCAACACTGACACGTCGCCGCGCGTCGGCGTGTTGACGCCGCTGCAGAACAACACTTTTGTTACATTTCGCTCTCTGGATTGACTCACTGCAGCTTCCGTAGCTGTGAGGATTTATCCTGCAACGCGAGGGAAACTAAAGTGCGTTTGTCTTTGAGGTGACGGAGTAAACAAGAACTAGAATCACTCGAAATAACAGATTGTCACTCCACAAGGTGGACGTCCTGTGTGATATCGAACACCCTTCTGCTTCTTTTTTGTTTTGGCAAAACATTGGCTGATACGCATTCAGCGAGTGCAGTTCGTGGCAGTGTGGGCTCCGGCAGCTTGAGCATGAACTTTCACTTTCATTGCAGACAAACTGTTATATGACATAAACGTTATATTCATTCATAATCAACGTGTTACAGTGATTCCCCGCTACGGGGCCAGAGCGACAGCACAGTCTGTGTATATCGGCGAGGTCGTTATATTTGTAGTACCGTAAAAGTCGGGTTACAAGCCACTCCTACCCCCCGGTCAGTGTCCCCGCTGTAGCTAGCTAGGACTGCTAGCTAGCGCTGCTGCTGCTACTGCCCGCGTCCCCTCTGCCCAAGTCGGGTGTGGAGCCTGGTCCCGCTACCTTCGGTGGTTATCGGGAAGCTAGCGGAAGTTAGCGGGGAAGTAACGGAGCGCTAGCAGGAGCCCCAGCTGGCTACAGCGGGGAGCTAACGGGGACACTGCCGAAGGTAGTAGCGGCTCGTAACCCGACTTTTACGGTATCTGCAGTGGGAAGCGGTACTTTTTGCTTTGGTGAATAGCGGTACGTGGTCTGAAGAGTTATGGAACTTCCTGGTTTGAGCAAAAAGAAAACATTCAGAAGAAGAACACACGAGCAGTCGATGTACTAAACCATCTTTGCTTCCAACACTGAGCTGCCGAGCCAGGACCAGCGGACAGGCCTCGGATTCAGGCTCCTCAGTTTCACCTCCGTCATTCTTCTAATACTGTTTCCTGTTGCAACCCGGCAACCAAACCTAAAAAAAAATGTAAAAACCCCGATACAACTCATTCAGCCTCTCGCCAAAGCGATGAGCGGTCTCAACGTTCTCGTCTCGGTAACGCCTCAATGTTTACTTAACGCTGCAGACTCGGTACCACTGGCAGGAGAAGACACAAAAACAAGAGAAAGAGAAAGAGGAGATATTTTCTTTTCATCCAGAAAATTACACTCCATTTACATTCCCTCCATCCGAACATCAACACCGTGTGACGGGCCAGCGGGCCGCCGGGCCCCCGGTGGCAGCGGCCCCGGTGTGGATGCGGAGGCCTTGGCCTGACCGCGCATCGGGCCCGTCTGCATGCGAAGACCTCCGTCCTCTCACCTCCACGTGAACACTCACAGCTGACTCCGATAACACCGAGCTAAAAATACTTCCCGGCGATTGAATCCGGGCCGTTATAAAATCAAGATGCGTCCGTGTCTTCGGCCGTCCCTTTTCTAATAACTGCGATCAAAACAAGATTTTTTTCTGACTTTCTGACCCTCCTTTCATGTCTCCTCTCCACGTTTGTTTTCCATCATCCAATCTCACTTGATCGGAAATAATTTCTGCACTTTTTCCTGTTTCCTGTTTGGATATCTGGCCTCGCCGCGTTAACCACTACAATTACTCAAAGAGTGTTGTTGGGAATGTATTGGAAAAGCTCGGGGAGGATGGGAGCGCGGGGAGGAGGGGGTGATAGCATGACGGAGGTGCGTAAACGGATGATTCTGTTGTTGCTGGGGGAAAGTACAACAAACAAACCGGTGGAAAAAGATGTTTGCGCTCTTTTCTCTCTCTCTCTCTCTCTCTCTCTCGCCTCTGCTTTGAAAGAGCAGCAGACGTGATCAATGACAAAAGGTGTTAAACTTTTGGATTTCCTGGTAGAGGGAATATTTGGAAGGTGGACATGGAAAATCAGGCCCTTTTTTTCCACTCGGCTATCACACCTGATTTATTTGAGATATTCCTGGAAAGTCTCGCCGCTGCCTGCCCACGCCGGGGGGCCGGGCTCCGGGACCCCGGATCACACCCCTGAGAGGCCCCAGGCTGCGGGAACGCGTTTTCCAGATATTGACCCAACCGCAAAGAGGAAACGGTTATGATTAAAAATAATAATAAAATGTACAGGAGAGCGGGGGAGAAAGCAGCCAAATTAGACCCAGCTGGAGCGTCAGTGTGGAGTTCACAGTCGGCTGCTGCTGTGCAGGCAGTGTGGTCCCAATTGGACGAATGGTGCAAAACAACCTGGCGGATTGCAAACGATCAGATGATCAGATTAATACGATGACTTTGGAGTCACGTTGGTGTGAGAGACATATCTGTCTCTTCAGCTGGTCGGTGCTCACCAGCTACAATCCTCACTAACTTTGTTTTGTCTACAAAATGTCAGAAAATAGTGAAACAGGATGTTAAAAGCCCGGTCAGGTGTTCAGAAAGCTTCATGCAACACTCCAACACCTGAAGACATTCAGGTTAAGGCCTCATGGCAAATACAAGCATCAACTCGTCACAGCGAGAACCAACGTTTTGCTTGAGAAATAACTAAAACAATTGATTAATTGATCGAAGTAGTTGCAATAATTTCATGTTGATTGACTAAATTAGTTGACTTTATTGCTCTCCAGGTTGAGTATCAGAGCAACGGAGGAAACGAGATCGACGAGATCGACGAGTGCGACGAGATCGATGACTGAACCAGCACAGAAAACTAAAACCAAAGTGCAGGAAGAAGCTGAAGCTAAAAGTCTTCAGTCATCTGAACATTGTTCATGTACAAATATTTATGAAGTCTACTTTCATGAAATCTGGTGCAAGGTGAGGAAACAAGTGACGTTTGGAATTAGTAGTTTGACAAAACAGACCAAAGTCAAGGTCCTCTCATTTGCTTTTTCTGGAGCTTTCAAATACGTGACGTGGTCAGAATTATGATTTATCTTTTTAATGCCTGATATCTAAGGAACTGGTTAGAATCATAACTCAAGAACTTAAAAGCTTATCGAGACAACCAATGTCTCAAAGGACAAAATGATGAAGGGATGACATGTTGGACAGACGTGGGTGTGAACCGTACCTTGACCGGTAAAGGTGGAGGTTAACTTGTGAGGCGTTAATTCTAGTTTTTTTCATGAACCTTTGGACTTCCACAAGTCATGAATCCAGCGGTCATCTATCACTGTGGGCATTTGATGCAAACTAGTATAAACATAACAGAATTAGAGTGGAGGTGGAGGTATAGTACGTAACACGTCTTTAGGAAGAACCTTTGTGATGCGTCTCCTCTGGTAATCTGCTTCAGACGCAATCAATATTCTCTGTTACGCCAACGGAGGTTCGGAGAGAGGAAAAGGTCCTGAGATGGCGCTCCAGACTCCAGAGACCAGAGACCAGCTGAAGAGACCGATGGTGGGAGTTTGACCTGGGTTTAAAAAAGGCTGCATGGACCAGAAACATCCAACGAGGTTCTCATGGAGCTCGTTTTCAAATAGTTCCACTTCTAAAAATAGCAACCAATAAGAAACTGGGTGTTTTTTCTTCCTTTGCTGAAAGTGACGTTTTCGAGAGTAAAAAATAAATGCATAATGAGCCGCACGCTTTATTGTTACAGCAGGAAAGAGCTGGTCACTCGTTGGGTGTGAGCTTTTCTTTGTCAGCTTCCCATCAGCACTCGCCAAGGCCGGAAGCCGCTTCGTGGTATCAGATGGTCACTTACACCCGATTGACTCCTTTAGGAAATAAAAAGAAACTATGGGCATTGATTCCCAGGAATCTGATTGGAGTAACTCTGCACTGCACCCTGGGAAGTGACGAGTGGACCCATTGTCCTGACAGATGAGTTGGTTCCTGAACAACATGACCTCATTCCGTCTCTGGGGAGGGGGTCACCATCTGAGGTCCCACCTCGCTGAGCTTCACGTCTAATCCTGCTGAGCAGAAATGAGGTTCTTCACCGGGTCGTGTGGCGTTTACAACTTCCTGTGTGGCGTTCACCACTTCCTGTGTGGCGTTTACAACTTCCTGTGTGGCGTTCACCACTTCCTGTGTGGCGTTCACAACTTCCTGTGTGGCGTTCACCACTTCCTGTGTGGCGTTCACAACTTCCTGTGTGGCGTTCACCGCTTCCTGTGTGGCGTTCACCACTTCCTGTGTGGCGTTCACCACTTCCTGTGTGGGGTTCACAGCTTCCTGTGTGGCGTTCACAGCTTCCTGTGTGGCGTTCACCACTTCCTGTGTGGCGTTCACCGCTTCCTGTGTGGCGTTCACCACTTCCTGTGTGGCGTTCACCACTTCCTGTGTGGCGTTCACCGCTTCCTGTGTGGCGTTCACCACTTCCTGTGTGGCGTTCACCACTTCCTGTGTGGCGTTCACAGCTTCCTGTGTGGCGTTCACAGCTTCCTGTGTGGCGTTCACCACTTCCTGTGTGGCGTTCACAGCTTCCTGTGTGGCGTTCACAGCTTCCTGTGTGGCGTTCACCACTTCCTGTGTGGCGTTCACCGCTTCCTGTGTGGCGTTCACCACTTCCTGTGTGGCGTTCACCACTTCCTGTGTGGCGTTCACCACTTCCTGTGTGGCGTTCACAGCTTCCTGTGTGGCGTTCACCACTTCCTGTGTGGCGTTCACAGCTTCCTGTGTGGCGTTCACAGCTTCCTGTGTGGCGTTCACCACTTCCTGTGTGGCGTTCACAGCTTCCTGTGTGGCGTTCACAGCTTCCTGTGTGGCGTTCACAGCTTCCTGTGTGGCGTTTACAACTTCCTGTGTGACGTTCACCACTTCCTGTGTGGCGTTCACCACTTCCTGTGTGGCGTTCACAGCTTCCTGTGTGGCGTTCACAGCTTCCTGTGTGACGGCTGACGGACGCGGCCTTTTAAAGCCCATCGATTGTCCAATGAGGAGCCCGGCCGGCCTACATGAGAGTTAGTGGAAAGAGAGGTGAGTGCCGTGTGTCGGATGCAGAACATTAACATCCATGGCCCCGGAGGGACTGGGTCATCGACCCGCTGTGCTCGCTCCCCTGGGGTTGAACCTGTTCGTGTGATGAGCAGCACATGCTGCTGAGGGCACGTGTTGGCAGCATGAGCAGCGCTCAGACGTGCACCGGCTTCAGGGTCCAATATTCCTCATTTCGGCCTCAGGACGCTTCAAACGAAACGTTCGACCATTTCGTTTACCGAAAAAGAGAGACTAACTTTAGCAGGTGTGCAGAGGTCAGAAGGAAGGCCAGATTTGACCTCGGCCACTTCAACGAGGCCGAGATCCGACCTCTGATTTGATAACAACGCAATTAATGAAGTGGAGGGTATAAAGAGAACTGAACGGCGATGAAATGATATTAAATTGTATCGATTAACAAGATTATAACCGCAACATGCAGTGGACGAAACTGATGAATGAAACATATATACTTTTTTAATAAATACATATTATATATACTAAGGCATCCTTAGATAAAACAATGCTATGAATTTAAAATGTATTTTTTTAATAATGCATCCGTCCCCTGGCTTCCCCCGAGGGCCTGTTTTCAATAAGTTGAGAGTGAGAGAGTCGGAGCGGCTCCCCGGTATCAAACACATGATTCATGTTGTCCGTGCGCACGCTTGGCGACGCTCAGCAGCGGCCGAGCGGAAAAAGCTGCCCTTGTTTTCCAGATCGAGAAAAAGGAAATCAACTTACGACCTTTAACAGCGGAGGGAAAAGAAAATAAAGACGAGGAGGAGAGGAACAACACAAATAAACAGAGCAACACAACTGTAGTAACCCGTGTGGTCACGTGACACGTGTCTCCATCAGGTGCGACGATGTCTCCTGTCTTCATATGTCGATTCATATATATATATATATAGATATATATATATATAGCCGTGTGAGCTAAATTGAGGCCTACAAGGTACATATTGTACTTTTTACTGTATTACATCTCAGAGGTAAATATTGTACTTTTTACTACATTTCAGAGGTACATGTTGTACTTTTTACTGTACTACATCTCAGAGGTACATATTGTACTTTTTACTACATTTCAGAGGTACATATTGTACTTTTTACTGTACTACATCTCAGAGGTAAATATTGTACTTTTTACTGTATTACATCTCAGAGGTACATATTGTACTTGTTACAGTACTACATCTCAGAGGTACATATTGTACTTGTTACTGTACTACATCTCAGAGGTACATATTGTACTTTTTACTACATTTCAGAGGTACATATTGTACTTGTTACTGTACTACATCTCAGAGGTACATATTGTACTTTTTACTACATTTCAGAGGTACATATTGTACTTTTTACTGTATTACATCTCAGAGGTACATATTGTACTTGTTACTGTACTACATCTCAGAGGTACATATTGTACTTGTTACTGTACTACATAAACGTAAATATGTGCAATAAATGAATAAGTGAATTCCTTTAAACTTGGCACCAACGTCAGCTTGCACTCGAGGTTGAACTGATTCTAATTGGTCAAAATTGGTCAAAACTAGAAGGACGTTCAGCGCCCTCAGTCGTGTATCTCTGGGATCGGACTGGATGAGTTTCCTGTCACATGCTTTGAGTTGACGCGTTTGTTTGGACATCTGAGGAGCGTCCGTGTTAGAATGGAATTCCCGTCGAAGTCGTCGTGTGTTTTAGATTCCGATAGAATCCTTCATCGTCTCATTCAGTCAACGTCTCACTCGGGAATCTTGTTTCAAATCCAGCGGCCCAGCGGGCAGCTTTGAGAAAGTATCCTCACATGTGATTGTGGTAAATTCTTCAGCATGACGGCGGGCATGTGCTTGGACCCCGATCTGATTTAGACTGATTTATTGGAAGTGAGCAATGACTCAGATTTTCCTCCATGCGAGAGAGATCTACGGCGCTTCCTCTGCAGAAGGGTGGTCTTCTGTGTGTTGTGCAAAGCTGTGTGATTGGTGAGACGGCTCCGTGGCCTCCACCCAGATACAGTTGGATGTGTTCGGCTCTGTTTCAACACAATTATTACGACGCAAAGACTTGCTGAACCGCCGGTTCCAGGGAGGCGTTCGGGGGCGACGCCGGTTCAAAACAGGCGCCCGTGCGGCAGGTAAACAATCAAAGTCCATTTGGAGAATGCGGGACCCGCGGGACCGGGACTCGACTCTGAGCTCAGCTGCGAAGGCCCCGACCTCCTCGGGCTTCAGGGGGACGTGAACAGAGAAGGAAGGTCAGTGCCAGGGGCCTAAACCACTTCTGTGGCCCCTCTCTTCAGGGGCTGTTGTCGAGCCTCGGGGTAGGCAACTGTGTCAACACCATCCGGGGCTCCGCGTGGTCCCGTTCAACCCAGACCCCTCTGAGCGGTCACCACAGCCGACTGTGAGCATCGAGCAAACACACGGGGACAAACAGCAGACGCTGAGTAACTATCGCCCTCGGGGGTGGAGTTCAGAATTTGCTGGAAAGAAAGCTTCAAATGCAGGCAGCACCGACTTTTGGTGATGGTTTAAAACGGTCCCAATTTATTACCGATGCCGCGACACCACTCCGCTGGAGACCCGGGACGTATTGCTGGACCCGCTGGAGGGAAGGGGGTCAACGGGAGAACCAGAACCAGGACTGATCGGGACCGACTGTCAGACCCTGCTGCAGTAAAACGAGAGGTTTCCTAAAGGGACTCTGGCACTCTGAGACACTACCGCTTTACTCCACAGGGGGCGCCAGAATACACCCAAAGTCCCCTCGTGTCTGAGAAGAAAAATGACATAATGTTTTGATTCATGTCATCGGAAACAGATGTCTGTCGAACTACGATGGACGAGGACGGTTTCCAAGATACAACAAACGTCCCCCCCGGCGTCGCCGGCATGCTTTCTGAACATGGCCCTTTGTTATAATCCCATTCATTTATTGGATGCCGATGGTTGACACAACACCGGCCCGAGGTGGTGTTTCTGTTGTAAGCCTGCGGCGCTATATGTTCAAAAGAAAATCTGTCAGCATGGGCAGTATGGGGACAATAGAAATGGCACGTTGGCCTTTGCTGGTAAACACACAGTGGGAGTGACGGGACGGCACCGCGTGTGTTTTGGCAACACGCGGATCAGCGTGCAGCATTGGGCTCCTTCCACTGCAAATGTATTTTGGTGACCCTCATATGATGATTCAGAGTGTGTAGGGTGCCTCATCTTTACAGGACAGTGGAATCACTTGTGCAGGAGGATCGACCTGCAGCAAAGCTTCTGCTCCTGTCATGTCTATATGTTCGGGGAGTTCATTGTGAAAGGTCAAATCTACTCTGCAGTATGCATTTAATTACAACCTTAAACAGGGCCCAGTAAAGCTTTTATTTTGGGTGAAAGAGACTTCTAGGGATTGGGTTATGAAGTTCCTCGTCACACCAGAGCTGCCTGAGGCGAGTGGAGGGGAGACCACTTTGGTTTCTGGCTGAAATACCTTCATAAATATTGGATGGATTGACCTTTTGTACAGGAATTCACCAGCAGATGAATCTCTAGACTTGTCATCTTATTCATCCAATAGAAAGAAATAGAAAACTTGCATTCTCTCTACTGACCACCAGGGGGCGACTCCTGGTTATATAGACGTTTATGCATCATGTGTTAAAGCTGCATTCTCTCTCCTGACCACCAGGGGGCAACTCCTGTGGTTGTATATAAGTATACGCTTCATGTATTAAAGCTGCATTCTCTCTCCTGACCACCAGGGGGCGACTCCTGTAGTTGTATATAAGTATACGCTTCATGTGTTAAAGCTGCATTCTCTCTCCTGACCACCAGGGGGCAACTCCTGTGGTTGTATATAAGTATACGCTTCATGTGTTAAAGCTGCATTCTCTCTCCTGACCACCAGGGGGCAACTCCTGTGGTTGTATATAAGTATACGCTTCATGTATTAAAGCTGCATTCTCTCTCCTGACCACCAGGGGGTGACTCCTCTGGTTGTATAGAAGTATACGCTTCATGTGTTAAAGCTGCATTCTCTCTCCTGACCACCAGGGGGCAACTCCTGTGGTTGTATATAAGTCTATGCTTCATGTATTAAAGCTGCATTCTCTCTCCTGACCACTAGGGGGTGACTCCTCTGGTTGTATAGAAGTATATGCTTCATGTGTTAAAGCTGCATTCTTTCTACTGTCCACCAGGGGGTGACTCCTCTGGTTGTATAGAAGTATATGCTTCATGTGTTAAAGCTGCATTCTCTCTCCTGACCACCAGGGGGTGACTCCTCTGGTTGTATAGAAGTCTATATAAATGACTCTACTTCTCTTGATGTATTCCCTCAGTAAACATTGTAAACATGAGTTTATGTCTCAATCTCTAGTTTCAAGTCTTCTTCAATACAGCATGATGTTCATTTAGTAAATTATGCTCATTTAGAGTCAAACAGACCATAAAGCAGGGGATGCTTTAGGGGCGGGGCTACAAGGTGATTGACAGGTCGACACCAGAGTCCTATACGGCGTCTCTGCGTGTCTTCGTTGGTTGGGTTTGTTAGGTTTAGGCATGAGGAGTGAAATTGGTTCGGGTTCATAATATAAGCCAATCAGTAGGGCGAGTCAAGGCTGTGCCATAATAGGGGAAATAAATATTGTGACTGGGAAGGTCCGACGACGTCATGGTGCACAATAACGAGCCATGTGCTGCACAGGTGTGTTTGTTTCTATATATTCTGAGAAATGGAACCTTTCGGAAACAATGTCCGTTTGTTTTCAGGACAAAATGGGGTTTCGACCCCGTGGGACGTTTCGTTTCTGACTATCAAGGTTCCTCGGGACGATGGCACGGCACCAATGGAGGTATTGATCTGAGGGAACTGAAGCGCCTCGAGTCTTCGCGTGTCTTCAGCTGGAGACGGCCTCCGATCCTGTCCAGCCTCTGGGATCCGTCAGCACCGGTAGCTGTCGTGTCAGAGGCCGTCTCGTTGAAGTCTGCGGAGGCCCGGAGGCCCGCCGTGACCCCGGGACGTACAGCAGGAGTTGCAGCAGAAGTTTTCTTGGCAGGGCCCGCGGTTCCCGTGCAACTGTTTGCTAATGACCTGCACAGCTGTGAGAGCAGGAGGAAACGTGTTGAATAACGCAACATGGCAGGCCAGACTTTCTCTCCCCTCTCGCCGAGATCCAACACGTATTTTTTTGTATTGTCTCATTGTCAAAGTGACTTTCAAAGCTTTCCTCCGTGTAATAGATCATATTCTGTGCTTATTTTAACGACTTCCCAGAGCCCGTCTTGGACCTAACAAAAAAAAGAATTGGCCCAAAATCAGACCTTTTCTTGGCCGCCGTACACAGACATTACAAACATTTACATGGACTGTAATATTTCCAGTATTAACTTGATTAAGACAACACCCTGAATAAGAGACTCATGCGAGCAGCATTTTCTGATTATAGCGACCTTGAGAGGTTCTCACTGGAATCAAACTTTTTTCACTTGCACATCAATGAAGGGCGGTTTAGAAAAGCAAACACTCATAATCAGACAATAAATTACACACGTCTTTAATGACGCTCTTGATCATTGGATCTGTCCAATAATATGAGTTGTTTGATCAATATCAGGCTCCTTTTATCTGCATCATACCACCTTCCAGGCTGCTTGGGGGACTTTTTTTGCGTCATGGAGCAGGTCATGTGATGTTTTTAGAACAGGAAACCAAGGTGTCAAAACGGCTATGAGTTTACACGTAACGCGTCAAAACCACAGCGCAAAAAATAGACCCGAGAACACAAACAAATGGGGTCTGTGGTGAGTAATGGAACGTTAATGACCTGTTGAGGCGGCACCAGTTATGCAAGTAACCAATTCAAACTGGTTTACCCACATGTGCTATTTGGAAATGTACAGTAGGATCAATTAGAGTCAGGTCAACATGCTCGCTGCCCTGAGGAAACCATTACAGCCGATCACCGTTGACCTGAACCAATGCAGCCGGAAAACACTTTTTTCAAAATGATTTCCTTTCTTTTTTGATAGAAATGCGTCCAGTCTAAAGGAAATCCATCCATATGTGATATATTGATGAAAACATTGCTTTGAATGAATGAGGGGAGACCCACAGCCTGTGTACAAGACAAGAGGTGAACGTAGTCTCTGTGACGTCACATGTTGGTTTATAGACGACAACATTAAAGCGTTGAGTTTTGTCCGTCGCCATCTTGGTTTTGCAACTCCCGAACGTTGAATAAAAATGTTTTAGGTCATGCTGTATTGAAGAAGACTTGAAACTAGAGATTGAGACATAAACTCACGTTTACTGAGGGAATACATCAAGAGAGAAGTAGAGTCATTTACATAGACTTCTATACAACCAGGGGAGTCGCCCCCTGGTAGTCAGTAGAGAGAATGCAGCTTTAACACATGAAGCATGGACTTCTATACAACCAGAGGAGTCACCCCCTGGTGGTCAGTAGAGAGAATGCAGCTTTAACACATGAAGCATAGACTTCTATACAACCAGAGGAGTCACCCCCTGGTGGACAGTAGAAAGAATGCAGCTTTAACACATGAAGCATATACTTCTATACAACCAGAGGAGTCGCCCCCCGGTGGTCAGTAGAGAGACTGCAGCTTTAACACATGAAGCATAGACTTCTATACAACCAGAGGAGTCGCCCCCTAGTGGTCAGTAGAGAGAATGCAGCTTTAACACATGAAGCATAGACTTCTATACAACCAAAGGAGTCGCCCCCTGGTGGTCAGTAGAGAGAATGCAGCTTTAAGACACCAGTATTGGATCCACTTTTCAGAACCGAAGCTTGATGTCTGGTTGGACCAGGATCTTTTACTGCAGCTCGTATCTTATCGAGCACAGCATCGGGCCGTGGACACAGACTGACCTGATAGCTCAGGGATGTTTTTTCTTCCTGTGTTGACAAAACTTATCCTCGGAGTCGTCCGAGGAGACCAAGTCAAAAACAAAGTACATATTTGAAAGAAACAATGAAGATTCTAGAAACGTAAGGTGTGTGCTACTGTTGTCCGTGAGTCTTTTGTCTCCTTGTGTTGGTCTCCTGGAGCCAACGCCGGACACAACAGCACCACACATAATGCTTTTGGGTCAGGCGGCAGAAACCCGACGCCCTGCACCAGTGAGCGGCATCGTTCACGGACAACGCTCACAGCTGGAGCTGCGTGTCAGGTTTCCATCTTTGTTTCTTTCACTGCAGCGATTACATCTGCACGGAAGGGAAGCTGACCACCGATAGTCAGGAATGGCATTCAAGACAACAGGAAGACCAAAGTACAGCGAGGGGTCAGGCTGAGATTAAGGGCAAAAACAGGTGTATCACGGCCCTGTTTAGTAAACAGCGAGATGCGATCTCTCCGCCTTCCCGTTCCGCTGTCTGTTTGAGGGTAAATACCTCCATGTGGCCCTGCAGAGTAAATAAAGCAATGACAGAGCGCTGTTTGCCCGGGGAGCCGGACTTCTGGAGCAACAACCCCAAAGCAGAGCTCCCCATTGGTCCGCATGAAATATCCCGGAGTCCTCACCAGCTCCATCCATCATCATACCTCATTACGGAGAAATCCAAACAGTCGCGGCCCCGATGTTTGGGTGTTTTTACACCCGCTAGTCCCGGACTCACAGATGTGTCCGGTCGCATGCGAAGTGACATAACGTTGACAGCACATGCGCTTGCGTCTGCGCCCGTTGTTTAGTGGATTACACTTCTTTTCCATGCTGCTCATCCCTGTGATGTATTATCCACCTAATTCAGCTGATTCTGAAGCCACGTTTAATGCATTTAATCGCAGTCTGATTCCACTCCGCGTCCCTCGTTGGGTCGCTTTTGCTCGGCCTCCGCTTTGAAGCGGAATAAGCCTCTTCGTCCTGAGTGCACCTTGCAGGGCGGCGGCGGCGGCGGGGACGGTGTTTTAGTGACAACGAAGGACAAACAACGCGGTCGCGCTGCAAGCGACTTACTGCAGCTAGGAAAGAGTGTGCGTTTCATTAGGGCCCATTCGCTCATCGTGCTTCTTATATTTTCCTAAAGTCAGAAAGAAAGAAAGGGAAAGGGGGTCGTGTGCGGATTCGGGCTACAATGCATGAATTAATCTCCGCTGGGAGTTTGCTCGGAGGGTTTACCCTCGCAGCCTCTGGAGGAGGGGGAGGGGGAGGAGGAGGAGGAGGAGGAGGAGCGAACACAACGCCTGTGTTCACCTGACCTCCACGTTGAGATGATTACCGCCTGAGAGGAAAAGAAGGAAACATGGAAAACTCTTGCAATGGAAATAAAAAATATATGTTCTCATGAAGTCATCCAGAATTAACATGCTTGGATTTAACTTAAAGGACATTTTTGATTGAGTTGCCGTTCACTGCGGACGCAACTGGAACTTTGTCGTCTCCGCTCGAAAAGCTTGTTTCTTATTCAGTTCAGGCTTCGTGGGCTGACATGTAGATGAATTCAGAAAAAAGTTTGATACCTCACGTTAGCAAGAGAGGTGATCAGAGTAATGGAGGTGGATGGTGAAGGGACAGGAAGTGCATCACTCTTTCTGTTGTCCTCCAATCGTAGCTACAACACGTCGTTGGCAACCAGCCGTGTGAGATTTCACTCTTTCTGTCAGATTCATAAATGATGATAAAACTGGCAACATATTGGGAATCTAAACGCTCACTTTGTCGCCAGAAAACTTGTTAAAACTGACGAAAAAGACTCTTGTCTCGGCTCAAAAAGCTCAGGGGGCGACTCCTCTGGTTGTATAGAAGTATATGCTTCATGTGTTAAAGCTGCATTCTCTCGCCTGACCACCAGGGGGTGACTCCTCTGGTTGTATAGAAGTCTATGCTTCATGTGTTAAAGCTGCATTCTCTCTCCTGACCACCAGGGGGTGACTCCTCTGGTTGTATAGAAGTCTATGCTTCATATGTTAAAGCTGCATTCTCTCGCCTGACCACCAGGGGGCGACTCCTCTGTTTGTATAGAAGTCTATGCTTCATGTGTTAAAGCTGCATTCTCTCTCCTGACCACCAGGGGGCGACTCCTCTGGTTGTATATAAGTCTATGCTTCATGTGTTAAAGCTGCATTCTCTCTCCTGACCACCAGGGGGTGACTCCTCTGGTTGTATATAAGTCTATGCTTCATGTGTTAAAGCTGCATTCTCTCTCCTGACCACCAGGGGGCGACTCCTCTGGTTGTATAGAAGTCTATGCTTCATGTGTTAAAGCTGCATTCTCTTCCTGATCACCAGGGGGTGACTCCTCTGGTTGTATAGAAGTCTATGCTTCATGTGTTAAAGCTGCATTCTCTCTACTGACCACCAGGGGGTGACTCCTCTGGTTGTATAGAAGTCTATGCTTCATGTGTTAAAGCTTCATTCTCTCTCCTGACCACCAGGGGGTGACTCCTCTGGTTGTATAGAAGTCTATATAAATGACTCTACTTCTCTCTTGATGTATTCCCTCAGTAAACATTGTAAACATGAGTTTATGTCTCAATCTCTAGTTTCAAGTCTTCTTCAATACAGCATGATGTTCATTTAGTAAATTATGGTCATTTAGAGTCAAACAGACCATAAAGCAGGGGACGTCCATCTTAGTTTTGGGCAAGTTTAAGTGCAGCCGAGGCTCATGGAATGTTTTCAGTTCTGCAGCTTGAACCAAAGTATTGAACAAGTGAAGGAGTTCTGACCTGACGCTGTTGCTTGAGAAGAAGTGCACGATTCCTCCAGAGGAGGGCCTGAATGTCTGAAACCAAATTTATGGTTCCGAAGCACGAATGTGAACCTCGTGGTGTTGCGAGAGGAAAAGCAGGTTCACCAAAGTCATTAGGATTAATTCTCTGGTGGCCATAAATGCTTGTACACATTTCTTTGCAAATCAGTCAAGTAGTTATTTCAGTCTGGAGTGACCGACATCCTCCACGTCGCGCCACATGGCGAAGAGTATTTTACAAAAGAAGGAAAACAAATAAGAAAATTGAGAAAAATGTGGAGCAGAGTCTGTTTCACACGTTGTTTTTATGACTAACACAAGGAAGAAAAACAGCAAAAGTCTAACTTGGAGTGCAAACCAGATTGAAAAAAAACGCACTTTCTCTTTCTTTTACTTCCCCGTGTTTCCTTTCTCTCGCCTCCACTTCGCTGGCTGAGCGGGTCCTGCAGGAGAGAGATAGACTAAGCACAATTAGGGGGCTTGCATTCCTCTTGTTTTTCTATAAATACCCTGCACATTTCCTCTCTTCTGTCTGTGACTCTCATTAAAGCAGTGGAAAATCTGCCTGCCTCGCGTGGTAGAGAGCCCCTTCCACTCCTCCCGGCCTCTGAGAGGCGACATACTGGGTGGCAGCACCGGCGGCCATGTGGGGAGGATAATGGAGCTCTTATAGGCAGCATCGGAGAAATGTAGCCATGCTAATTCACCTGCAACATGTGGGGTTTGCACACGTCCCCGTGAAGAAATGCTCTGCATGGTCCGGCTGTAGCTCCGGAGTTCACTGAGTTCATGTGAACTTGCAGAGCTGGGAAGCTTCTAAATGCAGGACATATGTCTTCTCTTCGTCCTGCCGACGGCGCTGTAAAGTCAGAAAACTCTTCTACGTGTTCTGAGACATCTTTCATTGTTCGGTTTGAGATCCTTGTTGCCGTGGAACTGGTTTGAAGCCGTGTCCTTTGGGCCCGTTTGTGTCCAGACGGTGCAATACCCCGCGTGGCCACTAAACGGCAAAGTACCGTAAACGTTGGGTTACGAGCCGCTACTACCTTCGGTCAGTGTACCCGTTAGCTCCCCGCTGTAGCCAGCTAGCGCTCCTGCTAGCGCTAGCTCTCCGCTAACTTTCGCTAGCTCCCCGAAAACCACCGAAGGTAGTGGGACCAGGCTCAACACCCGACTTGGGCAGAGGGGACGCGAGCAGTAGCAGCTGCTAGCAGCAGAAGCATCGGTGCCCTTTAGCGCCCTCTTGAGGACCAGCATGCAACGCTGTCGAGTGAAACTGTGATGCATATGTGAATGTAGTTCATACAGCCTCTTGGCACATAATAACCAATGTTTACATTACAGAACGACCTGTATCCTGTATACCGGAAAAGACACGATACGTTCCTTTTGTTGTCGTCCTTATCGGTGTAGAGCGTAACATCAGAAGTGCTCACTCCAAGGGAGGAAGTTAAAAAACAGAATGTTTTCCCTCACTTTGAAAACCAAAAGCTATTCGTAGGCTGGAAATCTTTGTAAGGTCCAAGCAGCAGGACATTTTGACTCGGGTCGGACTATCGCCTGATAAACACGAGCCACATGGACGCAATAATAAATGCACACAAGCAAACACTTGATAGACGCTAAGAAATGCTGCACGGATGGAAAACACAACAAGGTGGAGCTCCATGGGACAGCACCGTACATTTTAATATATCCTGATGTTATATTATTGTAAATTGAATGACAAGATATTTTCATTGAGGGCTCATTGATCCAAATCTGTCCGATTGGTCTCAAGAAATTCCAATATGGCAGCCATTTTTTTAAGATGGCTGCCAACCTGTTCTCCAGAAGTTAATACATTTTTGGTGTATAAATATCGGCCTATTAATAAACCTGTTAATGAAAACAACGGGATTAAACCACCATGTAGACTTACCGTAAACGTCGGGTTACGAGCCGCTACTACCTTCGGTCAGTGTCCCAGTTAGCTCCCCGCTGTAGCCAGCTGGGGCTCCTGCTAGCGCTCCGTTACTCCCCCGCTAGCTCCCCGAAAACCACCGAAGGTAGCGGCACCAGGCTCGACACCCGACTTGGGCAGAGGGGACGCGGGCAGTAGCAGCAGCAGCGCTAGCTAGCAACAGCGCTAGCTAGCAACAGCGCTAGCTAGCGCTGCTACTAGCTTGCTACAGCAGGGACACTGACCGGCCGTAGGAGCGGCTTGTAACCCAACGTTTACGGTAAGTGACACCGTTGGAGCGACGGCCAAGAGAGTAATAAATGTATTAGTGATTGTTTTGGTGGTGACGGTACAACCATCTCGACGTCGCAGGTAAATCACTTCTTTTAGCGATACTATTGAAACATTTAGTCATAAACGTAGCCTTTGAAGTGCTGTTGAAACAAGGGTCACCTATAGAGGCCGTAGACCTTGAACTCTTTTGACCTCGCTTCACTTCTGCTGACGTCTACTCGTTGTCCTCTGAGCTCTCCGTCTCGTCGAGGGTTTCCGTCAACCGGAAGTGGGCGTGGTTTCGTCTCTCGACACCCTCGCACACTTTTATTCTATTTATCTTTTTGCACCTTTCGCGATGATGCAGCGGCTCGAAGCTGCAACTTTGATGAACTGCAGCAGCCGGTGGAGCCGAGCCGGTGGAGCCGAGTCCTGCAGCCGCTGAGCGCTGACACCAGACTGCCCGGCCAGACGGAGCCGCTGGCAGCAGGAAGCAGCTACCGCTCCTCTTTTATGAGTCTCCACTGCTCAGCTCCAGTCTGCTAGAAGCATTCTGCTATATTATCACCAAGTGTGTGTGTGTGTGTGTGTGTGTGTGTGCTGTAATATTTAAGTAGCTAAAAGAAAAAGGTCTCCGTGGTCTTACAAATTACAACTTTTAACGGGATGAAGGCGGCTTGACAGTTGGCTGACGTTGAGCGCTGCAGGAATCGGAAGCAAAGAATCATTTCTTCGTCAAAAAAAGGCGACGCTGATTGATTTCTGTATTTCTTTTCTTTTTTTCGAGAAAGGAAGCCGGCCCGAGATCAACGGCACGTCGCTGCGGGGCCACCTGGAGACGATCAGGACGAGGGGAAAAAGTGACATCATGAGGCATACCGTGAGTCGAGGCAGAGCCTGCGGGCGGACATGTTGTTCAGTAGTCACAGAAGCCGGGTCGCGTGCGCCGGCCTCCTCGCTGAATCATCTCCATGTGGCGTTCTCTGTTCTACGGGTTTGTTTGGGTGCCGGATGTAAGTTGATTTTGTTGCAGCTCTCTTTTTATATATATATATATATATATATATTTTCCACTTGTTGCCAGATCTCGTGGTTTGCAGCGCGGCCTTCTTTTTTTTCCGGAGCCGACTCGGCCAATGAGGTCCTTGAGTTTCCACCGCGTAACGACAATGTTTCAATTTGTCTAATCGGGGGGTATTTAGGCTAAGTAAACTATCACTCCTCGGGATTTGGTCTGCAGCCGCAGCGCAGCCGTGCAGCTCTCGCTCGCCCGAGCCATTTGTGTGCGGTCGGGAGAGGGAGTGGGCGGCGGCCAGCGGGATGACAGCGGGGTTGGACCGCTCCGAGCGAGAGAGTCTGGAACGCAGGGAGCGAGAGGTCTTGGCAAGGAGCTGCAAACCACACGCAGCTCGCGTGATTGTGGTTCTCTCGCTGACTCCTCTGCTTCTCCCCGTCCTGCAGCGCTCTGAAGCACCTGCACGCCTCGCCGCCCGTGACCTTTGAACTCGGCCTGAGAGAGAGAGAGAGAGAGAGCTGTTACGTCATCTGACGTCTTCCAGCGCGTTAGATCTGAGAGACCGAGGATAAGAAGTGACGTCTTTCTTTCCGAAACACTCTGGAGGTGTTGACAAGACCTCGAGGTTTAAAGTGTCAACGGGTCCTTAGAGTCACGGGTTAGAGTCCCGGATCAGCTCCAAACTAGAACGTTTAGAGATGCTCCATCTGCTAATTGATCCATCAAAAATACTAAATGTTATACTTTTACTTTGTTGTAGTCATTGATGGTGTTTGTATCTTCTTAAAAACGCACAATTTAAATGATAAGGAAATAAAAGATTGTATATTTATCTATTAAAACACATCTAGTGATTCTTGGTTATAATGAAGTGTAATAATGAGCTTTAAGAAGTTAAACAGCTCATAATTCATCTCTAATATCTATTTTATATTCATGTGAAAATATCTGGATTTATTCTAGCACTACATTTTACTAGATTACATGTGAACGCATCATGAGAATGTTACTAGCTCTCCTCCTGTTGGTTCTCCGTTAGCGGTGCTGCTAACGTTACTAGCTCTCCTCCTGTTGGTTCTCCGTTAGCGGTGCTGCTATCTTTGCTAGCTCTCCTCCTGTTGGTTCTCCGTTAGCGGTGCTGCTATCTTTGCTAGCTCTCCTCCTGTTGGTTCTCCGTTAGCGGTGCTGCTAACGTTACTAGCTCTCCTCCTGTTGGTTCTCCGTTAGCGGTGCGGCTAACGTTACTAGCTCTCCTCCTGCTGGTTCTCCGTTAGCGGTGCGGCTAACGTTACTAGCTCTCCTCCTGCTGGTTCTCCGTTAGCGGTGCTGCTAACGTTACTAGCTCTCCTCCTGTTGGTTCTCCATTAGCGGTGCGGCTAACGTTACTAGCTCTCCTCCTACTGGTTCTCCGTTAGCGGTGCGGCTAACGTTACTAGCTCTCCTCCTGCTGGTTCTCCGTTAGCGGTGCTGCTAACGTTACTAGCTCTCCTCCTGTTGGTTCTCCATTAGCGGTGCTGCTAACGTTACCAGCCCTCCTCCTGTTGGTTCTCCATTAGCGGTGCTGCTAACGTTACCAGCCCTCCTCCTGTTGGTTCTCCGTTAGCGGTGCTGCTAACGTTGCTAGCTCTCCTCCTGTTGGTTCTCCATTAGCAGTGCTGCTAACGTTACTAGCTCTCCTCCTGTTGGTTCTCCGTTAGCGGTGCTGCTAACGTTACTAGCTCTCCTCCTGTTGGTTCTCCGTTAGCGGTGCTGCTAACGTTACTAGCTCTCCTGTTAGCGGTGCTGCTAACATTACTAGCTCTCCTCCTGTTGGTCTAAACACTGATTGGTTGTTTATAAAGTCACATGATCAGAGATCAGAGACTAGAAACACATCCATGATGTCCTGATCACATGATCTACTGGATACTGGAGGATAAAACTTAATTTACTCTGTGATGGTTAACGTGTCATTAACCTATGGTTTACAGATTTGCCGACTTTATGATAATCTCATGCAGTTTTGGGGCGATCAGAGGATGTACGGCTTCAATACGAATTTAGAGAATATTGAGGTTTCTGAGCAGCTTTCAACACGTTTGCTATGGTGTTCTTCAAGGTGTTTGTGTCTTCTCATTGTCTTTTTGAGGGATTTTTGATACATTTAAGTGTTAATAATTTGTTATCTTGAGCCCCAACAAATATTTGCTGCAACTACGTATGAGATAATAATAATAGCTCATTAGGATGTCCATCATATACTTCCATCATAATGCTGTTACACTTCCACACACACACACACACACATTTATATTTTCATGAATATCTATAATTATTCAGGCTTTACGACCAGAACCCCAGAAACGGGTTCCTACGGGTTCACAGCTGGTCCAGTTCAACAAAGCAACATGCGACGGTGCAAACCGCCACCAACAATCACCGACACGATCACGGCTCCGCTTCCCCTTGTCTCGGTTTCCTGCATCGATTTGGGATCATAGCTGGCCTCATAAAAAGTGTGAGGGGGGGGGGGGGGGGGGGGGGAGACGTGAGAGCCAGAACCCGGACCGGGCCAGCAGCTTTTTAATGGTACAGGTTTATAATGAAACACTCCTTGAGCCGTTCTCCCAAAGCGCTGACGTTATCCACTGGACACACGCGCATATTAAAAGCTCACACTATTTATAAAGTGTGGGACTATCAGCGAGGCAAGGCGGCGATGGGGTTGAGAGGATGTGTGTGTGTGTGTGTGTGTGTGAGAGAGAAAGTGCTCTCTGCAATGACCGCAACCCGGAGGTTTATCTGCCTCGCTCACACTGAGGGGCTCCGAGCCGATGACTTGCTGTAAAGAGCAGATGTTTTGAGGTCACTCTCCTCCCTGCAAGTGTTGACGCTGGCGGGCAGGAGTCCTCTCTAACGAGGGAGGAGGTGTGGGGGACGCGGGGGTCGAGCGCCGCCGTTCGGCGTTGCCGTTCCTTCGAGCGCCGAGGATTAGCCTGCGACACCCTGCGGGGTCCAGGAGTCGGACCTGTCGGGAAATGAATCTTTACAGTTTTATTTGATGTGTTTTAGTCCCCGATTTGAACGTCTTGCCGACTCTCGTCTTACGAGATGTCAAATCATTGATTCCTCTGATTTCATGAGTTTTTATGTTCCATCTTCAATCCTTAATGTTTCTGTGTAAATTACATATTCCAAGCTGAACACGTGTCGTCAGCTTTGTTCACCTTTCTTTTAGTGTCTTAAAAACCTGCATTCTCTCTCCTGACCACCAGGAGGCGACTCCTCTGGTTGTATAGAAGTGTATGCTTCATGTGTTAAAGCTGCATTCTTTCTACTGACCACCAGGAGGCAACTCCTCTGGTTGTATAGAAGTATATGCTTCGTGTTAAAGCTGCATTCTCTCTACTGACCACCAGGAGGCGACTCCTCTGGTTGTATAGAAGTATATGCGTCATGTGTTAAAGCTGCATTCTCTCTCCTGACCACCAGGAGGCGACTCCTCTGGTTGTATAGAAATCTATGCGTCATGTGTTAAAGCTGCATTCTCTCTCCTGACCACCAGGAGGCGACTCCTCTGGTTGTATAGAAATCTATGCGTCATGTGTTAAAGCTGCATTCTCTCTCCTGACCACTAGGGGGCGACTCCTCTGGTTGTATAGAAGTCTATGCTTCATGTGTTAAAGCTGCATTTTCTCTCCTGACCACCAGGGGGCGACTCCTCTGGTTGTATAGAAGTATATGCTTCATGTGTTAAAGCTGCATTCTCTCTCCTGACCACTAGGGGGCAACTCCTCTGGTTGTATAGAAGTCTATGCTTCTACATACGGCATCTTCAGTCCAAATATGGTCACTTCCTGTTCACTGGCTGCGATAAAAAAACAACATGGCGACGGTAAACCACGAAGGCGAACTCGAGGCTTCAAAACATCAAAACCAACGGGTGACATCCCATCGACTGAGTCCACTTCTTAAACACGGCCTACGGTAACCCCCTGTTTAACGTCACATTGCTATGAATTGTGGGTAATTCCTTGGGCAAAGTCTGCAGAAATGCGGACTCACGGAAAGTGTTCATAAAGAGAGAGAACGATTCGACAGCTTTAATCTCATTATTGTGATGAAAACCCTTTACCGGGTGACTCAGGTCGAGTCCCTGAGGGTTCAGGTTCAGGTTCCCAGGGCCTAAAAATACGCGCCGATGAATTATGGCCGCCGCCGCACGCAAACGCCTCCGCAGCTGCACGCCGACTTTAATCTTGTGCCGTTTCTTGCGCTTCATCGGCTCCAACAAAAACGCTCTCAGAGGAGCGCCGTGCGAGGAAGGAGTCGTCATTTGTCAGGTGCGAGCGTTGAGAGTGTTGAGAGTGTTGTGAGTGTGATCCCGACACACGAAGAGCCAATGACTTCATGCCTCAGAGGCTTGAAGGGCCGCTCCGTGATTGGTGGACGCTGAGACGGGAGTAAACACGCGCCGCCATCTGTAGCTCCTCTGAGGAGCGACTGTGTGTGTGATGAGGCACAGCAGCGCCTCGCTGTGCTTCTGCCGCCACCTGCTGGAGGACCGGAGGAACAACACCTTTCATTTTGGTTTAGAATCAGAAAACACGATTCAACGAGCCGGTCAGACGTGGCTCTCCTTCCTGTCGGCTTGAGTTTAAATTCTGTAATTAGACATATGTGGAAGTTTGATGATGATAAAGATAAATTAACGTAAATGGCATCCTGCTTTTTCCTTATAAATCACTTAAAATTGAACATAAGTGCTTTATTTTAAACATTACTCCACCCTGTTGTGTGCAAATGAAATGTGTGCATTATTCTGTGTTCATACCACCCAGCCTTTATTAGCTATTATTTAAATACTGGCTATTATTATAAAAACATTTCTGCAGTATTCACAAGTAAAGCTTGGCCGCTAGGGGGCGGCAGAAACAACCTTTAAATTCAAAACAAACATATTGGCTTTCCAGTTGTGTTAATAAAGGTAAATAAAGACGCGTTGTTAATAAACAACGACTCGTTTACGATCAACACGGCTTTTATTAGGAGGAAAACCAAAACAACGAGGCATCGGGGGGCGTGTCCTCACTGGCGGAGTCACTTTATTCACTTCTAAGTGCCGAGCTGGAACGCTCCATAAATACATCCTGCTCATGTCTGTACTAAACCGCCTCAGACAGAGTGAGAGGGTGAGATGCGTTCAGGGTGAGAGGGTGAGATGCGTTCAGGGTGAGAGGGTGAGATGTGTTCAGGGTGAGAGGGTGAGAGTCTTGTGCCGCTCAAGCCGACGTGTCGAACAGCTTCTCGATCATCTCCTCCACTTCCTCCGGCCGATACTTGTGATACTTCTCGGGGTTCTTGGTGAACGAGATGTTGGCGCATCTACAAGAAACAAACATTTAAACAAAGTGTTCAATGAAAAGGGAATCGAACCGCGAAGCTTCTGATTGGCTGCAAGGTTTAGGACCACTAGCAGTCGTTTAATAATCAATATTAATAATCAATATGATTTAGTTGCTGGATTTCTTTGTAATTCTATAAGACTATGAGGCATGTAGCAGATAAACAGGTAGAGACAGGACATAGTATTTCATAAGGAATCATAGCATGTTAAAAAAGTCATTACAAAAAGTAAATGTATAGCAAGACATACAAATGTAATAAAAGGTCCCAGTATAGTACGTGAAAAATCATAGAATATAATATTTTAAAGACTGATGTTATAGTATGTGATAGAATGCCATGGTATAAAAAGGCATCTGCTTCAAAGTGACTACCATGATATTGTCTTTTCATGTCTTTTTGTTATTTTAACGTCTTTCTATGTCTTTTTATGTCTTTTCACGTCTATTTATGTCTTTTCATGTCTTATGTCTTTTTATATTATTTTAATGTCTCTTTATGTCTTTTTATATTATTTTAATGTCTATTTATGTCTTTTCATGTCTTTTTATATTATTTTAATGTCTCTTTATGTCTTTTTTTATGTCTTTTTATATTATTTTAATGTTTATTTATGTCTTTTCATGTCTTATTATGTCTTTTTATATTATTTTAATGTCTATTTATGTCTTTTCATGTCTTATTATGTCTTTTTATATTATTTTAATGTCTCTTTATGTCTTTTTATATTATTTTAATGTCTATTTATGTCTTTTCATGTCTTTTTATATTATTTTAATGTCTCTTTATGTCTTTTTTTATGTCTTTTTATATTATTTTAATGTTTATTTATGTCTTTTCATGTCTTATTATGTCTTTTTATATTATTTTAATGTCTATTTATGTCTTTTCATGTCTTATTATGTCTTTTTATATTATTTTAATGTCTATTTATGTCTTTTCATGTCTTATTATGTCTTTTTATATTATTTTAATGTCTCTTTATGTCTTTTTTGTCTTTTTATATTATTTTAATGTCTATTTATGTCTGTTCCTGTCTTATTATGTCTTTTTATATTATTTTAATGTCTCTTTATGTCTTTTTATGTTTTTTTTAATGTTATTTTAATGTCTCTGTCTTTTTATGTATTTCTTTACGTATTTTTATATTATTTTAATGTCTCTTTACGTCTTTCTATGTCTTTTCACGTCTATTTATGTCTTTTCATGTCTTATGTTTTTTTATGTTATTTTAATGTCTCTATGTCTTTTTATGTCTTTTTTTATGTCTTTTTTATGTCTTTTTATATTATTTTAATGTCTCTTTATGTCTTTTCATGTCTTTTTATGTTTTTTTAGGTTATTTTAATGTCTCTATGTCTTTTTATGTATTTCTTTACGTCTTTTTATATTATTTTAATGTCTCTTTATGTATTTTTATGTTTTTTTTACGTATTTTCACGTCTTTTTATGTTATTGTAATGTCTCTTTATGTCTTTTTTACGTCTTTTATTGCCTTGTCATGTTTTTTCATGTTTTTTCACGTCTTTTTATGTTATTTTAATGTCTCTTTATGTCTTTTTAGTTTTTTTTTACGCCTTTCTATGTCTTTTTATGTCTTTTCATGTCTTTTCACGTCTATTAATGTCTTTTACGACGCATCACCACGACCCTGACCCGTCATCTGTCGCTGCGGCGGCTCACCTGTGCAGGAAGGCCCTGTAGGCCTCGGACACCACCCTCCTCTGGGCCTGGCGGATGAAGTCGCGCTGCTCCTTGTCCGGGATGGCCCAGCCCTTCTGGGTCTTACACAGCTCCTCCAGCCCGTCGTTGAAGCCCTGAGGGGAAGACGAGAGCGTCGGTTCCTCCGCCTTCACGCACGTATACCAAGATATTCCACCACAACCGGACTCTTCCCTCACCTTGAACTTGTCTTTTATCACCTGCCGCTCTTTATCCTTCAGCTGGAGGAGGAAGGAAAGACTTCATAATCAACACTTTCTATGCATGTTAAGACCTTTAGGGGACAGGTTCTGTGTCTCCAGACTCCCTCTACTGCAGCAGAACCCTGTCTGTGTCTCCCTCTACTGCAGCAGAACCCTGTCTGTGTCTCCCTCTACTGCAGCAGAACCCTGTCTGTCTCCCTCTACTGCAGCAGAACCCTGTCTGTGTCTCCCTCTACTGCAGCAGAACCCTGTCTGTCTCCAGACTGCAGCAGAACCCTGTCTGTCTGTCTCCAGACTGCAGCAGAACCCTGTCTGTCTGTCTCCAGACTGCAGCAGAACCCTGTCTGTCTCCAGACTGCAGCAGAACCCTGTCTGTCTCCAGACTGCAGCAGAACCCTGTCTCCAGACTGCAGCAGAACCCTGTCTGTCTCCAGACTGCAGCAGAACCCTGTCTGTCTCCAGACTGCAGCAGAACCCTGTCTGTCTCCAGACTGCAGCAGAACCCTGTCTCCAGACTGCAGCAGAACCCTGTCTGTCTCCAGACTGCAGCAGAACCCTGTCTGTCTCCAGACTGCAGCAGAACCCTGTCTGTCTCCAGACTGCAGCAGAACCCTGTCTCCAGACTGCAGCAGAACCCTGTCTGTCTCCAGACTGCAGCAGAACCCTGGCTCTGGAGGAGAACCTGGTACTGTAGCACTGACCTTGGTGCCGGGCTGGAAGACGGGCATGTTCCTGCTCGTCAGGTGCTCCGTGACTCTCACCCAGCTGCGACAGAAGCAACACATGCGGTCAACAGTAATAATAATGTTATGTTATAATAATAATAAATGAAGGTGACGTGGAGGCGTCTACCTGTGCTGGTACATCTGGATCTGCTGCTCGATCAGCTCCCGGTACGAGTTCTCCGCTTTCTTCTGAGTCACCGTCACCAGCTGGATCAACTCGGACCTGAAGACATGCAAGAGGAGGCTTTACACGCCGAGTTCACAGAGAGGATGACATCACTCTATTTACAGAGAGGATGACATCCCTCTATTTACACGTGTTTACAGAGAGAATGACATCACTCTATTTACAGAGAGGATGACATCACTCTATTTACACGTGTTTACAGAGAATGACATCACTCTATTTACAGAGAGAATGACATCACTCTATTTACAGAGAGGATGACATCACTCTATTTACAGAGAGGATGACATCACTCTATTTACAGAGAGGATGACATCACTCTATTTACAGAGAGGATGACATCACTCTATTTACAGAGAGGATGACATCACTCTATTTACAGAGAGGATGACATCACTCTATTTACACGTGTTTACAGAGAGAATGACATCACTCTATTTACACGCCGTGTTTACTATTATTTATATATATATATATATACACACAGTATATATATATATATATATATATATATAAAACAATTATATTAATATATTACTTTAGTGTCCACTGTAATAGATGAATGGAAATCAATGGAGGCCTCGACCGAATAAACCATCATCCAGCCTTCTTTTTTTATCAATGATAATTATGATGATGACAATAACTGGGTCTAGAGGACTCGGGTCTAGAGGACTCGGGTCTAGAGAGGACTCGGGTCGAGAGGACTCGGGTCGAGAGAGGACTCGGGTCTGAAGGACTCGTTTCTAGAGAGGACTCGGGTCTAGAGAGGACTCGGGTCTAGAGAGGACTCGGGTCTGAAGGACTCGGGTCTAGAGAGGACTCGGGTCTAGAGAGGACTCGGGTCTGAAGGACTCGTTTCTAGAAGGACTCGGGTCTGAAGGACTCGGGTCTGAAGGACTCGGGTCTAGAGAGGACTCGTTTCTAGAAGGACTCGGGTCTGAAGGACTCGGGTCTAGAAGGACTCGGGTCTAGAAGGACTCGGGTCTAGAAGGACTCGGGTCTAGAGAGGACTCGGGTCTAGAGAGGACTCGGGTCTGAAGGACTCGTTTCTAGAGAGGACTCGGGTCTAGAGAGGACTCGGGTCTGAAGGACTCGTTTCTAGAGAGGACTCGGGTCTAGAGAGGACTCGGGTCTAGAGAGGACTCGGGTCTAGAGAGGACTCGGGTCTGAAGGACTCGTTTCTAGAGAGGACTCGGGTCTAGAGAGGACTCGGGTCTGAAGGACTCGTTTCTAGAAGGACTCGGGTCTGAAGGACTCGGGTCTGAAGGACTCGGGTCTAGAAGGACTCGGGTCTAGAGGACTCGGGTCTAGAGAGGACTCGTTTCTAGAAGGACTCGGGTCTGAAGGACTCGGGTCTGAAGGACTCGGGTCTAGAAGGACTCGGGTCTAGAAGGACTCGGGTCTAGAGAGGACTCGGGTCTGAAGGACTCGTTTCTAGAAGGACTCGGGTCTGAAGGACTCGGGTCTGAAGGACTCGGGTCTAGAAGGACTCGGGTCTAGAGGACTCGGGTCTAGAGAGGACTCGTTTCTAGAAGGACTCGGGTCTGAAGGACTCGGGTCTGAAGGACTCGGGTCTAGAAGGACTCGGGTCTAGAAGGACTCGGGTCTAGAGAGGACTCGGGTCTGAAGGACTCGTTTCTAGAGAGGACTCGGGTCTAGAGAGGACTCGGGTCTGAAGGACTCGTTTCTAGAAGGACTCGGGTCTGAAGGACTCGGGTCTGAAGGACTCGGGTCTAGAAGGACTCGGGTCTAGAGAGGACTCGGGTCTAGAAGGACTCGGGTCTAGAAGGACTCGGGTCTAGAGGACTCGGGTCTAGAAGGACTCGGGTCTAGAAGGACTCGGGTCTAGAAGGACTCGTTTCTAGAGAGGACTCGGGTCTAGAGAGGACTCGGGTCTAGAGAGGACTCGGGTCTAGAGAGGACTCGGGTCTGAAGGACTCGTTTCTAGAGAGGACTCGGGTCTAGAGAGGACTCGGGTCTGAAGGACTCGTTTCTAGAAGGACTCGGGTCTGAAGGACTCGGGTCTGAAGGACTCGGGTCTAGAGGACTCGGGTCTAGAGAGGACTCGTTTCTAGAAGGACTCGGGTCTGAAGGACTCGGGTCTGAAGGACTCGGGTCTGAAGGACTCGGGTCTAGAAGGACTCGGGTCTAGAAGGACTCGGGTCTAGAGAGGACTCGGGTCTGAAGGACTCGTTTCTAGAAGGACTCGGGTCTGAAGGACTCGGGTCTGAAGGACTCGGGTCTAGAAGGACTCGGGTCTAGAGGACTCGGGTCTAGAGAGGACTCGTTTCTAGAAGGACTCGGGTCTGAAGGACTCGGGTCTGAAGGACTCGGGTCTAGAAGGACTCGGGTCTAGAGGACTCGGGTCTAGAAGGACTCGGGTCTAGAGAGGACTCGGGTCTGAAGGACTCGTTTCTAGAGAGGACTCGGGTCTAGAGAGGACTCGGGTCTGAAGGACTCGTTTCTAGAAGGACTCGGGTCTGAAGGACTCGGGTCTGAAGGACTCGGGTCTGAAGGACTCGGGTCTAGAAGGACTCGGGTCTAGAGGACTCGGGTCTAGAGAGGACTCGTTTCTAGAAGGACTCGGGTCTGAAGGACTCGGGTCTGAAGGACTCGGGTCTAGAAGGACTCGGGTCTAGAGGACTCGGGTCTAGAAGGACTCGGGTCTAGAGAGGACTCGGGTCTGAAGGACTCGTTTCTAGAGAGGACTCGGGTCTAGAGAGGACTCGGGTCTGAAGGACTCGTTTCTAGAAGGACTCGGGTCTGAAGGACTCGGGTCTGAAGGACTCGGGTCTAGAAGGACTCGGGTCTAGAGGACTCGGGTCTAGAGAGGACTCGTTTCTAGAAGGACTCGGGTCTGAAGGACTCGGGTCTAGAAGGACTCGGGTCTAGAAGGACTCGGGTCTAGAGAGGACTCGGGTCTGAAGGACTCGTTTCTAGAAGGACTCGGGTCTGAAGGACTCGGGTCTGAAGGACTCGGGTCTAGAAGGACTCGGGTCTAGAGGACTCGGGTCTAGAGAGGACTCGTTTCTAGAAGGACTCGGGTCTGAAGGACTCGGGTCTGAAGGACTCGGGTCTAGAAGGACTCGGGTCTAGAGGACTCGGGTCTGAAGGACTCGTTTCTAGAGAGGACTCGGGTCTAGAGAGGACTCGGGTCTGAAGGACTCGTTTCTAGAAGGACTCGGGTCTGAAGGACTCGGGTCTGAAGGACTCGGGTCTAGAAGGACTCGGGTCTAGAGGACTCGGGTCTGAAGGACTCGTTTCTAGAGAGGACTCGGGTCTAGAAGGACTCGGGTCTAGAGGACTCGGGTCTAGAAGGACTCTGGTCTAGAGAGGACTCGGGTCTGAAGGACTCGTTTCTAGAGAGGACTCGGGTCTAGAGAGGACTCGGGTCTGAAGGACTCGTTTCTAGAAGGACTCGGGTCTGAAGGACTCGGGTCTGAAGGACTCGTTTCTAGAAGGACTCGGGTCTGAAGGACTCGGGTCTGAAGGACTCGGGTCTAGAAGGACTCGGGTCTAGAGAGGACTCGGGTCTAGAAGGACTCGGGTCTAGAAGGACTCGGGTCTAGAGGACTCGGGACTAGAAGGACTCGGGTCTAGAAGGACTCGGGTCTGAAGGACTCGTTTCTAGAGAGGACTCGGGTCTAGAGAGGACTCGGGTCTAGAGAGGACTCGGGTCTGAAGGACTCGTTTCTAGAGAGGACTCGGGTCTAGAGAGGACTCGGGTCTGAAGGACTCGTTTCTAGAAGGACTCGGGTCTGAAGGACTCGGGTCTGAAGGACTCGGGTCTAGAGGACTCGGGTCTAGAGAGGACTCGTTTCTAGAAGGACTCGGGTCTGAAGGACTCGGGTCTGAAGGACTCGGGTCTAGAAGGACTCGGGTCTAGAAGGACTCGGGTCTAGAGAGGACTCGGGTCTGAAGGACTCGTTTCTAGAAGGACTCGGGTCTGAAGGACTCGGGTCTAGAAGGACTCGGGTCTAGAGGACTCGGGTCTAGAGGACTCGGGTCTAGAGAGGACTCGTTTCTAGAAGGACTCGGGTCTGAAGGACTCGGGTCTGAAGGACTCGGGTCTAGAAGGACTCGGGTCTAGAGGACTCGGGTCTAGAAGGACTCGGGTCTAGAGAGGACTCGGGTCTGAAGGACTCGGGTCTGAAGGACTCGGGTCTAGAGGACGTACTTCTCCAGAGACTTGAGGATGTAGTTGTAGTTGTTGTGCAGGAAGATGGCGCTCAGAGCCGAGTCCTCGTACACTTTGGACTTGCTGAGCAGGTTCAGCTGCAGGTTACCCAACACTTTACCTGAGGGGAGAAAGAGGGCGTCAGAGGAGGAGGAGCTAGAAGAGGAGGAGGGGCTAGAGGAGGAGGAGGAGCTAGAAGAGGAGGATGGGCTAGAAGAGGAGGAGGAGCTAGAGGAGGAGCTAGA
>JBAMJR010000087.1:1090000-1097500 GCA_038501785.1 Myoxocephalus aenaeus
GAAGTCTATGCTTCATGTGTTAAAGCTGCATTCTCTCTACTGACTCTTCTGGTTGTATAGAAGTCTATGCTTCATGTGTTAAAGCTGCATTCTCTCTACTGACTCTTCTGGTTGTATAGAAGTCTATGCTTCATGTGTTAAAGCTGCATTCTCTCTACTGACTCTTCTGGTTGTATAGAAGTCTATGCTTCATGTGTTAAAGCTGCATTCTCTCTACTGACTCTTCTGGTTGTATAGAAGTATATGCTTCATGTGTTAAAGCTGCATTCTCTCTACTGACTCTTCTGGTTGTATAGAAGTCTATGCTTCATGTGTTAAAGCTGCATTCTCTCTACTGACTCTTCTGGTTGTATAGAAGTATATGCTTCATGTGTTAAAGCTGCATTCTCTCTACTGACTCTTCTGGTTGTATAGAAGACTATGCTTCATGTGTTAAAGATGCATTCTCTCTACGGACTCTTCTGGTTGTATAGAAGACTATGCTTCATGTGTTAAAGCTGCATTCTCTCTACTGACTCTTCTGGTTGTATAGAAGTATATGCTTCATGTGTTAAAGCTGCATTCTCTCTACTGACTCTTCTGGTTGTATAGAAGACTATGCTTCATGTGTTAAAGATGCATTCTCTCTACGGACTCTTCTGGTTGTATAGAAGACTATGCTTCATGTGTTAAAGCTGCATTCTCTCTACTGACTCTTCTGGTTGTATAGAAGTCTATGCTTCATGTGTTAAAGCTGCATTCTCTCTACTGACTCTTCTGGTTGTATAGAAGTCTATGCTTCATGTGTTAAAGATGCATTCTCTCTCCTGACCACCAGGGGGCGACTCCTCTGGTTGTATAGAAGTCTATGCTTCATGTGTTAAAGCTGCATTCTCTCTACTGACTCTTCTGGTTGTATAGAAGTCTATGCTTCACGTGTTAAAGCTGCATTCTCTCTACTGACTCTTCTGGTTGTATAGAAGTATATGCTTCATGTGTTAAAGCTGCATTCTCTCTACTGACTCTTCTGGTTGTATAGAAGTCTATGCTTCATGTGTTAAAGCTGCATTCTCTCTCCTGACCACCAGGGGGCGACTCCTCTGGTTGTATAGAAGTCTATGCTTCATGTGTTAAAGCTGCATTCTCTCTACTGACTCTTCTGGTTGTATAGAAGTATATGCTTCATGTGTTAAAGCTGCATTCTCTCTACTGACTCTTCTGGTTGTATAGAAGACTATGCTTCATGTGTTAAAGATGCATTCTCTCTACGGACTCTTCTGGTTGTATAGAAGACTATGCTTCATGTGTTAAAGCTGCATTCTCTCTCCTGACCACCAGGGGGCGACTCCTCTGGTTGTATAGAAGTCTATGGAAAATGACTACTTCTCTCTTGATTTATTCCCTCAAATAATCATAATTGTATTAATATATAATATCACGTAGCATCTAAAACGTAATGCTAATGATCTCAAGAACTAAATATAATGAAGATGGATTACAATGAAGTCTTTTTCACATTCCAGAAGGTATTTAACAGAACCGGGTCACCTGACCTCCAGAAGTCAACGATTGACCAGCGAGCTCCGGCCTCAAAGTCACGGTTATGATTATCGTCCGTCTCTCTGACCTGAATCAGCGAGTCGAAGGTCTTCTTCTGGTGGTGCTCGGGGATGATCTCGGCCAGCAGGGCGTACTCGCTCTGGGCGAGCTTCACGAAGGCGCTGATGCAGTGGATGTACGAGTCGATCTCGATGTCCAGCACGTCGTCTTTCCCTGAGAGCCACACGGGCACAGAGGACGCCGTCAGCCGGCGCACAAGGACCTCGTCGCTCGAGACTCTGGAAGTGTGTGTGTGGTGTTCAGGTGCCGGTGTCGTGGGTTAAGTGAGAACTCTGTGTGTGTGTGTGTGTGTGTGTGTGTGTGTGTGGGAGTGTGTGTTCCTTCTCTTTGCCCTCGTGTTCCCGGCACTCACCTGAGGCGGCCCCGTGCTTCTCGGTCAGAGCGTCAGACAGGTGTTTGACCCGCAGGTCCAGATCTGGTGGGTGGGGGAGGAGGGGGTGAGGTGAGGGGGGGGGGGGGGGACACGGACCGGGTGCTGACTACCGGGGTCCTGACTACCGGGGTCCAGACCCGGTCCAGATGGAAGACTGGAGGGGGGGAGGGGGACAAACCTGAACCTGGAACATCTGCACCGCCCACCACCAAGCACCCAGCACAGGGGGGAGCAGGGGACACCCAGTGTGTGTGTGTGTGTGTGTGTGTGTGTGTGTGTGTGTGTGTGTGTGTGTGTGTCTCATCTAAGTGTGTTTCATGAGAGGATAAGCTTTAAAAAAAAATGTAATAAAACCGTCACAACAGCTTTTGATTCAGCTCTAACTTCACACACGTTCCCGCTTTGCCGCCGTTAAAGGGACCGTCCGCGTGTTTAAAGGAGGTTCTCCTCCACAGCAAAGACAACCAGCATTTGTTTTTACGAATACTTTCACCCGGTTACACCGCTCTGACGGGGAACTGAAGCGGCCACCAGACTCCATTGATAAAAACGATAATTTTACCTCACGGGACTCAGGGGTCGCTGGTCTGACTCCGCCTCCATCGTGAGCTCGCTTGTGGGTTTGAGTGACTTTATAATCAGATCTCACCCGTTAAACACCGAAGTCACTCAACGACACCAACAAACTACCTGATGGCGGCAACGGCAGACCAGCAACTGCTGTGTCCTGCGAGGGCAAATTAGCTGCTGTTATCAATGGAGTCGGGTTACGAGCCGCTACTACCTTCGGTCAGTGTTCCCGTTAGCTCCCTGCTGTAGCCAGCTAGCGCTCCTGCTAGCGCTCCGCTAGTTCCCCGCTAGCTCTCCGCTAACTTCCGCTAGCTCCCCGACAACCACCGAAGGTAGCGGGACCAGCCCCGGCTCGACACCCAACTAGCAGCAGCGCTAGCTATCTAGCTAGCTCCTAGCGCTGCTGCTAGCTTGCTACAGCGGGGACACGGACCGGAGGTAGGAGCGGCTTGTAACCAGACTTTTACGGTAGTCGAGCCGACCTCCATCTACTGATAGTAAAACACAGACTGTGGATAAGTGCCTCATTAAAACAACACTTCAAAAGATCCAAACTATCCCTTTAAATATCACAAAACACACAAACACGTCCTTCATCGTCGAAAATTAATACATTAGTAATTTATCAATAAAGCACTGGAATCTCTGCCTCTTTATAATGGGTATTAAAAGGGTATTAATAAACTCTTCTGCTGTAGTTTTATTTTATGCTGAAAGGAGAATTTTCCCTTAAAAAAGGGACAATAAATGTAAATATATTTTAAAAGGGCCAACATGGCAGCAGATTCTGGTGAATTTACTCCAGAATCTCACCGTTAATATCAAAGATCACAGATAATTAATTCTATTATTTCAATATCAAAGGATAACAATATTTAGCTGCATAATTTGTCCGGGTTTGTCAGATATTTATGCTTTCATTCAACAATCTGCATGATCTTAAAAGCTGTTGTGAGGAGGTTGAGGAGGGAGCGAGGAGGGAGGAGACACCGAAGAGGAGACCGGGGTGCGTTACCTTCAGAGGGAGTGAGGTTAGAGCCCCCCTTTTTCCCATCCAGCCCATGCTGTGAGTACTGTTTCAGAAGGTTCTGAGCCTTGCGAATGGTCCCTGGTCCCATAAACACAGAGACAGAGTCCCGAGGAGGAGGAGGAGGTCCAGACAGCCCAGAAACAGAGGAAGAGGAAGAAGAAGAAGAAGAAGGAGGGAGAGCTAGGAAGTGAAAACAATGAAACAAGACACCACCACCACCACCAGCAGAGGGCAGCAGAGGTTTGTATGTATGGGGGGAGGGGGGGGCTATCACCAGGAAGAGCGGCTACGGCTACGTCAGGAAACACTGGTGCTCAGACACGCAGCGAGCGGGGGGGGACAGGTGAACGGGTCAACAGGTGAACAGGTTAGGTCAGTTACAAACACACACACATGAACACAACACAGCCGTCACAGTTCAGACATCAACCAGCATTAATATCACGGTGAGAAACATCTGCAGCAGCGGTTCCCAACCGGCTCCTCGAAGCCCCGCCCCCTAGTTGTGTCCAAGGAAAGCCCCGCCCACTATGTCATGACATCATCGCCCTAAAAGAAGTTAAAATCAGTTGGTGTTTCTTTCTTTATTGAATAAACTAGTCGGTTTTGGTGGATTTATAGAAAATGTTCCGACCACATCTGGAATCTACAAATTGTAAAGAAAAACTAATAATATTAGACGAGCCAGGTTAGATAAAGGTTCATATAATAAAGTAAAATATATCCATCAGTTGGGAACCACTGGTCTGCAGTACATTCAGTACATTCATATTCTCTGGATTACAGGATCTCTCTGGTTAGTGGTTAGTGAGCACATTTAAAGCTGCAGTCAAAGACTTTTAAAAGACTTCTGAGTCTCTTGACTGGAAGACGCCGGCTCGTTACTGCGAGTTGTTGGTTTTAGCCTCATGTGACCAGGAAGTGACCATATTAGGACTGAGGAAGAGCATCGTAGAGACGCCGTATACGGCTCTGGTGTCGACCTGTCAATCACCTGGTAGCCCCGCCCCTAAAGCGTCCCCTGCTTTATGGTCTGTTTGACTCTAAATTACCATAATTTACTAAATGAACATCATGCTGTATTGAAGAAGACTTGAAACTAGAGATTGAGACATAAACTCATGTTTACAATGTTTACTGAGGGAATACATCAAGAGAAGTAGAGTCATTTATATAGACTTCTATACAACCAGAGGAGTCGCCCCGTGGTGGTCAGGAGAGAGAATGCAGCTTTAACACATGAAGCATAGACTTCTATACAACCAGAGGAGTCGCCTCCTGGTGGTCAGGAGAGAGAATGCAGCTTTAACACGAAGCATATACTTCTATACAACCAGAGGAGTCGCCCCCTGGTGGACAGGAGAGAGAATGACGCTTTAACACGAAGCATATACTTCTATACAACCAGAGGAGTCGCCTCCTGGTGGACAGGAGAGAGAATGCAGCTTTAACACGAAGCATATACTTCTATACAACCAGAGGAGTCGCCTCCTGGTGGACAGGAGAGAGAATGACGCTTTAACACGAAGCATATACTTCTATACAACCAGAGGAGTCGCCTCCTGGTGGTCAGGAGAGAGAATGCAGCTTTAACACGAAGCATATACTTCTATACAAGCAGAGGAGTCGCCCCCTGGTGGTCAGGAGAGAGAATGCAAGTTTTAAGACATTTTCTCATAGACTTCTATACAACCCCGAGAGGGCTCTCTGGCTCTGTCGCAGCTAAACCGGAGACATTGTTGGCTCAAGAGGCGACGGATGGATAACCGGCGATGACGTCATCTAGCCGCGGTAGAGGTTAGCCACGCCGGTCTCGGAGCTGCGAGTAAATCCGATCACGGACCCTAAAAACCACAGACTGCTCGTCCTGCCGTCCGGCTCCTGGACACCAGACACACTGCGACAGAAGCAAAGCACGAGCGCACACACTGAGGCGTTCCTTTACCTGGGATGTAGACTGTGGTCACGACATTGGGATTATAAGAGAGGGAAAGGTGAAGGGTTAGTCGGAGCGGAGCGAGAACCAACGCCATGAGAGAGAGAGGAGGGCGCGCTGTGGCCGGATGGAGATCTACATCCTGACACACGGGATCGGACCAGGCGCCAGCTGACCTGGTCTCTTGGGCGCCTTCTTGGTGGGCGTGTCCTTGCGCTTGGTCTGGACGGCGGGCGAGTAGAGGATCCCCGAGGAGGCGCTGTTCTTACGGAAGTGATCCTTCAGGCCTTTGATGGAGCGGTCCAGCTGGTTGGACCGGATCTGGAAGTAGACGTTCATGAAATCTGCAGGAGGAGGAGGAGGAGGAGGGAGAGGGAGAGGATGAGGAGGGAGAGAGGAGGAGGAGAGGAAGAGGGAGAGAGGATGAGGAGGAGGAGGAGGAGGGAGAGGGAGAGAGGAGGAGGGAGAGAGGAGGAGGAGGAGGAGGGAGAGAGGAGGGAGAGAGGAGGAGGAGGAGGGAGAGAAGAGGAGGAGGAGGAGGAGGGAGAGAGGAGGAGGAGGAGGAGGAGGAGGAGGAGGAGGAGGAGGAGGAGGAGGAGGAGGAGGAGGAGGAAGAGGGAGAGAGGAGGAGGGAGAGAGGATGAGGAAGGAGGAGGAGGAGGAGGAGGAGGGAGAGAAGAGGAGGAGGAGGAGGAGGAGGGAGAGAGGAGGAGGAGGAGGAGGAGGAGGAGGAGGAGAGAGGATGAGGAGGAGGAGGGAGAGAGGAGGGAGAGAGGAGGAGGAGGAGGAGGAGGAGGAGGAGGAGGAGGGAGAGAGAGGAGGAGGAGGAAGGAGGAGGGAGGGAGAGAGGAGGAGGAGGAGGAGGAAGAGGGAGAGAGGATGAGGAAGGAGGAGGAGGAGGGAGAGAAGAGGAGGAGGAGGAGGAGGAGGAGGGAGAGAGGAGGAGGAGGAGGAGGAGGAGGAGGAGAGAGGAGGAGGAGGAGGAAGAGGGAGAGAGGAGGAGGGAGAGAGGATGAGGAAGGAGGAGGAGGAGGGAGAGAAGAGGAGGAGGAGGAGGAGGAGGAGGAGGAGGAGGAGGAGGAGGAGAGAGGAGGAGGAGGAGGAGGGAGAGAGGAGGAGGAGGAGGAGGAGGAGGAGGGAGAGAGAGGGAGAGAGGAGGAGGAGGAGGAGGAGGAGGGAGAGAGGAAGGAGGAGGAGGAAGAGAGGAAGAGGGAGAGAGGAGGAGGAAGGAGGAGGAGGAAGAGAGGAGGAGGAAGGAGGAGGAGGAAGAGAGGAGGAGGAAGGAGGAGGAGGAAGAGAGGAGGAGGAAGGAGGAGGGAGAGAGAGAGAGGAGGAGGGAGAGGGAGAGAGGAGGATGAGGAAGGAGGAGGAGGAGGGAGAGAGGAGGAGGAGGGAGAGAGGATGAGGAGGAAGGAGGAAGGAGGAGGAGGAAGAGAGGAGGAGGAGGAGGAGGAAGAGGGAGAGAGGAGGAGGAAGGAGGAGGAGGAAGAGAGGAGGAGGAAGAGAGGAGGAGGAAGAGGGAGAGAGGAGGAGGGAGAGAGGATGAGGAAGGAGGAGGAGGAGGGAGAGAGGAGGAGGAGGGAGAGAGGAGGAGGAGGAGGAAGAGGGAGAGAGGAGGAGGAGGAGGAAGAGGGAGAGAGGAGAGAGGAGGAGGAAGGAGGAGAGAGGAGGAGGGGGAAGAGGAGGAGGAGGAGGAAGAAGAGGGAGGAGGAAGGAGGAGGAAGGAGGAGGAGGAGGAGGAGGAGGAGGAGGAGGAGGAAGAGGGAGGAAGAAGGAGGGAGGAAGAAGGAGGAGGAGGAGGAGGAGGAGGAAGAGAAGAAGGAGGAAGAGGAGAGAATGAAGCTCTATTTGTCAAGGAATTCGTTTGAAACAAAGAATCTCCACAAACGTTACGGTGGGAGAAAACAGAAAAGAGAAGAATCCTCTCCTCTCAAACAGAGGAAGAGGAGGAAAGGGACGAAGGTGAAGCCCACCCTGGTTGCGCCCGTACTC
>JBAMJR010000087.1:1102500-1150000 GCA_038501785.1 Myoxocephalus aenaeus
CACATAATCGGTTGGTTTTATTGACAGAAATGTTTTTTTATTTTACAGGTTAATTAATGTAGAAAAATGCTGTTAAAAATTCTCCATTTTCCAAACACACTTGAGAAAGAAAAGGAAATGTACTTTCTGAACCAAAACAAAAATGACAAAATCTCAGTTATGTTTTCATAGTTATTCATGATTTTTCATTTTTTCCACACGGTATATTTATTAAATTACGTTCCACAAGTCAGGACTTTAAATCTCCCCGACTTCCCCTCAAACCAAAGCTGTAGAAAACCAATCAGCTTCAGCTCGTACTCGTTGTAAAATGAACTATTTAAATAAAAAAACTACAACACTGTTCGGGAAAAAATGTTACAAATGTATTTTCACCAAAAAGAAGACGTTCCACGTAGATTCTTTACGTACATATTTACAAGCTCCCGGAATACTTTACACAACCACGACCTTTTCATTTATACAAACAAAATGTTTGCACAACACCTCTCGCAAACATCTTTTTTCTTATTTTCTTTTATAAAGATTAAAGTTAAGAAGCAAATAAACTAAACGCGGCTACAGGACGCGTCTAACTACAGTCACCTGCTGTTCAAGCCGCTACGCGCTTTCCCCACGATAAAGTACGAGAGGGTCGTACTAAAGTATCAGTTAAAGTAGGAGAGGGTCGTACTAAAGTATCAGTTAAAGTAGGAGAGGGTCGTACTAAAGTATCAGATAAAGTAGGAGAGGGTCGTACTAAAGTATCAGTTAAAGTAGGAGAGGGTCGTACTAAAGTATCAGATAAAGTAGGAGAGGGTCGTACTAAAGTATCAGTTAAAGTATGAGAGGGTCGTACTAAAGTATCAGTTAAAGTATGAGAGGGTCGTACTAAAGTATCAGTTAAAGTAGGAGAGGGTCGTACTAAAGTATCAGATAAAGTATGAGAGGGTCGTACTAAAGTATCAGTTAAAGTACGAGAGGGTCGTACTAAAGTATCAGTTAAAGTACGAGAGGGTCGTACTAAAGTATCAGTTAAAGTATGAGAGGGTCGTACTAAAGTATCAGTTAAAGTATGAGAGGGTCGTACTAAAGTATCAGTTAAAGTATGAGAGGGTCGTACTAAAGTATCAGTTAAAGTATGAGAGGGTCGTACTAAAGTATCAGTTAAAGTAGGAGAGGGTCGTACTAAAGTATCAGATAAAGTAGGAGAGGGTCGTACTAAAGTATCAGTTAAAGTAGGAGAGGGTCGTACTAAAGTATCAGATAAAGTATGAGAGGGTCGTACTAAAGTATCAGTTAAAGTACGAGAGGGTCGTACTAAAGTATCAGTTAAAGTATGAGAGGGTCGTACTAAAGTATCAGTTAAAGTATGAGAGGGTCGTACTAAAGTATCAGTTAAAGTAGGAGAGGGTCGTACTAAAGTATCAGTTAAAGTATGAGAGGGTCGTACTAAAGTATCAGTTAAAGTATGAGAGGGTCGTACTAAAGTATCAGTTAAAGTATGAGAGGGTCGTACTAAAGTATCAGTTAAAGTATGAGAGGGTCGTACTAAAGTATCAGTTAAAGTATGAGAGGGTCGTACTAAAGTATCAGTTAAAGTATGAGAGGGTCGTACTAAAGTATCAGTTAAAGTAGGAGAGGGTCGTACTAAAGTATCAGATAAAGTACGAGAGGGTCGTACTAAAGTATCAGTTAAAGTAGGAGAGGGTCGTACTAAAGTATCAGTTAAAGTATGAGAGGGTCGTACTAAAGTATCAGTTAAAGTAGGAGAGGGTCGTACTAAAGTATCAGTTAAAGTATGAGAGGGTCGTACTAAAGTATCAGTTAAAGTATGAGAGGGTCGTACTAAAGTATCAGTTAAAGTATGAGAGGGTCGTACTAAAGTATCAGTTAAAGTAGGAGAGGGTCGTACTAAAGTATCAGTTAAAGTATGAGAGGGTCGTACTAAAGTATCAGTTAAAGTAGGAGAGGGTCGTACTAAAGTATCAGTTAAAGTATGAGAGGGTCGTACTAAAGTATCAGTTAAAGTATGAGAGGGTCGTACTAAAGTATCAGTTAAAGTATGAGAGGGTCGTACTAAAGTATCAGTTAAAGTATGAGAGGGTCGTATTCTTCTGGACCGATGGAGAACACGTCACATGAAGAAGAGGAGGAAGACATTCAGACCTTTCTATGCTCAACCCGCTAAAAGACTATATATATGTATATATGTATAATAGCATTAAGAATAATGCAAACATGTTAAATCTCTAGGATTCCTCTTCTTTGGACAGCGCCTGAGGAGGAAGAGCAGAAAACACACGTGAAGGTTTGTGCAACAACAAATAACTTCCCCTCAAAGCGAGAGTCACCTGTTTGAGGAACTGGCGTCCGAAGTAGTTGGTGGCCATGTTCTTCAGGCTGGTCGTTCCTCCCACTTTACAGCGGACGTACCCGTACAGGTTGGCCCCCTGCAGCACCACGCCCATGGCCACCACCGGCTGGCCCCACAACAACAACACAACAACAACACAACAACACAACAACACAACACAGGCAGTCAGTGCATCACCAATACATCATGAAAAGATAAAACCAGCAAGAATACTATGTGTGTGTTTACTACCAAGTACTGTGTGTGTGTGTGTGTGTGTGTTTACTACCAAGTACTATGTGTGTGTGTGTTTACTAGTACTGTGTGTGTGTGTGTGTTTACTACCAAGTACTGTGTGTGTGTGTGTGTTTACTACCAAGTACTATGTGTGTGTGTTTACTAGTACTGTGTGTGTGTGTGTGTGTGTGTGTGTGTGAGCCTGATGTCTCCTCTTCCTCTGAACCGTTGAGCTCCATTAAAAACTCATCAATGAGCCTCACAGCACTCTGAACTTTATTCTGACTCAACCTCACTCCCTAGAGCACCAGAGGCGTATTCATCCGCCGCTGAAAATAGTCCCTAACAACAACAACAACAACAACACAGAAACTGTCGAACACAACGAGGTGTTTTTTGTGTGTGTGATTTGTTGAGAATAAAAAAACAAAGAGCGGAGCGCTCACCACCCATTTGATCTTGAAGGAGAAGAGGGTGCTGAAGGCGAAGACGACCCAGAGCACCGGACACACGATCAGGCCGATCCAGAAGATCCTCGACTCAGAGTCCGACGCCTGTTGCTTCCCGGCGCCCTGAAAGCAAACCGGATGTTCACTCAGTCGGGACGTCTGTAAACACCACGAAGCCGTGAACAGGAACCAGGGTTCATACGCACTCTGACCAATGGGTTTCCAGGACCTTTCACCAAATTTCCATGACTTTTCCATGACTTTTAACCCAATTTCCATGACTTTTAACCAAATTTTCACCAAATTTCCATGACTTTTCACTAACTTTCCATGACTTTTAACCAAATTTCCATGACTTTTAACCAAATTTTCACCAAATTTCCATGACTTTTCACTAAATTTCCATGACTTTTCCATGACTTTTAACCCAATTTCCAGGACTTTTAACCAAATTTCCACCAAATTTCCATGACTTTTCACTAACTTTCCATGACTTTTAACCAAATTTCCATGACTTTTAACCAAATTTTCACCAAATTTCCATGACTTTTCACTAAATTTCCATGACTTTTAACCAAATTTCCATGACTTTTCACCAAATTTCCATGACTTTTCACCAAATTTCCATGGCTTTTAACCAAATTTCCATGGCTTTTAACCAAATTTCCATGGCTTTTAACCAAATTTCCATGACTTTTAACCAAATTTCCATGACTTTTCACCAAATTTCCATGACTTTTCACCAAATTTCCATGACTTTTCACCAAATTTCCATGACTTTTAACCAAATTTCCATGACTTTTAACCAAATTTCCATGACTTTTAACCAAATTTCCATGACTTTTAACCAAATTTCCATGACTTTTAACCAAATTTCCATGACTTTTAACCAAATTTCCATGACTTTTAACCAAATTTCCATGACTTAACCAAATTTTCACCAAATTTCCATGACTTTTCACCAAATTTCCATGACTTTTCACCAAATTTCCATGACTTTTCACCAAATTTCCATGACTTTTCACCAAATTTCCATGACTTTTAACCAAATTTCCATGACTTTTAACCAAATTTCCATGACTTAACCAAATTTCCATGACTTTTAACCAAATTTCCATGACTTTTAACCAAATTTCCATGACTTTTCACTAAATTTCCATGACTTTTCACTAAATTTCCATGACTTTTAACCAAATTTCCATGACTTTTAACCAAATTTCCATGACTTTTAAACAAATTTCCATGACTTTTAAACAAATTTCCATGACTTCTAACAAAATTTCCATGACTTTTGAGCGTCTTTCTTTTAAAAGCATATGAATTATTTCAAACTCAGCGTAAATGAACGTCATGAACACATGAATATAACACATTTACATGACTTTTACTAAACTTTTGGGGATTTTTATTTTTTTCAAGGACTTTTCCAGGCCTGGAAATAACCGTTTTAAAATTCCATGACCGTAAGAACATGAATCAAGTCCACGAGGACGAGCGTTTTTTTTACCTTCCGGGCCTCGAACACCCAGTGGCTGCGTCCGTCGTCGTCCACCTGGTTCCACCACCGCAGACCCACCATCAGCCTCCCAGTGATGTTCTGTACACACACACACACACACACACACACACACACACACACACACACACACACACACACACACACACACACACACACACACACACACACACGGCTCTTACCTCAGATCAGAGGACAGAGAATCGGAATAGAAGTGAAAGTAGACGCACCTTCACGGTCCAGAAGTCACATGACAGCAGCAGGATGATGGCCACCATGCAGGCGATGAAGCTGCTGCTGAAGATCCCACAGAGCAGGTAGACGAGCAGCGCGCTGACGCGGAAGAACAGGTGGAAGAACGAGGCCAGCGGGTGTCTGAGGAGGGATGAGTTTAATGTACTACGTATATACAATACATATGATAATGTACAGTACTACCGATATACAATACATATGATAATGTACAGTACTACCTATATATAAAACATATGATAATGTACAGTACTACCTATGTATAATACATATGATAATGTACAGTACTACCTATGTATAATACATATGATAATGTACAGTACTACCTATGTATAATACATATGATAATGTACAGTACTACCTATGTATAATACATATGATAAAGTACAGTACTACCGATATACAATACATATGATAATGTACAGTACTACATATATACAATACATATGATAATGTACAGTACTACCTATGTATAATACATATGATAATGTACAGTACTACCTATGTATAATACATATGATAAAGTACAGTACTACCGATATACAATACATATGATAATGTACAGTACTACATATATACAATACATATGATAATGTACAGTACTACCTATGTATAATACATATGATAATGTACAGTACTACCTATATATAAAACATATGATAATGTACAGTACTACGTATATACAATACATATGATAATGTAAGTACTACCTATATATAAAACATATGATAATGTACAGTACTACCTATATATAAAACATATGATAATGTACAGTACTACCGATATACAATACATATGATAATGTACAGTACTACCGATATACAATACATATGATAATGTACAGTACTACGTATATACAATACATATGATAATGTACAGTACTACCTATATATAAAACATATGATAATGTACAGTACTACCTATATATAAAACATATGATAAAGTACAGTACTACCTATATATAAAATATATATATATATATATATATATATATATATATATATATATATATATATATATATATATATATATATATATATATATATAAATATAGATGATGAGCTTCATCATCTATTAATTATCTTGATTATTGGTGGAAAAAGCCCAAAGTGAAGTATTCAACTCTGTATTGAAGTTATGACCATACAAGTACATTTAATTAAGTACACATTCAAGGTACATGTTTTACAACTCAGAGGTACATATTGTACAGTGAGTACTTTTACTTTTGATACTTTAAGCAAAAGACGCACACACTTTTACTTGATAGTCTTTGTAGTGTTATTGTTATTGTGTGAATGAGTTGAGAACAGAAGCTGCAGCCCTTTAACTTACTTCATGTTCTTCTTCTTGGACTTCTTCCCTCCGTCCTCCTCCGCGTCAAACAGGGACACGTCTTCATCGTTGGGATCCTGAGGGACCAATGAGGAAGCAGACAGACCCTCAGAGACACACTACTACACAAAGAGACAACACAACTACACAGAGACAACACAACTACACAGAGAGACAACACAACTACACAAAGAGACAACACAACTACACAAAGAGACAGAGACAACACAACTACACAAAGAGACAGAGACAACACAACTACACAGAGAGACAGCGACAACACAACTACACAAAGAGACAGAGACAACACAACTACACAAAGAGACAGAGACACTACTACACAAAGAGACAACACAACTACACAAAGAGACAACACAACTACACAAAGAGACAGAGACAACACAACTACACAGAGAGACAGCGACAACACAACTACACAAAGAGACAGAGACAACACAACTACACAAAGAGACAGAGACAACACAACTACACAGAGAGACAGCGACAACACAACTACACAAAGAGACAGAGACAACACAACTACACAGAGAGACAGAGACAACACAACTACACAGAGAGACAGCGACAACACAACTACACAAAGAGACAGAGACAACACAACTACACAGAGAGACAGAGACAACACAACTACACAAAGAGACAGAGACAACACAACTACACAGAGAGACAGCGACAACACAACTACACAGAGAGACAGAGACAACACAACTACACAGAGAGACAGAGACAACACAACTACACAAAGAGACAGAGACAACACAACTACACAAAGAGACAGAGACAACACAACTACACAGAGAGACAGCGACAACACAACTACACAAAGAGACAGAGACAACACAACTACACAAAGAGACAGAGACAACACAACTACACAGAGAAACAGAGACAACACAACTACACAAAGAGACAGAGACACTACTACACAAAGAGACAACACAACTACACAAAGAGACAACACAACTACACAAAGAGACAACACAACTACACAAAGAGACAGAGACAACACAACTACACAAAGAGACAGACACTCTACTACACAAAGAGACAACACAACTACACACAGAGACAACACAACTACACACAGAGACAACACAACTACACAAAGAGACAGAGACAACACAACTACACAAAGAGACAGACACACTACTACACAAAGAGACAACACAACTACACAAAGAGACAACACAACTACACAAAGAGACAGAGACAACACAACTACACAAAGAGACAGAGACAACACAACTACACAAAGAGACAGAGACAACACAACTACACAAAGAGACAGACACAACACAACTACACAAAGAGACAGAGACAACACAACTACACAGAGAGACAGAGACAACACAACTACACAGAGAGGACAAAACTACAGAACTGCATTACACGAAGAGACAACACAACGAGACAGACCCTCAGAGACACACAACTACACAACTAGACAGAGAGGACACAACTACACAACGAGACAAACCCTTAGAGACACACAACTACACAAAGACAACATAACTACACAACACAACTACAGAGCTACACAAAGAGACAACATAACTACACAACAACAAGAAAACCCTCAGAGACGACACAACTACACTACACAACGAGACAACAACTACGGAACTACACACAGAGACAAGACAACTACACAAAGAGATAACACAACTACACAAAGAGACAACACAACTACACAAAGAGACAACACAACTACACAAAGAGACAACCCCTCAGAGACAACACTTCATCTTTAAGCCCAGTCGAGGGTCTTGTTAGAGTTTTAATTTAAAACCTCTTTGTTGTCCTTAAAACAACATGAATTAAGTAAACACGTGATATGAAGTAACAATAAGTGTCATGACTCCAGACGCGTCCCGTTGATGCTAAAGACTCAACTTCAGTCTGATAGCGTGTTAGCTTCATAAAACAAGACAAATAAACATGAACGTCAGACACAAAATGGCGACGTTAACTTTCTCAGCACGAGCGTTTCCGTCGATGTAAAGTACAAGTTTATATTATCATGTCACGGTTACTATAATGATATTATTATAGTGTAGCTAGCTAACTTTAGCTAGCTTTAGCTAACAACTTAGCAGCATCAGCGCTACAGACGTTCAGCTCAGCGTGAAACATTTTATTCACGAGCTCATTTGTTGTCTTCAGTCTTTTTAGAGGAAGCCTCGACGGACGTTTGACACATTTAACGTGGCGGATAAAAGATAAACGCTCAAACGCGTCACTTACGTCCGTTAGCATGTTGAGGTCTGAGCAGGCTCTATACAGGCTCAGCTGGGAACACGTCACCGGGCACGCTGGTCACGTGACCGCAACGTGCCCACGTAGGGCTTTACGTCATGGCGTTAGATTGGATTATTATTGTATGATTGTTACGCAACACCTCTCAGAACTAATATGTTTTATATTTATATATACAAACATATTATATGTATTTTTTTAAATATATATATAAATATATATATATATAAATATATCTAATATATATATATATATATATATATATATATATATGTATATTATAATTTATTTTAAATAATACAAAAAAAAAATATATATAATATAATACAAATATATATATATATATATATATATATGTATATAATTTAAAAAAAATTAGAAACTTCACAAGTGGGATACAAAAAAAAGGTTTCCACATTGAACTTATATTACATTACATTTCATTATATAGTGAACAATCTTACTATCAGTTTGTTGCGTTACAAAACTTACTATTATGGTCTTTTTTATTGTTTTTGCTTATTTCCTTCAGGCCGTTGCAATGAATTCTTCCTTGAAACCATAAATGAACTGCATAATGTGATTCTGACATGCTCAGGGCCATGGTACACTGTGACTACAACACCTCACAGATTCAGGCTTTGCTCAAGTCGACTTTATTTGATCATTTTAGCCACGACTCTACGAATTTCTGATGCATGCAACAGCCAAAATGACCTCCCAGCTCATCCACACAATAGTGTGTGGTGTGCGTGGCAGATTTCTTGATCATCCATGAGACAATTTACAAAGAAATCCATAATAATAGATGTCAAAATGATCCCATTCAATGTCGTGGAGAAGCTTGAACAAAAACAAAGACGCTTTTGCTTTTTGCAAATGAAGAGAGACATTTTTATTTGCAAACAGAAAATACCGAACACCTCTGAATTCACAGCGGGATGAAAAGTAACAGAAGTCCTAAAGGTTCACAGGGCTATAAATACGACTTGAGCCCAAATATACCCAAGATAAACATGCTCTATTTATCACATCACTTTTACAAATATATTATATCAAACAGCTTTAATATGAGAAGAATATCCATATTTTCCATATCCGTGGGAGACACTTTTTAAACACCAGTATTCGCATATTGTTGAGTTGATGCAGAGAAACTTCTGATCACAGCTGTGCTGCTATTTTAGAATCGATCGCTCCGCTAGCAGGCGAGGTGGGAGGAGACGGGCTCTTGAGCCGCAGCGGCTCCCCCGGCGCCACCAGGGCCACGACGTTCTCCTTCTTGGACAACCAGAACGCCGGGTAAATGGGCTCCAGGAAGTCGGCCTTGTACTCGTGGATGAGCGTCATGGCGTCGTCCACGCCGTAGAACGCCAGGAGGCCTCGGGTGTAGTCCACGTAGACCCCGATACGCGTGAACTTCTCCACGGCGAGCGGGGTCTCCACGTCGCTGTGCCAGGCGGAGAAGGTGCGCCCGTTCCACTGGACGCACCAGGAGAAGTTGTTCCCCGTGATGCAGCTGTTGCTCTCGCTGCCCTTGCGGTCGATGCTCTTGTAGGTCAGGCCCACGTGCGTGCCCTCGCCGCTGATGTCGGCCTCGAAGTAGTGGCGCCCCAGGTAGAAGCTCTCCGTCGCCAGGACTTGCCGCCAGTTCTCGAACCTCTGGGGTTGGTCGGGGTAAGGATGCTGCCAGGGCGTGGTGTTGGTCACCTTCCGGTTTTCCTCCGTCAGCCTCAGGAACGTGTGAGCGGTGTCGCAGTCGAAACTCACGTGGGCGACGTCTGGGAGAGGGTTGAGAAAGAGTTTGTTTAGTCGTGTTGTGAGTGTTATGACTGCAGTCAGGAGGTCACCGAGGTCGTATCGCTCACAATGAGTCTGTTTGTTTTCATTCTATTCAAAGATAATCACATATATATAGCGACTCAAATATTATATGCAAATACCATTGGCCCAGTGGCAAATATATACATTAAAATATGACCAAAACACTCACACTTGAGGAAGTCTGCATGTGTCTTTGGATCCGGTAACGTCATGTTGTGTTTTGTTGCAATAATTTCTTGAACGGTCGTCTTTATTCCCATTTTGTCTGCAAGAGAAGAAAGAATAGTTTCACAAACAAGCGTGTGTGTGTGTGTGTGTGTGTGTGTGTGTGTGCTGTCTTTCAGTTTCTGTGGGCGAGTCATGAAGCACTCAGGTGGTTTGTACTGGAAGCTTCTGTATTCATGCACAACAAGAAAAGATGTGACGCACAGGCTTTTCTTCACACAAGTGAAGTCTGACTGCAACCTGGGGGATTCCTGTGGTGCGTGACGGGCCGTGAATCACCTCCGACGCCCAGTGGCTATTTACTTTTTCTTGTTTTGTATTTTTTGCTAAGTCATTTTATTGTCCTGCTAATGTCAGTCAAATCAGCGGCAATGCATTTGGCTCTAGGTGCGATTTAACTCAGTTTTTGTCAGATTCTTAGATAAGTTTAACATTATTTGTGACAAGTGGGGGCAAACTAAGCTAAATAATTGCTTAGTATGCCGTTAACATAAGTCAATTTGTACCAATTCTTTATTCACAAACAACTAGCTAGCTCCTAGGAAACAATTCATCTAGATAGCTTAACAAAACTAATTAGCATATAGCAAAGATTTAACTAGATAGCTTAACAACACAAATTAGCTTATAGTGAACAATTCAACATGATAGCTTAACAAAACTAATTAGCTTCTACCAAACAAGTCAACATGTTATCTTAACAAAACTAATTAGCTTATAGCAAACAATTCAACTAGATAGCTCAACAAAACTAATTAGCTTATAGCAAACAATTCAACTAAATAGCTTAACAACACAAATTAGCTTATAGCAAACAATTCAACTAAATAGCTTAACAAAACTAATTAGCTTCTACCAAACAAGTCAACATGTTATCTTAACAAAACTAATTAGCTTATAGCAAACAATTCAACTAAATAGCTTAACAAAACTAATTAGCTTATAGCAAACAATTCAACTAGATAGCTCAACAAAACTAATTAGCTTCTACCAAACAAGTCAACATGTTATCTTAACAAAACTAATTAGCTTATAGCAAACAATTCAACTAGATAGCTTAACAAAACTAATTAGCTTATAGCAAATAATTCAACTAGATAGCTCAACAAAACTAATTAGCTTCTACCAAACAATTCAACTAAATAGCTTAACAACACAAATTAGCTTATAGCAAACAATTCAACTAAATAGCTTAACAAAACTAATTAGCTTCTACCAAACAATTCAACTAGATAGCTCAGGTGGTCATGCAGAAATTCCCAATATACAAATATGTGTGTTGACCTGTAAGAACATGTGATTAAAGCTCATTTTAGTTCACTGTCATTTCTGGGACAGAAGAAGAAAAAGTGGGCGTTCCTCGACCCCACGAGCCAATCAAAGCAGAGCGTTCCTGTCACCCCTTTTGTTTCCCCCTGCAGCATCACTTCTGTCTCTCACCGCTCGTGCACGTCTCTTTGACCTTCTCGATGTAGGACGACACCAGCATGGCGCAGAGCTCCTGCGTGGAGTCCACGATCACGCGGCTGAAGGAGGTCAGCCGGTCCGTCAGGCCGATGTAGACGCCGGGCAGAGAGATGTCCGTGGCCTCCTTCTTCCACTGTGAATACTCCTGGAGGACACACACAGAGCCGTTTAGGCATACAACACACACACATATATCTACATATATACATTCTGTGTGACATAGGGATAAGACCATGAGGATGCTGGCCTGGACCCCGGTGGCGTTACCTGTAAGAAATCCACATCGTTCTTGTTCTTGGAGAGCTTCTCCATCTGGCCCTGGGTCTTCTTCAGCTCCGTGCACCTCTGCTCCAGGTGCACCCGGATGCCGTCGGCCTGCCTCAGCGCCTGCTTCTCCTCGGCCTCCAGGATCTCCGTCACCTCCCGCTTGGCCCGCTCCATCACCGCCTGCAGCTCCTCGAACTGGCTCTCGATCACCGCTCGCACCTCCGTCACCGAGTGCTGGGGGGAAGGAAGGTTCAGATCAGATGGAGTGGATTCTCTACATTCCTGGAGAGGAGGCGATGCATGTCTAAAGCACCCGGCAGGTAAACAGGTGGGGAATGCAGCGGGAGGCCATGGTAACGTTACATAACCACAGGCTGTTGACACACCACCGCATGAAAAACATCCCACACCTCAGGGAACCAACCCACGCATCAGGGAACCGGCTGGCGGCTTCTCAAGCCGTAGCTGCTGCCAACTGTTATCTAACTAAAGAGGCCATATCATGAAAAACGCCCGTTTCCACTGCTTGTGCACATACAGCCTGAGCAACCCAGACACTGGGGAATGAGTGAATTTATGGGCTGCCGAGACATGTGATCCAACCGGCCAATCAGATGTGGTTCCCCTTCCTCTGTCACGTGCTCCTGAGAATAAACCGCTCCACGGGTTGAGGACTACATTTGCAAAGGTGTGCCCACAGAAATAGAATAGAAGGAGAAGAAGACGTTCCCATTCTGGCCAGTTGCCTGTGAACCATTGCAACTGGCCGACTTACGTCAGGAAGTCACCGAGGTTTTCGGTAACGACTAAATCGCCCCGCGGAAACGTTAGAGAACCAGAGTGCGATAATAAGTATGATTTAACGACTAGTTAGCTCGCTAGCTTGTCAGAGCAGAATGGGCTTTTATTTTGGCGGGGGCGATTCTTAAAGAGACAGGTGCTAAAACGGGGTGTTTCCAGGTATCTTCAGACAGACAGGGTGAGAGAAATCAAATGTTTTTGGGAACGTTAAAGCGTGCAAACTCGTTCTACTAGAAACCAGAAACACGAGCGTGACGCGTCCCCTTTAATTAAGAGTCGTGAGTCACCGGTGTGCGTTTACCTCGATGGACACCGTGTTGAGCTGCAGCTTGTTGATGGCGTTCTCTCCGGCCGTCACCGTCTTCAGCATCTCGCCGTGCTTCTCCATCAGTTCCTTCTGCAGACACGAGGAGAGAGAACAGAGTTCAGCAAGCGTGCCGTCATGCTGGAAATATGCAGATTAAAGCGTGTGGAAAGCATGTGGCATGACCTAAACATGTGGGCCGTTTCTGCAGGAAAACTGTCTTTTTTTATCCCAGTTTCCTCTCTTCTCTCTGTGGAGGGAGAGATAATGGTCCCACTTCCTGTTCCACACTCTCACATTTGTAGTTTATTAGAAGCGTGGCCTTGTTTTTCAAGGCACGTCTGAATTCCTCGGGCAGGTCGAGGCGACTCCCTCTTCTTCAGCAGAATTCGTCTGCCGTAACTTTCAGCCCCCGAGGGGAAATCCTTTGTCTTCACGAGCAAAACCTTCAGCTCCAACGCAGACTTTATTTAAAGGAACGTCCTTTTGGGATTTCCTCTCAGAACAGAACAACTTGCAGAAATATTAACAGATCCAAACTTCACAAGTTTTAGTCGTAATAGTTACGTTAATAATAACAATTAAAAAGCAGATGATGATGTGCAGATGATCTTTTGAAGCTACATTTTCTCCAAATATTTAATCTTCTCAGTTTAGAAAGAAGTCATATTTGTGAGCTTCTGTGCCCAAATGTTCCTGCGCTCAACGTCGGTGGAAGTTAAATGTAAAACGTGCGAGAGAAAGTCAGTGAGGTATTCTGATCTGTGCATCTGCCTCTACAGGCCTCACACTGGGCTTTGACGTGTTCGTATCCGTCCGTTCAGGCTGGGATGATTTGTAGTTTTCACAAAGCTCTGCAGCCGAAACACTAAAATACTCAACAGGCAAAGCATTGATTGGTCCTGTGACAAATATGTTTTTATAAAGTATTATTCTAGGTTATGAAAGCTGCTCATCTATTGGGGCAGATAAGTGGAACGCATTAGCTGTGGTTTATGTTTCTCGTGTACGAACATTATGTTTTTGTCGCCGTTTGAATAGAAAAACCCGAAAGTCTGAATCCTCAAAGACTCTTCGGATGAAACAAATATTCTTTCCGCTGCTAAATAAATTAAAAAAAACAACAACATTTGAACCAGTTTCTGAAGGTTTAACTCTCCTTATCCAACCAAAGACGGCAGCTGATCCTTCGCTAAGCCCCGCCCCCAGCTCCTTACCGTGGAGCCCACACTGCCACTAACTGCACTTATGTCGGCCTCGAATATGATGTCATCCTTATAAAAACTGCAGCTCACCCCAGGTACAACACGTTAGATTGTTAGAAGAGTCTCCTGGAACTCTTGTGATCGTTTCCAGGAGCAGACGCTCGCCTCACTGGTCGCCTCCTCTCAGACAATCAGTCGACCAATCAGTCGCCTCCAAAGACGACGGGTTAGTCGACTGATTGTCCGAGAGGATTTACAAGAAACGAATGAGCTCATCTCTCGTGAACACAACATTTAAAGTGGAGAACTTTGACGGCTCTGTGGAAGACTTCTAGGCAGGAACAGGAAGTGATTTCACTCTATTGTCTCCATGTGTTCGTGTCTCTCCCGAGGAAATGATTCTCTTAGAAAAGGGAAGCGACCGAGAGCCAACAACTGTGACTCCACTTCCACTTTCGTAGAATCTATTCAATTCATAAGCGACAGTATTATATTACACTCCTTGTTTTCTCTTCTCTTCAGGCAGAAGCTCTGGTGGCATTTCCCACCTGCACTCTCAGGGCCTCCCGACATGTTTGCTCTGGGCTCTAATGAGGTTCCCTCCGCAAACACCAGGTGAGAGCTAAAAGCCACAGCTGCGTGCAGGAATCCGGGCCGCGGGGTCGCGACCCGTCCCGCAGAGAGACGCTCAACACCTCGGCTGCAGCCGGAGCCGGAGCCTGAGTTTCCAGACGGCTGGAAGACGAATGATCTGGTTATTAACCGCGCTGAGCGAGCCAGCGGGTCCAGAACCTTTACGGGTTTAAGAGCTCAGCGCTGGGATCAGTCACACATAACTCTGAGGAAAGATTTAGGGATCACTGCAGACTTTCGACCAACTGTGTTTATCCTTTCAGCCGCCGTGTGTCATGTGACTCTAATGGTCTCCACATTTACCGCACATTAAAAATCAATAACAAATGAAAGAAATCAGATGACGAAACCTCGCTGGAGACTTGGTGTGTAATATGAGAATGTTGTTCAACCAGCGATTATAATAATTATTATACAGTATCATTTATCATTTAGATGCCAATTGCTTTGTCAATAATGACTTAGTATAAAGAAGGATCCTCAAAGTCGTAAAATATGGTAAACAATGTAACAATAACGAGTTATTATTTCAAAATAATGATACATTTGACCATTATTTTGAGATAATAACTAATATTGTTACATTGTTTACCATTTTTTATGACTTAGTATAACAAAAGGATCCTCTAAGTCCTAAAACATTTAAACAATGTAACAATAACGAGTTATTATCTCAAAATAATGGTAAAACGTATCATTGTTTTGAGATAATAACTCATTATTGTTAGATTTCTTACCATTTTAATGACTTAACCTTTTTTTTAATCACAGGGGTAGAAATGGACTTCAATAGAAACCCATTTTATGAAGTACACATCTCCATCTTGTTACTGATCAATAAACTCATCAGAAGATTTGCATAAGACCAAATGTTTACTTACTATACTATATTATATTATTTATTATATGTCAGACAGAAGAGAAACACAATTTCAGATATTCTGTATGTTTGCACAAATAGAAGAAGTGACAAATAAAACTGACTTTGATTTAACATAATCACATGTATGAAGACTTATTATCATATTTAACATATTCACATGTATGAAGACTTATTATCATATTTAACATATTCACATGTATGAAGACTTATTATCATATTTAACATATTCACATGTATGAAGACTTATTATCATATTTAACATATTCACATGTATGAAGGGACATGCCACTCGCCTCTATCCGGCCGCGGGCCTCCTCCACGGGGACCGTGTTGTGGCCCCGGTGCTCCTCCGCCACGCAGTCCTGGCAGACGCAGCACTCGTCGGCGCAGCAGAAGAGCTCCAGGGGCCACTTGTGGCTCTCGCAGGTCCGCCGCTCGATGTCCCGGAGCGGCTCCACCAGCCGGTGGTTCTGGAACTTGGGGTTCTCCAGGTGGGGCCGCAGGTGGGCCTCGCAGTACGACACCAGGCAGGTGAGGCAGGACTTCAGGGCCCTGCAGGGGCTCTCGAAGCAGGAGTCGCACACCACGTCGTCGGGGCCCAGCGGCTCCTTCTCCTCGGGGGCCCCGTTGACGACGGGCTCCTCCCCGGGCTTCTCGGGGTCCTCGGACTCCTTCAGGTCGTCCAGGATCTTGGTCTCCTCCGCCGCCTTGGGGTCCGGCTCCTCTTTGCTCCGGATCACAGCCGCCGCCTCTGTGCCGTTCTGTTTGGGGCCCCCGGGCGTCCCGGGCCCCTGGCCTTTGACCCCGTTGCAGGAGCCAGAAACAGAGTCGACCCCGCTCGGCACACCTGAGCCCAGCTGCTGCTGTTTGGAGCCGGGAGCCGATGCAGCCGCTGGGTCTGCCATGTCTTCGGTTCTGGGACGTCCACCTCTCTCTTGCTCTCGCTCTATCTCTATATATCTGTCTCTCTCTCTCTCTCTCTCTCTCTCTGTCTGTCTGTCTGTCTGTCTCTCTCTGTCTCTCTCTCTCTCTCTCTCTCTCTGTCTCTCTCTCTGAAGAGAAATAACTGGCTCAGCCACTTTTAGTAGTTCCTGGTCTCACTGGAGGCTGGACAGCCACACCTCGAGGATGTGAAGCGGCCCAGAGTTTCAGTAAGAAAAGCTCTCCGCCCACTTTTAACACACACCCACCCACACACACACACACGCTCACACACACGCTCACACACACGCTCACACACACTCCCCCGGAGCAGAAAGAAGACACAGGGTGGAGCCCGAGCGGTGTAGAGTTGCACATCCCCCATCATGCATTGTGTTTAGAAAATGAAGTGTAACTTTGTGTTGTCTGCAGATGTGTGTTGTCTCGTTGTGGTGAGGAGACGCAGGACGCAGCCTCTTCATCTTCATCTTCATCTTCATCTCTGACGTCACGCGAGCTCAAAGTTCAGGAGCCGGACTCAGTGAAATGCAAATATTGAGTGAATCAACAAGATAACGAAACCAACGCAGTCACCGAGTGACACATGGCCCACACACACACACACACACACACAGCTCCTCATGTGGTCATGTGATCGATCACACGCGTGTTCAGCCAATCAGAGACGTGGGCGTGACCTTCCTCCTACTTTGTAAATAAAAGAGTGGAGAGATGGCTTCTGGTGGAGGAAATGCACCAACGATACGTTACAGAGAGGAAGAGACGCGTTTAACACACAGTGAGCAGCCAGGAAATTATATTAAATAAATAAAATAACGACCTTATTCTAGATCAGACTTGTTGTTTATCAGTGACAGATGAGGAGTCTGAATGTGGAACAAAATTAATCTATGCCTTTAATTGTCTAACTTAATGCTGCCCCCAAGTGGAATGAATATATATACAGTATACAGTATATATACATATATATATATATATATATATATATATATATGTATATGAATCAAAATTGGCAGCACAGACATTTGAATGGAAGACAACGTGACGATTAAGGCAACACAAAAATTGTTTAATTCCTGTTTAAAATGTATTGTCAAAGAGATAAAAACACATCTATATGTGTTTGTGAACTATAAATACAGTCAAGAATGAGCCTTTGAGCTGAAGACACAACAACAACAACAACAACAACAACAACAACTACAGCAACAACTACAGCAGGGCCCGTCTCGTGAAGCACAGAACAGAACTTTAAAAAAAGAGTTACATGAGGGTCTGTCTGTGTGTGTGTGTGTGTGTGTGTCTGTGTGTGTGTCTATCTTGTAAATACATTATGAAGGTGATAACTCTTTATGATATTTAAAAAGACTTTTCCACAGATTCTAAAGCAGAATATTTGGATATTTGGACTTTTACTTTGTAAAAATGTATTTCTTAAAAATGCCAATAAAATATTCTTATTGTACAAAAAGTGCTTCAAACATATTGTAAATGTACACAAGTGGTTAATGTATTGTGTGTATATAAATATACATATATATATATATATATATATATGTATATTTATATATATATCTGTTGTTATTGTTTTTTATATTCTACTGTTGTGCTTAGTTTCCTTTGACATGAATTCATCATTATTTCATTTATCTTGTATTGTTTTGCTGCAATAAATGAGTTTCTCAGACGTTGATCCTCTGCAATCAAAACCAGTTGGGACCAGTTGGGACCAGCTGGGACCAGTTGGTCCCAACTGGTCCCAGCTGGTCCCAACAGCGGTCAGTGGTTAATCTCCCACTGAACACAATCAAGTCTTTTTGGTTTGAGCTCTGTGATGTTGATCACAACACCTGGAAAAGAGAAGCAGGATTCACATTCATCTCCTCGCGTGAGACTAAACACATCTGTAAAGTGTTCCTGATTAAACACCGGCGCAGAGCCGCTCCTCTTCCTCACACCCTCTTCCTCACTGCCCCCCCACCAGCTCGGTGATGGACGGGGCGAACACCATCAGCTCCTGGTACCTGTGGAAGAAGAGCGAGAGGCGGGACACGTATCCGTCCTCCTGGTACGGGAGCCGCTGCTCGCTCAGGTACTTGGACACGACGGGCTTCACCTGGAGGGAACACAGACCCAGGGTCAGTTCACACTCACTGGGTTGATGATAACCTGCAGCAGCCACCGTAGTTGCAATCTGGAACCTCGCCACAAGAGGTCGCCAAATCCTTCACACTAAGACCGAATAAATATAAGTTACAGCTTTATTGTAATTATCTGCAGAGGAAGAACAGCTAAAAGCTCCAGAACGGCTACTAAATGGACCTTGAGGTGAGTTTGTTTTTGTCATTTTAATGTTTAGATCTATTTATGACAAGATGCCATTTTGCCAAAAGTACAATTTTGTTTTTTTTTACCAATGTATTTACATGGTGATCCAGTCAAATATGGTAATCACTGTTAATATTACAAGGAAAGGAAAGCTCTAGTTATATTTCAGACATGTCATACATACCTTCCTATCGGTAATTACTGTAGATATGATATATTTTATGCCAATACGTTAATAAAATGCCTTTCAAACCTGTTTGTTCCCAACTCTCAATAATTCTCTCTCGCTCCGTTTTGAGCCATAAAGCATAAATCTAACATGATGATGATGAGGAGATATCCTGATTTGTGGGTTTTTAAACGTACCTTCAGACACATGTTGTCGGACAGGAAGGGGAAGAGGTGGTGCTCCACATGGCAGTTGATGAGCGAGTGTCCGAAGACCCGGTCCAGCAGCGGGTTGCGGGGCAGGTTCAGGACCCCGTGGGTCATCTGGTAGATCCTCTTGGGCCGGTTGGTCGGGGAGAACATGTCGAGGCCGATGTGCTGCCGGCGACACAGGCTCAGTTTGGTTAAACGTTTACCACAATATATATATATATATATATATATACACGTCGGGGACGTTGAGTTCAGGGGGAAAAGATAGGAAACCAGCCCACGACAGCACCAGGGTCCAGGAGGGACCAGGTTCCCATCGTGACCCCCCAGAGAGAACAAACATTCTCCCTCTTGTTCGACCCTCGACCTGCGTTCTCTAATCCACCTTCCCACACTTTGATCATGAACAATGCACAATGAGCTGGGAAAGCCGCTCATGAATGGCTCCTTTTATGTCCCGGGTGGTTCCTGACTAGTCGACTCTCTGAGGACTTACGTCACGTGAGCAGCCTTCACCCAATCGGTGTGAGCGGGAGGGAAGTTAGTGTTTGCACGGTAGTCAAAGATCACGTGATCTACACGTACATCTCCTAAATATAGACATTTATGTACCGTAAAAGTTGGGTTGCAAGCGGCTACTACCTTCGGTGGGTGTCCCCGTTAGCTCCCCGCTGTAGCCAGCTAGCGCTGCTGCTATCTCTCCGCTAGCTCCCGCTAGTTCCCCGACAACCACCGAAGGTAGCAGGACCATCCCCGGTTCGACACCTGACTCGGGCAGATGGCAGTAGCAGCATCAGCGCTAGTTAGCAGCAGCGGGGAGCTAGCAGCAGCGCTAGCTTGCTACAGCGGGGACACCCACCCGAGGTAGTAGCGGCTTGTAACCCGACTTTTACGGTATATTGTACAGACGTTCATGATCCCCAGAGGATGAATCAACGTTTTGGGCTTTTAGCGAAATATCTTGTTGGAAGGATGGGCACGAGATCTGGTGCAGACGCGACGCTTTAACGTCATCTAGCGCCACCATCCGGTCAACATTTGTGTTCATTTATTTTTACTTACTCGTCCAGCACTATGATATCTGTCGAACTAAGAGGATTCCCATCAGCCTCAGCTGTACTTCATGTTGGTACATTTGTCTTTAAATGGCCGTATTACACAAACCTATCTATCTCTAGCGCAGTGGTTCTCAAACTTTTTCTGTCACGCCCCACTTTGGAGGAAGAAAAAAAAAAATGTCTTTCTCCAAAGTTAGAGGAAGAAAATCTGGTTTTCAATCTGTTTTTTCAGATTGCTCCATCAGACAAAAACGAATAACACGTGCAATCACTTTGTTAGAACAATGCAAATAAAGTTCTATCTGTGCAAAAAATACTAATATTTGGCCCAAAAAATGCCTATTGTGGCTGCAAATAACCTGTTTTGCACTAAATATAAGATCATAACAATAACGTTCAACTTGTGTCAAACAAAACAAAACAAAACGAGTGCAGATATGTGTGAGGATGGGTCAAATGCAGAGAATAATTTCCCCAATCTGCGATTAATAAAGGATTATTAAAAAATATATATAAAAAAAGAATCTCCGTGCCCCACCTGTAATACCTCTGCGCCCCACTAGAGGGTCACGCCCCCACAGTTTGAGAACCACTGCTCTAGCGTTAGCATGCTAACAAGCTAAGTTCAGACGCCAGCCTGTTAGCATGTAGCCTGCAGGCCGCCTTGTCCTGCTGCAGGTGCTTCTCACCTGGAAGATGTTGACGTGGATGTACGGCACGGAGAACATGGCTCTGCAGGCGAGCATGCAGAGCAGGGCGCTGAGCGGCGACAGGAAGCCGGAGACGTGGATCAGCAGCCAGTACTGCGAATACAGGCCCAGCGCGACCATCAGGACGGTCCTAGCGACGAGGGCCGGAGAGTGTCCTTTGAGATGAGCTGCAAAAGAAACAAACAGAGAATCACATGCATGAGAATAAACTCGCACCGACGCGACAGCGGCGAGGTAACAGGGGGCCTTGAACAGGATCAGAGGATCAGAGGAATCTCTCTCAACTTTATGCCGATAATCACATTTCATGTTGAAGTATGCGAGCAAACTCGTAAACCGGCCGTCCTTTCTCTGGGCCTTTTGGCGCCTCTTACCGAGTGCGACCAGCGGGGTGATGATGGGAATGGCCAGCGGGGCTACGAACAGGTAGACGGCGCGCGGCAGGCAGGGCACCTTCCACACGCTGGAGTCGCCCAGCCCGACCACGTTAGTGTGAGCGTGGTGCATCTTAATGTGGCCATGAACGCCGGCTTGCGCCGAGAATGAACTGCAGATCTGAGTGGACGAACACAGGGACAGATGGGGATGTTTATTTTTTATTTTTTATGAAACATGCAAACATGCAAACAACAAAACATGAAACAATGGTATCGACAGACGGCTTCCTCGTTTTATTGCGTGTTGTTATTCTGTTTGCTTTGATAAGCAACCAAAAATAGCACGAGGGCAAAGAGCAGCAGCACTATTTGTTTCTGCTAGAGAGGCTCAAGTTCACTGACTTGATTGTTTTAGCCGAGAGGTTATTAAATGTCACAACACGCTGCTATAATGACCTGATTTACAGCCTGAAACACGTCATTCACCCTTGTAAAACATCTGTTACTACACGAGCTGGCAGTAAAAGTTATCTCATCTTATCTTGTCTTCACTTTCATTCACAGCTGCCCCACAGACATACATACACATACACACACATACAACTGGAAATAATCTTACATTATGGGAAACTATGTTTGATATATTTCTTGCCTAGAAGATTAATACCACTACAGCCAGTTAGCTTAGCTTAGCATGAAGACCGGAAACAGGCATACGAAACAAAACCCCTTCCTGCCAGCACCTCTAGCGCTCACTATTAAATACGTTACATCATGTTTGTTTACGTTGTCCAGAAAGCAAAGTAAAGAAAAGACAAGCGTCTTATGTTGGGCTATTTGTGTTTGTACGGATTAAACACATGAGACATATAGCAATGCTAATCATTGAGCTTTAACGTATGTTGTCTTTTGGAGCCATGCTAGCTGTTTCCCTCCGTTTCCAGTCTTTGTGCTAAGCTAAGCTATGTGGCTGCTCCACGTTTGCAGCACAGACGTGACAGTGGTATCAATCTTCTCATGCAACTCTTAGCAAGAAAACAAACCAATAAATTGTTCCCCAAATGTAAAAGAAAACGGCCACTTCCGTCTGACAAAGGCGTCGACCCAGCGACGACAAATATGACTGCTAGCTTGGAAAAAATAGCGATATGGCACGGGGCACTGGATTTTATGAATTTACTGTGTATCAGACCACATATGAGACAATAATTACACCCTGCGGTCTCTCCACATCACTCCCTGCCACCGGGAGGAGAGCCGGCACCGGCGCGGTTAGCTTTAGCTTGAGTGCTAACCCTAGCACCTCCGTCTCCGGAACGGCCATTTTCTCTCTTCCTAGCGAGCTAACTAGCTAGCCTGTGAAGAGATATAGAGCTTTGACCAGGTTCCATTACAAAGTTCTAGACGAGGCCAAGTTGGAAAGGTCAAAACAAGCGAAACTGCTTATGCGCGCAAGTATTAACCGCAGACGATTGCAGGTCATTGGAAAGAAGACATGTGAGAGGAGGAGGAGGACACTTCGTCGCGGGGGGGGGGGGGGGGGTAGCAGTAGTGTGTAGCATGCCGTGAACTTACATTTACGTTGAGATCGGTCGACCAATGACAGTTCTCTCTACAGTCAGAGCTTGCGCAAGAAGGTGGAACGTGAGGGAGATACCATTTCCAAAACGTGTAAGGGGGTAATAACTATTTTCCCGGACGTAGCAAAATCCCGGACGTTTTTGGAATCCCTGCCGGACGCTTTTTTTAGGTCTCGAAAAGAGGACATGTCCGGGAAAAAGAGGACGTCTGGTCACCCTACATAAAGGCTTCAGTAAGCATACACCACAGATTAAAGGAAGAAGCAACACATAGTTTTAACACACACCCACGTGACTCCCTGTCTAGACTTGAGCGTATGTCTTTGGACCACTCCCACAAGAAATGTAATAGTAAAGTAAGGAATAAGCACGAAAGAGGAAGTAGAAAGGGTATTGGAGTCAGACAAAGAGAAAGTCAGAAGAGAATAAATACGCCCGGCTCTCGACGATCGGAGCTCTCTCTTCCTGAGACGTGCTGACTGTGAGGAGACGGACAGACAGGGGAGCTGAGTCCAAGGCCTTGAAGGTATGCATTTCATGTATGCAATTGCTAAATAAATAATCATGATTGTACTATAACCTGTTCTGTCAATTCTTGAACACTTGAGGAAAATCCTTTAGAGGAACCTTTCCCCTTTCACCTGCTAAAGTGTGCAGGTATTCTATAAACACGTTTAAACTTCAGCAGCAGTATTATTAAGCTAGCTGCTGCAGAGCTGCGTGTCTCTGGAGAGGAGCTCTGTGTTTGTTTACATGGTGATGCTGGTGCTCACACAGTCAGACATGATGGACGATGTTTTTCCTCATGTTGAGTTTCTAATGGGAAGATGTCGGCCTGCTGTTTACATTCCGTATGATGCTAATTCAAACAAAATGCTCCCCAGGAATGTCCTACTGTTTTATGTTTCGGCATGTGTTGCGTTGCAAACGGGCTGCAGCTGAGTTTCGTTGTGCGTCCCCTGTGTTGCATCTTGACAATAAATGACCCCTGAATCCTTGCAGCTTGCAGCTTTTGCCGCAGCTGTTAGGTGACGGCCCTCCGTTTTTTTTTAAATATCTGAACCACCTCACCTCGATGAAGAAGACGGCCCAGAACTTGGCCCAGGCCTGCGACTCGCTCAGCGACCCGTGGCTCGCCAGGTGTGTCCCTTTGATGGTGATGACCCCGTGGGCCACGCCCATCAGCAGCATGCCCGCCGAAAACCACACGACCTGAGAGGAGCCCAGCAGCAGGAAGGCTGCAAGACACGGCGGGCGCATTTCAGATCAATGAGTGGATTCAATCACAAGTGTGTGACACCTTTTCATCTCACAGGCGTTCCTCGCATGGTTACATATTCACATATGGGGTTTCACACATTTATAACACGTGTAGTATTTTAACACTTTGCATTAAAAAGCCAGGATGTGTACCTGAAGCCGTCAACAACACTAAATAGGATATGCGTTGGTTTTCAGCTAACAAAGGGGGTCTGGGGATTTAGTTACTCTCACAAATCTGCTCCTTTTGCCATGTATTTATGTATTTTATTGTGTGTGTTGTGCTTTAGAGTGCCACACTAAAGTGATTGTTGTTGCATTTTACGGATTTTAGGCCACTAAATTGTAAAAACCTGCACAGGAGCTAAAGATGAACATTTGAAAAAACTGAAATGTTTATTACTGCTTTTCTCTCTGGTAAATAAATACATAAATGAAGCGCAGAACCAAGTGGACTTTTTAAACTGTAATAAAGCCAGTGAGGCTCCTCCGGCCGGCTGCAGGCGACACATTTCCCTCCTAACTCAATAAAACTAATAAAAGCTATCTGCACCTCCTATTTCAGAGCAGACTATTTGGAGGCGGTAAGTCACGCGCTCGGTGATACTCGATGACAGATGCCTCCTCGGCTGCAGCGGGGGACTAAAGTCAGCCTGTGGGGAAAACTCACCAAATTATGATAATCCTGCACAGAGAGAAAGAGCTGTTTGCATTATGTATCATTACAATGATAGGGCTGAAATTAGTTCATTCATGTATGCACACTATTACAAACTTATTTTATGTAATATAATGTCAGTACAATTTGACTGCTTCTAAAATATTCTATGTTTATTTTGTCTGTTTCACAGTAAACTGAATTGGGGACATTTTTCATTATTTGCTGGCATATATAGAGGAACAAAGGTAAACCATTCACCATATTTCAGAATGACGTTTAATCTTAAAATGTCACTTTGGACTTGAGACTTTTGGACTGAGATCGTTATCTGCCAGTTTATGATCTTAATAATCTACTTTTGTGGAAAAACACAATTATCTTGCTGAAGGAAATTGCACATTTTCCTGTACTATAAATTATGCAATATTTTACATATTCAAAGTGATGAAAATAAAAATAAAAATGCCCCTTTAATTGTTATTCTTAGCAGATGTACTCCTATCCAAGATGTTGCCCCACTGGAGGAAGTTCAACATATTTATTCATGTATTTACCAGGGACAGAACATGTGGTTCTTACACTGTGGGGCACGGACAATTATTTCTTTTCTTTTTTTTAAATAATCCTTTATTAGTCGCAGATTGGGGAAATTATTCTCTGCATTTCACCCATCCTCACACACATCTGCACTCATTTTGTTTTGTTTGACACAAGTTGAACGTTATTGTCGTGATCTTATATTCAGTGCAAAACAACAACAACAACAAAATTAATAGTTTTTATCTGATGGAGCAATCTGGTTTACTTGAAAACCTCCTCATACTTGGAGGAAGAAAATGTTCTTCCTCCAAAGTGGTGCGTGACAGAACAAGTGTGAGAAGCGCTGCTGTCGTGTTTTAATCTGCGGACCTTGGACCGGCTGATGCTTCTGCGTTGGCTCACAGTGACCCGGCATCAGATAACAACAGGCTCACCGCGTCCCGCTTCACGATAACGTGTTCTGTCTCCGACCTTCACGGCGATAAAGACAGGTGAAGGTCACGCAGTGTCAGGGCTCTCACCGGGTGGCAGGCAGAGGAACGCCGCCGCCAGGATGCTGCAGTCCAGCCCCCTCCTCTCCCACCAGCTGCTGCCCCGCACCGCCTCCTGCACCAGCCTGGTGAGCTCCATCATCGGCGACTCTCCGCCGTCCTTCCTCCCCTCCGGATCCGCTTTCCCCCGGGGCGACACCTCCTCCCCCGTCGTCCCGCGTCCTCCTCCTCCTCCTCCTCCTCCTCTTCCCGCTCTCCGTCCTTCCCTCCGCTCCTCCGGCGCGTCCTGCATGCTGGTGTCGGTGTCGGTGCTGCTGCGTCCTCCTGTGAGCAGCCGGTGCTCCTCGCTGCCTCCAGCTCAGTGAGCGCAAAGTCCTCGGGTCAAAGGGAGCGTTGCGAAAGCCTCTATTGGCAAAAAAAAAAGCTTTGTCAGAGAGGGCCAGCCTCCTCCTCCTCCTCCTCCTCCTCCTCCTCCTCCTCCTCCTGTTGTTTCCCCTGTCAGCTGACTCCCGCTGCAGGATTTATGGCCCCAGACCCCCAGATGGGAGGAGGTTAGCCCCGTGATGTGAAGGGAAATCCTCAATTTTTCAAGCAGCCGCTCAAAACTGCAGCGAGTGAAGCTCGACTTCTCCCTCCTCTCTGGTGTCTCATGCATTCTGCATGTCGCTCACCCTCTAGTGTTTCTATGTGGCTCCCTCCCTCCCTCCCTCCCTCCCTCTCTCCCTCCCTCTCTCCCTCCCTCCCTCCTCATCTCCGTAACCTTGGCACATGTCCTGGGAAAGGAGAGGCAGAATGGAGGATTAACAGCAGTCCATTCTTCCCAAAGGGCAGAGAGGTTCAGAGGGGAAACAGAGAAGATGCTGCTGTGCAAGAATGTGCACGATAATATATATATATATATATATATATATATATATATATATATATATATATATATATATATATATATATTATATCGTATGTATAAGGTGTCAGTTGTTTTCTGGAGAGAGGCCAGTGTTCATGGCCATACGGGTCACAGTATACTCTGTGTGTGTGTGTGTGTGTGTGTGTGTGTGTGTGTGTGTGTGTGTTCACTCTAGGGGACAGCCGATACTTGGGGGGGGGGGGGAACATGAGAGCAGCCAGGCTGTCGGCCACCTCCTCACAGCCCTGAGCACTAATCGGCGGTCAGAGTCACTTAATGTGCCAGAGCAGTGGCGGTGCGTCAATAGAGGGCGCTAGGGCGCCGCCCCGCTTAAAATTTTGCGATGAAAAAAAAAAAAGAAGAAAAAAAAATATATAATATATACTGTCAAAAAACATTATATACCAAATAATTTAAATAAGAAATATACCGTGTTGACGCGCTAAATGTGTGTGGGAGACCGTAAGCCCCTGTCAACAACCACTTAAGTTAAATATAATATATCGCCATTCATCATCACTGAGAAAAGCCCCTCCCCCTGTCGGGGCGCCGGCCCAATGTGAGTCTATGGAAAGCTAACAAACATTTCACCCTCGTGACGGCAAGGACAGCTTCTCATTGGCGGATGAAACGTGAATCTTCGGGCGCACAAATCTGCGCCCTAGCCAATGACATCGTTTCTTATTGCAACGTGGTTGGACTATTCGTCCAATCAGAGACCTTTATCATTCCCTCACATCCCATATAGCTCCCACGTAGCTACGCGAGCAACACAGCTAGCAGAGACTTTGATTATGTTAGTATGGCGACTGAAAACTCTGTGGTATCTCTACGCGAAACACCTTTCAATCCACGATCAGATCGGATTTAAATATTCAGCAGCAAAGCACTGACCGCGGGAGGACGTACACCCGGAGCTTCTCCTCAAGCCTACATGCTAACCGGAGCTGTTAGCTGGATGCTCAGTGTGGAGCAAAGCAGCGGCTCTGAGCAGCCGAGGAAGCGCCGGGCTGTGAAGGAAGATGAGCTTGAAGGATTGCTGCAGAGGTGAGTGTCAACATCAGCAGATGCCTGTTAGAGTTTAATGTTTTATCTTTCCCACAGCAGAACACATGTTGGACATTGTTAGATTTGGGTGGATATCATATCAGGCTATAACTTTATCTAAAATACCAATTCAACCCCCAATAAGTGTGTGTGTGTGTGTGTGTGTGTGTGTGTGTGTGTGTGTGTGTGTGTGTGTGTGTGTGTGTCATAGCTACAGCCATCAAGGTGGCTCCTGGCCTTTTGTCTATGTTGCTGAGCCATCAAGACACACAAAACATAGTTTTGTGTCTGTAGTATGAAGCCTGTTTGTAGTAGATATTTCCCCACAACTTATCTTACTGTCTCTGTCTCTCTCTATATTTATCTGTAGGTTATTGACACCATACTTGGACACACCAGGGAACGCTTTGCCTTCAAAGACCACCTCACCAGTGCCACCTTACTGCAGGGCCCCCAGTTTGAATGCTACGTCAATGTATTCCCTGAAGTTGCTCTGGCCACCACATTGAATGTTTCTTAAACCATTCTGCTCTGAACCTCTCATGCCCAAAGTTACAGTTTGTTGATAGTTGTTATTGGACAGTGTTGAGCACTGTGTTTTCTTGAAATAAAGCTTTGTTTTTTAGAATATTCTACTCCAAACCTTTTCTTCTCATTGTGGAGTGCTATTTAAACCGCGCCACCCAACTGCGCCCCCCAAAAAAAATGTCACCAGCCGCCACTGTGCCAGAGATTCACACCAACAAACAGTCATGGTTTCACTTTATTATAACAAAAGATACATAGCATTGTCATGGGAACATCTTCAAATACAAAAGTACCAAAAGAAAATGAATATTCATGCGTGCCATACTCACATGCAGGCAGACAGACAGACAGACAGACAGACAGACCTTCAGTGGAACCACAGACGCCCCGGCACAACGTGAGATAACAGCGTTATCTGGCACGCGCTCACATAACCTCACGTTGTGCTTCTAACACAAACAGTCCCCATTGTTTAGTAAAAGAACATAACGTGAGACAGCTGAACAATGGAGACATAATACACAGGATATTCAGAGGGTTGAGTACAATCACTGATACATTAATCGTTCATTGACACATTCATTAATACAGGATGCAACAGTAACAAGCCAGGCTGAGATCCATGTGTTCGTACATGTGACGTTTCCCATGAAATGTTCACGAGGTCTTTTCCAGGTTTGACTCCATGTTTCCTCCACTGACGCTCCGTACATGGCGTCATGGCATCCTGTAAATAAACAGAGGAAAAACACCGTTATGCGTGACTTTATTCTGATAAATAACGTGTAATGACTTTCAGGCCTCTCGTTATATCACAGCTCGCCACTAGATGGTGCCATTTAGCCGGCAGAAAGGGCCCTGATGCAAACCCACACAGGTGGAGCTCTGCTCTGTTTGCTCTGGTCACTGAACTAGTTAAATTTATGAGTTCAGTCAGGAGGAGGTCAAACTTGAGAAGAGGTCTAAGCAGCCACTTCGTAAAGAGAGATGAATATATACCTGATCAAGGAGTTAGTGGCATGCAAGAAAAACATACAATATATATAAATATATTCAACCTAAATATCCCAGGAGTAGAATTAGAGGGTTTCTTTGTCTTTCTAAATAATTGAAATATGATCCTGGAATTAGATAAATAGTATTTAATATGTACAGACAGTAAAATGTGACCATGTTGTTATCCAAACAAAATAATTTAAATTGAATGCCTTCATACGGTGCGGCAAAGAGCCAAATGACATGACATTACATCTGCAAGGAGATTGAGAACATAAAGTCATGTTTACAATGTTTACTGAGGGAATCAAGAGAGAAGTAGAGTCATTTATATAGACTTCTATACAACCAGAGGAGTCACCCCCTGGTGGTCAGGAGAGAGAATGTAGCTTTAACACATGAAGCATAGACTTCTATACAACCAGAGGAGTCACCCCCTGGTGGTCAGGAGAGAGACTGCAGCTTTAACACATGAAGCATAGACTTCTATACAACCAGAGGAGTCACCCCCTGGTGGTCAGGAGAGAGAATGCAGCTTTAACACATGAAGCATAGACTTCTATACAACCAGAGGAGTCACCCCCTGGTGGTCAGTGGAGATAATGCAGCTTTAACACATGAAGCATAGACTTCTATACAACCAGAGGAGTCGCCCCCTGGTGGTCAGTGGAGATAATGTAGCTTTACCACATGAAGCATAGACTTCTATACAACCAGAGGAGTCACCCCCTGGTGGTCAGTGGAGATAATGCAGCTTTAACACATGAAGCATAGACTTCTATACAACCAGAGGAGTCACCCCCTGGTGGTCAGGAGAGAGAATGCAGCTTTAACACATGAAGCATATACTTCTATACAACCAGAGGAGTCACCCCCTGGTGGTCAGGAGAGAGAATGCAGCTTTAACACATGAAGCATAGACTTCTATACAACCAGAGGAGTCACCCCCTGGTGGTCAGTGGAGATAATGCAGCTTTAACACATGAAGCATATACTTCTATACAACCAGAGGAGTCACCCCCTGCTGGTCAGTGGAGAGAATGCAGGTTTTAAGACACTTCCACAATGCAATATTGGTACTCCGTTGGTATCAGTATCACTTTAAGTGTACTGGTAGTAGTACTAGTATTGTAATTGCAAAATGCAAAACCAGCAGCCGATGAGAGGAAACTGAGGTTAATCTGGAAAGAACAGAGAGCGTTGCCTCCCATTTAAAACCAAACGTGGATCGGTCCACACTGACCTTCAGAGCTCGGTGTCCTCAATGGCCTCTGGGTCGTCGATGGTGTCCAGACGTCTCCTGCAGGCCTCCAGAAGCTTCTTCCTGGGGCCCAGAGGGACGTGAATGCTGGCGAGGTCCCGATCCGAACAAAGCAGCAGCGCACGCAGGTCGATCTTCTCCCTCCTGAAGATCGGCATGAACTCGCCGAGGCCTTGAGAGGCCAGGAAGGTCTCCAGAGGACTGTTCTCCGGCTCCGGGTCGTCGTCCAACCCGACTTCCGCCTCCTCCCAGGGCGCCTCCTGCAGCTCGCCGTCCCGCAGGCTCAAGGCGCTGCCGACGCTGTCCTCGTCGAAGCTCGGCGAGCGGCGAGGCAGCCGTCCTCGCAGGCGGACGTTGGGCGCCCGGCCGGCGGGCTCGCTCCCCGCCACGCTGCCTTCCTCCCGCGACCCGATGCCGAACACGCCCCTGCTCAGATAGGCCCTCCTGAACACCATGGTGCCGAGCCCGGGCCGCGTGAACAGGGAATCGCGGCCGGAGTCGCCGCTGGTCTCCGAGCACGCCCCCTCGTGGAGGCCCGGGTCGCTCATGGCGCGGGAGACGGCGTCGGCGTCGTCGTCGTCGCCGGGGAACATGTCGCGGATGTCGAGGCGCGACCGCTCCCTGGGGCCGGCGTACGCGCCCTGCTTCAGGAACATGACGTCGTTGCCGAGCTGCAGGCCCGACAGCGAGCGCACGCTTTTCCTGCCGTCCTCGTAGATCTTGAACGTTCCGTCGACCTGCTTCTTCTTCTCCAGCATCTTCTGGATCTTGGCCTTGCCCTTGGCTGTGGATTGCAGGGTGGCCTGAGAGGGAAGTAGAGACATTAGGAATCAGTAAAAACTTCTGTAGACCACGGACAAGACATTGAACCGTCACCGTCACCTGCGAGTATGGCATGTTGGAGGTGACGGTGTTGAACGTGCTGCCGCTGGTGTAGCTCGAAAAGCTGATGGCGTCCAAGTTGTCCAGAGCCGCCGACTCCTTCGTGAACTTCCTCTCCATGTGCTCGCGGTGCTTCCTCTGGAGCTTCTCGCAGCCTTTGATCCGGCGCTCGGCGGCGCGGAACGCCCGGTCCTTGAGTTTGCCGACCAGCTTCGGGTTGAGGGCGATCTGCTTGGCGGCGATGGAGTCCAGGTAGCGGACGCAGTCCATGTGGCCCTTGGCGGCGGCCATGTCCAGCGGCGTGTGGTAGTCGTTGTCCAGACACCACACGTTGGCACCGAAGGCCACCAGGAAGGACAGGCAGTGGTGGTGGCCGTTGGCGGCCGCCAGGTGGAGCGGCGTGTTGCCCCAGATGTCGCACCTGTCCGGGTCGCCTCTGGAGGAGAAAGGATGATAATTAAAGTTCCTCCTCTTCCGGTTTGGCTCCGCCCACTTTGCCCGGGCCGCGGAGCCCTGATCAATAATTGAAACGCTGCAGGTTAAACATGAAAGAGCTGAGTCTGCATTATTCATCCCTCACACCGAGAGCCTGTTTCCTGCAGACACCCAGAGACACGGCACCACACACACACACACACACACACACACACACACACACACACACTCACCGGTACCACACACACACACACACACACACACACACACACACACTCACCGGTACCACACACACACACACACACACACACACACACTCACCGGTACCACACACACACACACACACTCACCGGTACCACACACACACACACACTCACCGGTACCACACACACACACACACACACACACACACACACACACACACACACACACACACACACACACACACACTGGTACCACACACACACACACACACACACACACACACACACACACACCGGTACCACACACACACACACACACACACACACACACCCTCACTGGTACCACACTAGGGCTGTCAACGAATAATCGAAATTCGAATATATATTCGAATAGTTGTTAAAAACTGAATTTCGAATGTGAAAATTTATATTCGAATGTAAAAAAAAAAAAAAAAGAAGTATTGTGTGTGTGTGTGTGTGTGTGTGTGTGTGTGTGTGTGTGTGTGTGTGTGTGTGTGACGAGCCGTTCGGGGCAGAGTCTCTGACCCGGAGCAGACGTGAAGCTGGTTGAGGCTTTCACGGGGTTTTGCTGTTGTTGTGGCGTAGGCTGCGGCCCACAGTAGCCTGTTCTGTGTTCCCTTAATAAACACCCTGTAAGCCAGCTAACGTCTCGTAGCTTTCCTGACCCAGGGTCGCTACACTATGTAAGCTAGAGTTAGCTTACCATTCAACGACAAGCAACGTGAGGCCACATCTCCAGAATGTGCACCCAAGAGAATATGGCATAAAATGTGGACCTTCAGAGAAACAGCCCCGTCTGGATACGTATTTTGCGCCGTCCGCCACAAGTTCGTTGTCTGCGGCGCGACAGGAGGCTGCACGCAAACATGGATATCGTTCGTATGCAAGGACATGAGGGCTTCAGGGAGTTCTGTGAAGCACTGGAGCCTTATCCCTGATCAGCACTCAGCATGTGTTTATTGTTGCCGTTCATTTAAACCGCTATGCGCGACCGACGGGGGGGGGGGGGGGGGGAGGGGGGGAGAACACCTAAACTGAAGAATTTTGTATTTACACATATATTCGAATATGTTTGAATATATGTGTTTTTTTTTAAAGGAATATTCGAACGTCATTTTTGAGCAATTTTGACAGCCCTATACCACACACACACACACCCTCACTGGTACCACACACACACACACACCTTCACCGGTACCACACACACATACACCCTCACTGGTACCACACACACACACACCCTCACTGGTACCACACACACACACACACTCACTGGTACCACACACACACACACACACTCACTGGTACCACACACACACACACCCTCACTGGTACCACACACACACACACCCTCACTGGTACCACACACACACACACACTCACTGGTACCACACACACACACACCCTCACTGGTACCACACACACACACACACTCACTGGTACCACACACACACACACCCTCACTGGTACCACACACACACACACCCTCACTGGTACCACACACACACACACCCTCACTGGTACCACACACACACACCCTCACTGGTACCACACACACACACACCCTCACTGGTACCACACACACACACACCCTCACTGGTACCACACACACACACACACTCACTGGTACCACACACACACACACCCTCACTGGTACCACACACACACACACACTCACTGGTACCACACACACACACCCTCACTGGTACCACACACACACACCCTCACTGGTACCACACACACACACACCCTCACTGGTACCACACACACACACACACTCACTGGTACCACACACACACACACCCTCACTGGTACCACACACACACACACACTCACTGGTACCACACACACACACACCCTCACTGGTACCACACACACACACCCTCACTGGTACCACACACACACACCCTCACCGGCACCGACCCTGATTTCTGCCTCAAACCCGGCACAGTGATCAAAGTGATCACAGTGATCAAAGCACATGTTTCTGTCAGCTGAAACGGTGATGAAGCCGATGCTCCTCAAGAGGAAGAGGACTCACACGGTAACATGACCGTCTGCAGCTCTGACCCAGAGAGGAAACACAACTCTGTTTAGCACTCGGGACGAACTTCAATACTCAAGTTCAAGTTCCAGCCTCTACTGTTTACTTCACTGTGAGCGACTTGATGAAGATCATCACACACACTCCAGATATCAGCAGAAACACACCTGGACCTGCTGCTGAGCTTCAGCCAATGAGAACATGAGCGCTGAGGTGAAACCTGATAATAATAATAATAATAATAATAATGATTATTGTTGTTGTTGTTGTTGTAGAGTGGAAAATGTTTTTTTTTTTATGTATTCCCTCAGTAAACATTGTAAACATGAGTTTATGTCTCAATCTCTAGTTTCAAGTCTTCTTCAATACAGCATGATGTTCATTTAGTAAATTATGCTCATTTAGAGTCAAACAGACCATAAAGCAGGGGACGCTTTAGGGGCGGGGCTACAAGGTGATTGACAGGTCTCTATGTCCCGCCTTCTCAGTCCACATATGGTTACTTCCTGTTTACAAAAAAACAACAACATGGCGACGGCCCGTAATCCAAGATGGCGACAACAAAGCGGCGGCCCACAAACCAACAGGTGACGCCCACTTCCTTTAAATCTCACACGACTACAACTTTAGCGACGTGAGAAGTTTGTCTTATTTTGTGGAGTAAAGAAAAGGTTTTGTCGGAATTTGCAGCACTAACGGTTTAAAAGAAAGACGAGTCCTCCAGGACCGTGTGGGAGGAAGACTTGATGAAGACGTGAGGAAGACGTGAGGAAGACGTGAGGAAGACATCCGTCACGCTGACCTTTCCCTCGCGTCCGCAGCATCAAACCAACGACCCTCCGCTTCGCTGCTCCCCATAAACCCGTCGGCGCCGTGACGTACGGCCTCCGGCGGCTCCTTGGCCTCCCGACCCTTTGACCTTTATCGCTCCTTCTGCTGAGTCTCATTCTTCCTGCTGCGTATGTTCATCTGTGACATTAACACGTGGAGCCGTCACGCCTCCGTGACCTTTCCCTGTAATCAGGCTGTTAAAATGTATAGAATGTAATGTGCAGCAGCACTGATGACATCACAGTGATGGAGCAGAACATGTGAATATCACTGAGGTATGATATACACAAAGGAAATCATATGAAGCTTGTGAAGCTGGAGTATTCTACAGAGTACTGCAGGTAATGCAATGTAATATTAATAAACAGCAATCTTCTAATATTATTATTATTATTATTATTATTATTATTATTATTATTATTATTATTATTGTCTCAGTCAACAGAAAAAACAACTGTGACTTTTTTGTATTTATTTAGGTTTTTTTATTTAGGTTTTTAAAAAATTCTCTTAACTTACAGATATTTGGCATAATTATCAAAATAATATAATTCAAATACAATTAAATATAATATAAGTCTTTATTATATAATAATATAATAAAATACTAGCGATGGTTAAAATGAGACGTTGTTTTCACCCTCACTGGAAGCTTTAAAATATAAGTCTCTATTGTATAATAGTATAATACAAATACAAATTAAAACAGGTTTCACCCTGAGAGTAGAGTATTAGAGAGTTTATATATATATATATATATATATATATATATATATATATATATATATATATATATATATAATACTATAATAAAATACAAAAAACAAGTTGTTTCCACCTCAATGGAAGCTTTACAATATAAATCTCTATGATATAATAACATAATAAAATAAAAACAAGCTGTCTCCCCTCACTGGGAGCTCTACTGGAGTGAAACCAGTGCTGCTGGACCCACTGGGAGCTCTACTGGAGTGAAACCAGTGCTGCTGGACCCACTGGGAGCTCTACTGGAGTGAAACCAGTGCTGCTGGACCCACTGGGAGCTCTACTGGAGTGAAACCAGTGCTGCTGGACCCACTGGGAGCTCTACTGGAGTGAAACCAGTGCTGCTGGACCCACTGGGAGCTCTACTGGAGTGAAACCAGTGCTGCTGGACCCACTGGGAGCTCTACTGGAGTGAAACCAGTGCTGCTGGACCCACTGGGAGCTCTACTGGAGTGAAACCAGTGGACCACTGGACTCACCCTCGTCCCACGATGAGCCGCAGCGTGTCCCGGTTCCCGCGGTACGCGGCCCACAGGGTGGGCGTCATGCCGTCCTCATCCGGGGCGTTCAGCTCCGTGCGCGTGGCGTCCTTCAGCGCGTCCAGGAAGCCGTCCCGCGCCGCCCGGTGGCGCCGGTCGTCCATGGCGGCGGCCCGCGGCCTCTCGGCGGCCCGCGGCTCTACGCTGGGCTCGGTTCCATGGAGGTTCCGGAGGTTCTGGAGGTTCTCTGTTCTCTGTTCTCTTCCTCGGTGTTCAGGTTCTCTGGGTTCAGTCCGGAGAGGCGGCGGGTCCGCAGCGGGCGGACAGGCTGGTTGCTAGGAGACGGAGACGCGGCGTGCTGGTAAACGGGAAGGGGCGGGGCTATGACGATGAGACACGCCCCCTTTTTATCGCATAGGGCCAGGCCAATAGCAAAAAAGATAACGGAAATAAAAGAAAAATAAAGGAAAATAAAGGAAAATAAAGGAAAATAAAGGAAAATAAAGGAAAATAAAGGAAAATAAAGGAAACAAGATCACTGAAATAAAATAAAGGAAAATAAAGAAAAAAAGAAATAATTTAAATTCATGAAAAATAGGAGAAAAAAAATACAAATTAAAAAATACAAATTAAATAAGGAGTGTGTTTTCATTCAAGAAAACACATTATTAAAATAGTGGAATTTAATAAAAGGTTATCCTAAAGGATAACAGATTACCGAATAGAACAGAAGATATGCACATAACGGAATAGAATAATATTAGTAATAGTAATAGGATAAAACAGAATATAACTGAACTATATATCTACATTATCATTCTGTTAACCACTATTCCAGTAGAGCAGTCACGTTAAAGTTGTTTTACTGTAAAATATCATAACAGTGAATGTAAACATGTGATACAAAAGTATTAAAAGTCTATCAGAGGCCCGTTTCATACACAATAACTCATAATTCTGATGGATTGTTTTATTACAGATCATTCTGATGAGAACAGTCCTGATGAGAGACGTCAGCTCATTCAAAACTAACCAAAGGAGCTTTACATCGTCTGTCCGCTAACATGAGCCTCAGAGCAGCGTATACAAGAGTCACTTCTCTCAAATTACAAAAAAATTATACATAAATGTTATTGCTTAATGTTGTATTTATGAGTATAAAATAGTACATTTCATTTTTTTTTTTATAACAACATGTCTTTTCAGAAAGATTGTCCTCTTTACAAAAATAACTAACAGAACTTAAAGATTTCAACGCAACTATTTTCAAACAAAGAAATGTCTGCTAATAGATTTATAAAACACATACATGTGAATTTGTGAAAAACAATAGATTCCTAAAACATACGCAAAAGACAAGAATATAAATCACATGTTTTGCATCATTTTTAGCAAATATGCTAAAACATGTAAAACCAGTTTGACCTTTGACTTCAGCTTCTGCTCTTACAGCCAGTGGACTTTTATTATTATTATTGTTGATATTGTGATAGTTGAGTGTTATTAGTAGGACATTTGTTGGTGCAAAGGTATGGATTAATATTAGTATACAACCCTCTTGTTGTCTTTTTTCTTGCAAAAAATACAAAACATAAAAACATCAAATCACATATATTTAATTTAGTTTATATAATTTTGCAATGTATTTTTAATTTACATATTTCTTCCCACTGTTCCAGGCAGCCACTGATTTCCATTCTTTTCTGTGTGTTTGTAAAATATGTAAATGTGCAGTTTTATGTGCAGATTGATTTGAAACGTCTGCACTCCAACTTTCACCAAAAAGAATGCAACATGTTTTATTAGTCAAATTTACACAGACGGGAACAGAATGGAAAGTGCCGGCCTACAACAGCACAGATATTCAAATACAACAACAAAGCAACATGGCTTACAAATAATGAAGTACATTACATGTGTTTGAAACATTCAAAACCAGAAGGATCCCGACATGTGAGCCTGAGACTGAGTGAAGCTGGTTATCAGCTGTTAAGCTCTGCAGCGATAAGGTTTTATTCGTGAGTCAGTTCCTGCAGACGGGACGCAAACAGTGACTCTACTGGCTGAGGGCCGAGGGCCGATGGCCCGGCTGATAAACCCTTTCAAAGTAAAACTGAGGTGCCGTGAGAAGGAATGTTATCATCTAAGTGCTTTCAGTCAGTCTCACAATGTAAAAAAACAAATACATTTAATTTACAAAAAAATATTAACAAATTAACACTTTAAACATTTAACAATTTAAACATTCAACAATTCAACAATTCAACAATTTACAAATTTACAAATTTACAAATTTACAAATTTACAAATTAAAAAAATTACAAATTTACAAATTTAAAAAAATTACAAATTTACAAATTTAAAATAGTAACAATTTTGAAAAACAGATCTGCATTCATGTCTTATTGTCGTTCTGCTGTGTCAGACTTCTAAATACTGTGCATGCTTTTATGTGTTGTGCTTCTGCTTAACATAATTATCATCATTTATTTGCTTTGAAAGTGTTGTTTTAAGAGCCTTGAATGATGATTCTACTTATATTAATACTCTCTCTTCTTTAATGATTGTTTCTGTTTGCTTACAAATAGTACATGATGAATAACTTTGTAATTTTATTTTAAATCCTTGTTTTTTAGGGTGACTTCATTACATTTGTCGATGTGACTACAGATGAAAACCTCTCACGATACGGTGGTGGTGTATTAACGTGCGTAACCCTAAGGGGGGGAAACTGAGCGATTGTTATATAAAACTGTAAATCATAGCTTGTTTTATGAGAAAAAGCCCCAAACTGATGTATTTGGATGTATTGAACACCATAAGTAATATACAAGTGAAATATATGGTTTGGTACATGAGAAAATTCAAATGTCACAGATGTGCGCAAATGGAGATTTTGGAGTCCTCGCCTGAATGTTCTCTGTTCTAAACCCTCTCTAACTTTGTTCTGCTTCACTTTATCAAAGTCAATCTTTGCAGAGAGAATGTTCACATATTGTGTTATGATTTTGGTTAGAGAATGTTCACATATTGTGTTATGATTTGGGTTAGAGAATGTTCACATATTGTGTTATGATTTTGGTTAGAGAATGTTCACATATTGAGTTATGATTTGGGTTAGAGAATGTTCACATATTGTGTTATGATTTTGGTTAGAGAATGTTCACATATTGTGTTATGATTTTGGTTAGAGAATGTTCACATATTGTGTTATGATTTGGGTTAGAGAATGTTCACATATTGAGTTATGATTTGGGTTAGAGAATGTTCACATATTGAGCTATGATTTGGGTTAGTGAATGTTCACATATTGTGTTATGATTTGGGTTAGAGAATGTTCACATATTGTGTTATGATTTGGGTTAGAGAATGTTCACATATTGTGCTATGATTTGGGTTAGAGAATGTTCACATATTGTGCTATGATTTGGGTTAGAGAATGTTCACATATTGTGTTATGATTTGGGTTAGAGAATGTTCACATATTGTGCTATGATTTGGGTTAGAGAATGTTCACATATTGTGCTATGATTTGGGTTAGAGAATGTTCACATATTGTGCTATGATTTGGGTTAGAGTTGGACCTTACAGCTGCATCATTTCAAAGAAATAATCATCCTGAAAGTGATTTTTTTATAGGCGGATCTGAAACCTTTTCATTTTTTTTCTGTGTGTCATCTTCATTTACTCTTAACCAGTAACATATAGTTTACACATATATATTTACACATCTGAACACAATCTCACATGTGTACCTTTTATTATAACACCAACATTATTCAAATAGCCCTAGTGGTTGCAGAGATACACCCTTTTTAGTTTGGGGATGACATTTCCGGCAGAGGCCTACAAATAGGTTGTTTTCTAAAGTGTTAAGTTTGTTGGAGTAGCAGCAGGTGAAACTGAGGTCGGCGTGGAAAGCAAACATGAGGTTGTTGGTTTCCTTGTGCAAGGTGTGTCGGTGTTAATATTCTCCCCTACAGGTGTGTGGAGGCGGATCAGAACGATTACAGGTCTCTGACTCATGCCTCCACATGTTGAGCTGCAGGTTTCACACGAAGGGAACCGAGAGAACCTGCAGACCGGACGGAGACCAGAAAGAGACCAAGGAGGATTTATACAATTTTAAAAAGGAAGGAAAACCTCAAACATGAATCCAGATCCTGGAGCCACGGAGGCCGACTCCTCCCGGGGGCCGCCTGGGAGTGTGGAACCAGTGCAGAGCTCAGACCACCAGATCCAGGAGCCGGAGGCGGAGCCGGAGCCGGAGCCGGATCCCGAGCCGGCTTGGGCCCCGAGTGGGAGGAGCCTGATCTCCGGTCTGCTGGGCCTGAACGTGGTGGTGCTGGGAGCGGCGCTGGTGGCCGGGGGGGCCTTCAACCCCGAGGGCCTGAAGCACCATGAGCCCCAGCTGTTCCTGCTGCTGCTGATGGGGGTCAGCCTGGCCTGGATGCTGTGGTACCTGCTGTGGGCCCGGAAGCAGCCCGGCATCTGCCCGCACAAAGACCACCACGCCGGGGGGATCCCCGTCACCGGTGAGCCGCCGTGTTTTCTGACCCCGTGTGGGCCGTTGGCTTTGGGCCGTGTCCTGATGCGTGTCCTCCCTCTCCGGTCCAGCGGTCCTGATGCTGTTCGCCGCCTTCAGCCTGCTGCTGTGCATCTTCAGGGGCAGCTACATGGTCAGCATGAGCGACTGCAAGCCTGCCGCCAAGGTGCTGGTGCCCTTCATCGAGGCGCCCTTCCTAGCGCTGCAGGTGACATGTTACTTCATGTTCAGGGCAAAGAAACATGTTCAGCAACATTTGAAACCTTGTGAAGTCACAGCTTTTATTAAACGTATTAAAGTTAAGTGGACAAAAGGTCGCCATGAGTGGAAATAAAAACCTTTGAAAGTAAGTTACAGGAGAAGTGGAAGTGGCCATGAAATGCAATTATTAGATAACAAAGTAGCCCTAAAATAAATAAAATACATTATTTGACTGTACATTCACAGTAAATTACAGGATACTAGTTGTATTACTTTGGCAGTAAGGTATTGAATCATTATCACAGTAGATTATTGTGAAATGAAAGCTGTTTATTATAATTATATTGCTCTTATTTAGCAGTATGTTGCTGTAAAATTACTGTAATTAACCGTAACTTCACAGTGAAAGTGCATATTGTGAAATATCACTGTAAAAAACATATTTGTGAAATGTTACAGTTACATCTTGTTAAATCCTGCAAATAATTTACAACATTTATATTTTAAATATGAATAAATATAACAAACACTTCAATTTAAAACAAATTCAAACTTAAAAAATAAATAAAAAAATACGATAAAATCATGTAAAATATGATTGTTAGTAAAACAACAATATCTATCTTGCAAACGTTTTGCAACATAACGGGTCACAAGCTTTACATTTATAAGGAGGAATGTGTTTTTCCCTCTTGTTGTCACACCGTCTCACCTTAACACAAAGGAACATATTTATAACAAAATAACTCACTTGAGGTCTCAACTGCATCTCGTGATCTTCATGTTGACACATTGTTGAATGTAATGCTTAAAATATCATTAAAACAGATGGCTTAAATAAACTTTCATTAATTAACACTATTAGTTAATAACATGACAGCTGGCAGATGACATATTTAAAGTGTATTATATATAAATTCAGCACTTCTGTTTTCTGCAAACCCAAAAAAAGGACCTCAAAAGTTCTCAATTTCAATCATTTTTTCTGCAGCTTTTATGACATTGCATTATAAATTAAAAGAATCTTCTAAATCTTTAAATGTTCTTCTTGAATAACCGTGTATTTCTCTTCTGCAGTCGTATTTACTGTGGGCTCACTCCAAAGACTGCATCCACAGACACAAGATCATCACCAGGTGCGTCTCATACCTTTTATAAACGTATAAACGCTGCACGTGTTCATACATTAATATCTCCAGCTGTCTGTCACTCATCTGCTCCTCGTGCTTCAGGTCCGGCTTGATGCTCATCCTCTCAGCCGACCTCCTGCTGTGGCTGAACGCCGTGACCGAGGACACGATCCACGAGGAGATCGAGCAGGAGAGAACAGACGGGCTCGACTTCAGCAACGCCTCTGAGGCAGGAAACCCGGCTGTGTACTTAAACTTCACAGGTATAAGTACACACTATGCCATGTACTGCGTAGACACAGACATACACCTTCCAGAAAAGGTTACTTTCATTCATGCATATATTCTGGAGCTTCCTACTGAGGGGTTTGTTCACACGGCATTCATAACCTCATTTATACAACATTTTATTCATAAAAACATGGAGGAAATAGATGTTTTTATGGCAGTTGATAGTATTTTCTGATTTATGGAGTGATACAAAGAGATAACCAAGATTCCCTCTGTAAAAACATTTGACTTTCGCATGTCAACAAAATGAAACAAGAAATTTGAACCCGACTTTATCAAATAGTGAAATTTGTCTGCAACAGAAATTTTACTATTTGATAAATCCGGGTTCAAATTTCCATATTTGATAAGCTAATGCCTCATTTGCATATTTAAAAACAACATAAAAAAAAAACTTGCAATACAAAAATGAATCATCTTAATGTGAGTAATCAACTGGGGAAGTTTAATTTTTCCCCCTGCTTCCAGGATCCCTGAACGCGACCTTGTGCCAGTGCTCCGCGAGCGCCGCCTGCATGGTCTTCCGGAAGGGCTTCGAGGTTCTCTACCCCTTCAGCATGGAGTTCTACCTGATGGCCGGCTGCATGGTCTACGTCCTGTGGAAGAACGTGGGCCGGCCGGTGAGTCCCGGCCACCGGCCCCATGCCACCCAGAAGCTCACCCTGCAGGTTGTTTACCGCTGCGGCGTCCTCTACGGCCTTGTGTCCGGCGCCCTGGTGCTGGTGGCGGGCGTGGCCATCTTCATCCTCTACCAGGTGTGGGTGAGCCGGCCGGCGCTCCGCCAAGCCGCCTTCCTCATCTTCTACGGATACCACCTGGCCGTCATGCCCGCCATGTCGCTGTGCTGCCTGGCGGGGGTGCTGGTGCACCGGCTGGAGTGGCGGGCGAGCGAGGAGGGCCACAACCCGACGCGCAGCCTGGACGTGGCGCTGCTGGTGGCGGCGGCTCTGGGCCAGCTCGCCCTGTCCTACTTCTCCCTGGTGGCGGCCCTGGCGGTGGGCACCGGCGGAACCCTGGGGGACCTGGACCTGTCCTACTCCCTGGTCAGCCTCCTGGAGCTCATCCTCCAGAACATCTTCATCATCGAGGGCCTCCACCGGCACCCGGACCCGCACGCCAAGAGGAAAGAGAGGCGGCGGAGCAGCATATTCACGGTACCCGGGGTCACAGGGATGTTTGGTAAACCAGAGTGAGAAGTCACCATCAATTTTAGCCCCGCGGCGCCCATTATCGGACAACAAAACGTTGATTAACTTCATTTAAATTGCTGAAATACAATAAAGCCTTATGGGAAGAGTTCTATCCGAACAGAAAAAATTAAACGTACCGTTAAGTTTATGTAATTACATAAACCCCGTAACCTCAACATCATGTCCGGCGTGGTCCGTAACGTTTTACTAGATCGCTAATAAGTCCACTTCGGAGTTCAATAAAAGACACTTCCTCGTAACCCTACGAGCTTGCAGGAGTCTAATAGAATATGATAGATCCTTGTGTGTAGTATATTAGTGCCTGAAAGATCCAAATGGGGCCGGACTGTTTCCGAGGAAAGAGCGGCGGCGGCGGCGGAGCAGCATATTCACGGTACCCGGGGTCACGGGGATGTTTGGTAAACCGGACTGAGAAGTTGGCCACACCACATAAGCACCAAGCGCCCCAAGCCTGGTTATGTTTTAACGTTTCCTTACTCATCTCCGGAACCACATCGTTGTTTAACTTCATTTAAATTGCTCCAATACCGCAACCCTTGTGAGAACAGACATGTCGTGTAAAACATCATTAAAGTAACCGTTATGTTTAAGTACTTAGGGTACTTTTTTTCCAGTACCTGAAAAATCACAAAACGTCTGGAGTATTTTTTTTCTTTCTCCGTCTCACGTTTCCTCGTCCTCAAGGCTTCCTGTTCTGCTCACGTTCCTAAAACCACGTCATACAGCAAGTGCGGAAGGAGATGCAAATGTTAAGTCCCAGCATGCACCATTCAGACAATGTTTTGGCATAAAATAAGTAATTTTTCCATTTTTGAACCGAACGACACAGTTTTTTGACTGAAACCCCTTCCTAATGCCGTGTTCACACCAAAAGAGTTGCGAAATATTCGCGCGTCCAGATTACATGTTAAGTCAATGCACAGCCGCGTTAGGTTGCGAAAAAGCGGATTTTTCGCCGGGCGGCGCGATACTGGCGAAATGGCGTTGCGAATATTCGCAACTCCGCTTTTTCGCTTTTTCGCTTTTTCGCTGGCGATGAAATAATTCATCCCGACGCGGAGTTGCGAAAGCCAATCAGCGTTGAGAAGCTCCGCCCGGCATCACCGCCGTTCTGCCGTCACTGAATCAAACTGCGGGTCCGCTGAAGGAGCGCTGGAAGTGGCTTCATTCAGACACTCGTCCCGGAGGAGTCGGAGCTGTGTGCGACTACGGATAATATTATGAACCCAGACACGACTACGGATAATATTATGAACCCAGACACGGGGGCGTTTGATGTTCCGACGTTTGTGGGACTTTCTCAACAAGTATAAAGCAGAACTAGTGGTTATTTCAATGGTCAATGGCGGAAATAGTAAATGTTTTCACTGACATGGAGATAAGCCCCGCCCCCTTTCCCCAGCGATGGTTGCGAAAAAACGAATTAACCACTAGAGCGAGTTTTTTGCCGGGCGGCGCGATATAGGCGAAGTGGCGTTGCGAATATTCGCAACTGTTTTGGTGTGAACACGGCATTACAGGCCAAGGCTTTGTTTCATTGTGATTTTGATTCTTTAGGTCCTAATCTTTCCAAAAAGGTGTCTTATTAGTAGGTGGGATGTTGTTAAGGCCCTGAACCATACAGTTTGAACAAGTCGGTGACGGCTCGAGGAGGGAAATCTTGCTCATATCATGCTGGATGTTCATAGTTAGATCAAAATATGTTATATAAAAGTGTTTTTTTTGAAAATATACATTTTTTTCACAAATAAATTCTGAAAAAAATTAAGTATTATAACTCATAATCATACGACTACTTGAACGAACACGGGGAAAAAGATAGACCCCATGGGGGTCTACGGTTTTCAAAAGGTTAAAACGTTTTTTTTCTGTCCCACAGCTTAAGAAGAAGCTGGCGGTGCCAATGCAAGAAGAGGGGAAGACGAACATGTCCCTGCTGGATGGGACCACGCCAGCTGCTGCCAAAGAGCATGATGGGAAAACCCCCTGGATCAAAAGAGCGATTCAAGAAATCTGTGCTTTCCTCATCCTGTCTAACATTATGGTAATATCCAGTGTTTATTATGGGATTCTTGCAGCAGTACAAGCTTCTTTCTGCACTACTAACACCCCCCATGTCTCCTCTGCTTGCAGCTGTGGGTCATCCCCGCCTTCGGAGTCCACCCTCAGTTTGAGAACGGCATCGGGAAACAGTTTTACGGCTTCTCGGCTTGGTTCGTCCTGGTGAACTTGGGTCAGCCGCTCAGCGTTTTCTACAGGATGCACTCTGTGGGCGCCTTGATGGAGCTGCTCATCTCCGCCTGACACCAGCGGAGGCCCAATACACGACTGTTAAACTAGATAATACAACAATGTTTGTGGGAGGGAAACAACATGATACACACTTTATAAATTATTGTGTTCATACAGTATGATTAGATCCCCCTGAGGCTGTTTTACATGGTTTGTCCCAATGAGGCGTCAACCTCCAGTTCTGAAAATTGAAGCCAATGCTGAAGTGTCCTAAAGCTGCAGTTTCTCTACTGACCACCAGGGGGTGACTCCTCTGGTTGTATAGAAGTCTACGTTTCATGTCTTAAAGCTGCAGTCTCTCTCCTGACCACCAGGAGGCGACTCCTCTGGTTGTATAGAAGTCTACGTTTCATGTCTTAAAGCTGCAGTCTCTCTCCTGACCACCAGGAGGCGACTCCTCTGGTTGTATAGAAGTCTACGTTTCATGTCTTAAAGCTGCATTCTCTCTCCTGACCACCGGGGGGCGACTCCTCTGGTTGTATAGAAGTCTATAAAGCAGGGTATAGGACAATCTGCCAATCTCAAAACTGTGGTCACTTCCAATTCAAATACCTTTAAATGGTACAGCATACACTAATGTTTGTTTAAAATACTTATTTGTTTTTCCCTTTCCTGTTTCAACATGACGTTGCTTTCATGCACAAATAAATGTTTTTCACATGTTTGTTGTGGAAGAAATGAATGTTCAATAAATGTCACATTTCATGTTTACGTCAGATTTAATGACATTTTGGCATCGCTCATAATACAGTTGTATGTGATACACAGGAGTAAATGCTTTGACACATTTAGACATTTCCTTTTGTCTGAACACTGACAATCGTCATCTTCGCTGCTTCTTTTCTTTAAATAACACCAGAAAACTGTGAAATGTTCCTCCGATCGCAGGTCAGGTGTGAAGAAGGTACAAAATAAAAAGGGTCAGATCTCGTCGGTGAGTTTGTTGGTGAACGAGCAGCCGCTCTAAATCCTCTGGATCTCAAAGAGCCGGATGTCCGTGTCGTACCAGATCGGAGGATCCACGTTGCTGCGGCAAAAAAAAGAGACATTTTAAAAAAGAAAACTCAAACTGTGACTAGTTAGAATCCATCA
>JBAMJR010000087.1:1155000-1267500 GCA_038501785.1 Myoxocephalus aenaeus
GAATACAGTTTTTTTTCCTTTCACTATTTTCTTTTCTTTTTTATTATTATTATTGTGTGTGTGTGTGTGTGTGTGTGTGTGTGTGTGTGTGTGTGTGTGTGTGTGTGTGTGTGTGTATATATATATATATATATATATATATATATATATATATATATATATAAAATTTGGTGTCGACGTAGCAGCAATTTACAGACAAAAATAAGATATAAAAAAACAACAGGGATGAAAGAGATATATATATATATATCTTTCATCCCTGTTGTTTTTTTATATCTTCCCCTCGGGGATTAATAAAGTATATTCACCTTTTTACGTTTGTCTTAAACACCTGAAATGACCAGCTTTTCATCGGTTTTTATTTATTTTATTACTTGTTTTATTATATTTATTTTTATTTTTAATGTGTTTTTACTGTGTTTTTTAAACTGTACAGCACTTTGTGACCTCCTTTGTCTGGGAAATGTGCTTTATAAATAAAATTATAATTATTATTATATATTCATTCATTCATTATTCATTCATTTGCTGAGCGTTGGAGATGCACGAGTGTGACGCTCAGCGTTAGCGTTTAGCTTCTGCTAACCTGGATGAACTAAGATCCTGTCGGCAGGTGTAGTTTGGGAGAAAGAAAATAGTCCCTCTGCGTTCCACATCCCTCCGTATTTATTAAATAAGGTGGCGTTTTCTAGCCAGCATGAAAAGAAACAAGACTTTTCTGTATTAATTGCTTGTAGCTTTGGGGTTTCGTAGCGTTTCCGCTCGTATAAAACCCGGAGCTGCGCACCTTGTTGAAGTCGCAGAACTTCCAGAAGAGGATCAGCAGCTCCTGGTGGAACTGGATCTTCTTGGCGGAGTGAGGCAGGTACGTCTGGACCAGAGGGTTGTTCATCAGCCGAGCCAGACCTTTCAGGATGAAGCTCAAGTCCTGAGGAACAAAGCGCAGGGCAGCGTTAACACGCGACGGCACCGTCCTTCACCGCTAAAGGTCTCGCGTTACGTCACCTCTTCTCTGTGGATGCGGGAGAGATAATTCACAAAGAGGTTTTCAGGTCCGGCTGGCTGGAAAAATAGACGAGAGAGAGAGGATTTAAAAAAAGAAAAGAAACGCTGAATAAGCGTTCAGTGACTTCACAGTAGACTCACCTCCGTCTCCTCGGCGGCGCTCGGGGCGTCCAGGGCCTGCAGGGCGGCGCTGAAGGCCGAGCCGCCCTCGTGCTCCAGGCTGACGATGAGGATCTGGACCGCCTGCTCCACCAGCAGCTCCCGGTAGTCGGAGAACAGCAGGTGGTTGTACGGCACGCCGTAGCCGACGGGATCGTAGGCGCACACCACGTTGAGCAGGGAGGTGAACAGAGGCAGCGCATGTCTGGAGGGGCAGGTGTTTACCATGTGGTCAGGTGGGGGTCAATGCATTAACCCTTCTAGTAACATGCAAACAGTTAAAATGACCGTAACTCCTCAAATATTTACGCCATCGACCTGATTCTGAACGCTAAGAAGCGTAGCTTTACGTTGCCGTGCGGCACAGTGCGGTCCATTACGGTAATGGTATAAAAAAACATCGGCGAGCTTGTCTGTAGGGGAGGGGTGGAAGCAGTGGCGGGCCGTGGATTTTCTGCATATAGAAGCCTAAAACATGTAACATAGGTTCAATTTCTTTTCTGTAATCTCAAAAGCTTTGAGAAATATGATGAAAATTCAAATACGTTTCTTTACTTTTTACACACTGTTTTAAGCCTTTATAACATATACCGTACTTTTCGGGTTACAAGCCGCTACTACCTTCGGTCAGTGTCCCCGTTAGCTCCCCGCTGTAGCCAGCTGGGGCTCCTGCTAGCGCTCCGTCACTTCCCTGCTAACTTCCGCTAGCTCCCTGAAAACCACCGAAGGTAGCGGGACCAGGCTCGACACCGACTTGGGCAGGGGGGACGCGGGCAGTAGCAGCAGCAGCGCTAGCTAGCAGCAGCAGCGGGCAGTAGCAGCAGAAGCCCTAGCTAGCAGCGCTATCTAGCAGCGCTACTAGCTTGCTACAGCGGGGACACTGATCAGCCGTAGGAGCGGCTTGTAACCCGAAAAGTACGGTAATAATGAAAAAATGTTTTGCCAAAATGATATTTTTTTGACATTTATTGATAAATAAGACAAAAAGGACCAGGCGAACATTACAGATCTAAAAGGGTTAGAGGGGGGAGGGGCCTAGATTTCCATTGCACATTATTTGTTTCTGATTTTTGTCGCCCTTTTTACATTTAATTTACTTTAACATTGTCCTCTCACTGTCCAGCCACCACAGCCCATTGATTTTGCAGTTAATATTAACATTTACAGTTAATATTCGACCGACTGGTTGTAATCCTCCACCAACCAGTCAAGGTGCGGTTTACATCCATGTCGGTCAACAAAAATGTCATCACTTCATCATTTTATCCTGTTGGGACATTTGAGAGAACTTTGGTATAATTAGCATAATATCACTTTTAAGTTATGGCCCAAAAGAAAAAAACATTTTGTGAGATCACGGTGACCTTTGACCTCCAAAAATCTAATAATGTCATGCTCGAGTACAGGTGGGCTTTCATGCAAAATTTGAGAAATTTCCCTTCCAGGTGTTCCTGAGATATCTCGCTCACCTGATGAAACACAGACCTCTTTGTAGTAAAAGATGCAAATACAGTGAAGACGATATGAGGGACTCGTGTTACCGGTTCTCTGTGGAGCAGAAGAAGGACACCCAGGGGTTGAGGCTCCGCCTCTCAGAGGACGGAGGCAGGTACATGGCCTCCGACAGACAGGTGAGCAGCAGCTTCAGCAGCTCCGCCCTGAACGATCAGGAACACAGGACGTCACCGGAGAAGTTACTAGATACACACACAGCAGGGGGCTCCTCTGGTTGTATAGAAGTCTATGCTTCATGTGTTAAAGCTGCATTCTCTCAATGACCACCAGGGGGTGACTCCTCTGGTTGTATAGAAGTATATGCTTCATGTGTTAAAGCTGCATTCTCTCAATGACCACCAGGGGGCGACTCCTCTGGTTGTATAGAAGTCTATGCTTCATGTGTTAAAGCTGCATTCTCTCAATGACCACCAGGGGGTGACTCCTCTGGTTGTATAGAAGTCTATGCTTCATGTGTTAAAGCTGTATTCTCTCAATGACCACCAGGGGGCGACTCCTCTGGTTGTATAGAAGTCTATGCTTCATGTGTTAAAGCTGCATTATCTCTCCTGACCACCAGGGGGTGACTCCTCTGGTTGTATAGAAGTATATGCTTCATGTGTTCAAGCTGCATTCTCTCTCCTGCCCACCAGGGGGTGACTCCTCTGGTTGTATAGAAGTATATGCTTCATTTGTTAAAGCTGCATTCTCTCTCCTGCCCACCAGGGGGTGACTCCTCTGGTTGTATAGAAGTATATGCTTCATTTGTTAAAGCTGCATTCTCTCTCCTGACCACCAGGGGGTGACTCCTCTGGTTGTATAGAAGTCTATGATTCATGTGTTAAAGCTGCATTCTCTCAATGACCACCAGGGGGTGACTCCTCTGGTTGTATAGAAGTCTATGCTTCATGTGTTAAAGCTGTATTCTCTCAATGACCACCAGGGGGCGACTCCTCTGGTTGTATAGAAGTCTATGCTTCATGTGTTAAAGCTGCATTATCTCTCCTGACCACCAGGGGGTGACTCCTCTGGTTGTATAGAAGTCTATGCTTCATGTGTTCAAGCTGCATTCTCTCTCCTGCCCACCAGGGGGTGACTCCTCTGGTTGTATAGAAGTACATGCTTCATTTGTTAAAGCTGCATTCTCTCTCCTGACCACCAGGGGGCGACTCCTCTGGTTGTATAGAAGTCTATGCTTCATGTGTTAAAACTGCATTCTCTCTCCTGACCACCAGGGGGCGACTCCTCTGGTTGTATAGAAGTATATATAAATGACTCTACTTCTCTTGATGTATTCCCTCAGTAAACATTCTAAACATGAGTTTATGTCTCAATCTCTAGTTTCAAGTCTTCTTCAATACAGCATGATGTTCATTTAGTAAATTATGGTCATTTACAGTCAAACAGACGCTTTAGGGGCGGGGCTACAAGGTGATTGACAGGTCGACACCAGAGTCAGCTCTCCACCTTCCAGTCTCACCTGTTGAGGTCGTGGACGTAGTTGAGAGGAGGCGACTGAGCGAAGCCGACCCCGGCCTCCCAGATGTACTCGCAGCTGTCGATGGATCGAATGTCCTCGGCCGAGTCCTGAGAAAGACATGTTGTCATGGCAACGTCTTTTCAGACGCGTTGATTTATTTATTTATTACTATTGGCCCCCGATGCCGGACGTCCAGCGGAGGCCGTGTTCACACCTACTTCCTCCATGCGATTCAACAAGTGCTCTAAGCTGACAGCATCAGCTGGAACACCTCGGCAGCGATAAGCCGGGCGTCACGAACAGACGTGACGAGGTTCTTCATGAGAGAACCGACAGCCGAGGGCAGCGAGCCAACAGACGCTGGGTGTCGGCCATTATTCAAACCACTGAAGGATGTGGACGGATTATTGAACCCGTCGGGCCCCGGGGGCCACAGCCTGTTTGAAGTTACTGCGAACATTTTTCCCCCGAATAGACACGAAGAGACGCGGAATGAACAAAACGACACACATGACCACCAAAAAGAGTCCGAATACGACAACAAAGAGACGCAAAAACATCTCAGAGATGGAAAATGACCAACAAAAACACTTAAGAGACAAAGAAACATTCAAAAACTCTACAAAGAGACACAAAACAACCTAGAAAAGACACAACAAGAGACATATTACGACAAAAAACACCCACGAATACAATAAAGAAAACCTCGGATACAAAACTACAATGCGATGGAAGACAAAAAAAAAAGAACAACCAAAAAAATGAGACTCAAAATGTCCACAAAGAGACACAAAACAAAAAATCAAACTACAGAGAACGCGTCTTCCTAACATGCCAATGCTTGTTTTATTGTTTATTACCTACATTATCTTTTCAAAGAGGGGTCTTACAGCTCTGGAGGTTGTGTAGGTCTTGAAGCATGCATCTGGAAAAACTCGGCCTAGCTCAAGGAGGCATTTTTGGGGAATCTTGCCTAAAATCATGCTCAGATAATGCTAGATGTTCATATTTATGATCAAAATATGGTATAAAAGTTTTTTTTTTGAAAATATACCGTACTTTTCGGGTTATAAGCCGCTACTACCTTCGGTCAGTGTCCCCCGTTAGCTCCCCGCTGTAGCCAGCTGGGGCTCCTGCTAGCGCTCCGTCACTTCCCCGCTAACTTCCGCTAGCTCCCTGAAAACCACCGAAGGTAGCGGGACCAGGCTCGACACCCGACTTGGGCAGAGGGGACGCGGGCAGTAGCAGCAGCAGCGGCCGGTAGCAGCAGAAGCGCTAGCTAGCAGCGCTACTAGCAGCGCTAGCTAGCAGCGCTACTAGCTTGCTACAGCGGGGACACTGATCAGCCGTAGGAGCGGCTTGTAACCCGAAAAGTACGGTAAATTTATTCCCAAGAAAATTCTGAAAGAAATGTATATGAATTCATATAAAATAACAGAAGTACTAGAACTCCTTTGGGGTTGATACGACTCCTTCACCAGACCTCACCCTCTCCCACCCTAGAGGGGGACTTGAGGTGTTGCTCCCAGGGGCCCATGGGCTCCTATCTGTCCTCTGGTGACGCATGTGAGCTGACCTTCACTGACCTTCACGGACCCTGGGAAGTGAAAGCTCAAAGATGTTTCCATGTTCTTGCATGCTTCAGAGGCCGCTGGCCATTTTCCAGCTGAGGAGGGAGGAGGGGGTGAGGAGGTGGAGCAGGGTTGGGCAATTACTTTTCCCAAGGGGCCGCATGAGACATTTGGACCGCTGTGGAGGGCCGAACCAATAGTCTGAACTTAATTCAATTAACTCAATATTAATGTTATTACTTTATTAAAAAACTGTAAATGATATGGTTTTGAGCTGCTACTGGTAAGCATACATGTTACAATAAGGCTATGAAAATATATAAAAAATGTAATTGAATTTTTTAAGATTTTTTTTAAACCTTACCTTAAATATGTATGTTAAAGACCAGCAATGTATTAACTTTAAACAACAGCAATAAGTGCTTTTGATGTTTTCCAGTTCAGTTGTTCTTACTCCAGTCTGTGTTGCTTGAACAAGAGCATGAAGTCTGGTGAATGAGGTGGAGATGTGACAGCTGACAGGTATCAGAGAGAGGATCTGATCTGTTGACCTTCATCACTAGAATGTTTGTTCTCATGTCGGTAGATCCACATGTGAGGAAAGTTCTCCTCTTTGAGAGAAGAGTAAAGATCCAGAAGTGATCCTGACTTAAGGTGCTCTGCCATCGTGGATCAGACCGCAGGTCAGGTCCGCGATGGCAGTGCACGATTAATGTTCAGTCTGGAGGCGGAGCCTGCAGCGAGGCTCCTCGGGAGGCGGGGCTCTCGCTGAGGACAGAAACTGCAGAACAATACGCTTTCAACGCTGCCCGTCGTGAGGCGGCGTGCGCACACATAAATAAATCGCCTTCAAAGTAAAAGCAGTGCATTGCATTCATGGCGTGCATCTTATTTATTTATTTTTCATTTTTGATTGACCTCACGCGGGCCGGACTGGGAGGTAGAGGGTAGTAGGGAGGAGGAGGGAGGAGTGAAGAGGGAGTGAGTAGGTAGGAGCTAGGAGTGAGGAGCTAGGAGTGAGGAGGGAGGAGGAGTGGTCTGATCCCTTGAGGGGTTCCTGCCCTCGTCACCTCCCTTGCAGCTCTGGATGTTTGCTCAACGCCACCGAGACGCGTCCACCCTGTCGTCATCAGCCCAGTTAACAAACATGGCCGCTCCCCCTCCCTCCCTCCCACGGGGAGTCACTCATTAACTGCAGCTACCGCCTGAGCAGCTCGTGTGAAGGAGATAACAGGCTCTAAGTGGCACCGGCCGCCCGAGGGAATAAACAGCAGGGCCTTCTATGTTATTGACTCTGTTGCTTAAGGGCTCAAACTAAGTAAACACAGGGCTGGAGAGTTTTTCTTCTTCTATGGACCGGCTTAAAACGTGTGTTGTGGTTAGCCTAGCTTAGCATACAGACTGGAGGCCGGTGGGAACAGCTAGCCTCGTATCATTTACAGATTACAGGAGGTGATGTGGGAGTTTTAGAAGCTTTTGGAAAACATATAAAGTGACGTTTACTCACCGCGCCGCTCTTCTTGTGGCTCTGAGCCGTGAAGTCTGGACAGAAGAGCAGGTCGGCGATGGCCAGCAGCAAGGACTCAGCCAGCGGCCGAGCTTCATCTTCATCGGCGTCTTCGTCCAAACGCTGGAGGAAAAACATGAAGGACAAGTTCAAATCAAAAGGGTCACGGACAAATGAACACCACTTTAACCACTTTTGTGCAGATTAAAAAGGTGGCTTTAGATGCTTTTTAATACACAGGCTAACCGTTTCCCTCCGCTTCCAGCCTTTGTGCTAAGCTAAGCTAAGCGGCTGCAGCTACATATGTACAGACATTAAAATGGTTTCGATCATCTCACTCACACCTGTTTGTGCAGATTAAAAAAGGTGGCTTTAGATGCGTTTTAGTCGACAGGCTAACCGTTTCCCTCCGCTTCCAGTCTTTGTGCTAAGCTAAGCTAACTAGCTGCAGCTACAACACATTAAATGGTATCGATCATCTCATCTAACTCACAGCCAGAAACTATTTCTTTAAAAACACAATGTGTTTAAATATAAAAAGCACCACAATCAGTTGCGCCTTTGCCGGATTTTATTCGATATTACAGATGTTTCCGTTATTGTGTCCACACCCTGAGTGCATCGGCCATAAAGAGAAGTTCAGTTTAAGTCTTTTCCCCCAGAAACACGGACTGAATTAACCACAAACAACACACGAGTCTGTTCCATCTGCTGCAGCTCTCCAGTCCACTTTCACTACGGGACATTCAATCCCTCTTTAATTCAACCGCTGGCCAGGAGGAGGAGGAGGAGGAGGAAGAGGAGGAAGAGGAGGGGTACAATATGGGCAGTGTGTGGACCGTGGGTCTCAACGCCGACCAGGTAACCAGAGAGGGAGAAGAGGTGGGGAGGTTTTGGACAGTGACCTCGCTCTCCTCTTACAGCTTCTGCTCTGAGAATCTCTTCTATTCGCTGGAGGATTATCATCTGATCTCAAAAGGGCCGTAAAGGTCCTCTGGAGAGGCTGAAGGCAGATTAAACCCTGCAACTCGTCTGCAGGCGTCTGCCGTCACACATCTCATACTACTAAAAAAAACAAAGATGCAAAACCTGCTTATTTTTCCTTCACTAAAAGCTGCTGAGATTTCTGCATAATTAATACTCAAAAGGTGACCGGTGGACTACATCTACATGTTTACATCCAGCGTTACTGGAGGTCGAGTTTGACCGGGTTTGACCTTGAGATCGTCCGAGTTTGACCTTGAGATCGACCGGGTTTGACCTTGAGATCGTCCGAGTTTGTTCCCTCGCGCTCGACAACATTCTGCCATTCGTGGCTGAAATAACTTCAGCCGTTCACGACGTCACCTTGAGACGCTCCGTGAAGGTCAACGAGCTGCGTTCACAAAAATGAACGGTTCCCGAAATAACCATCCTAAGTATCTCAACTGATACGTCAGACATTCGTGGTCCCCAGAGGACGAATCCCTCCTGGCTGCTCCTCTGGCGCCACCAGCAGGCCAAATGTCGAATTCGTCCGATACTTTTTGGTTTCTGACCAATAACTCCTCCCATCATCCTCAGCTTTCAGACGTTAGCATGTTAGCATGTTAGCATGGTCACTGTGAGCGGTTGGAGTAAAAATGTGTCGTCGTTTCTGCGATTTTGGTTTAAAATGTTTCCTTTGCTTTTGCCTAAAGACACGTCGGTGATGTCACCATTTAGTTTTCACATTAAACTGAAAATAGCTCATTAAAAAAAAAATGACTTCCTGTTAACTGGAGAGTTCAAACAGTAATTTAGTTAATGAGACTGGAGAAGGAAGACACACACACACACACACACACACACACACACACACACACACACACACAGGGAACTATTGCTTCCTCAACGCATTCCTTTCTTATTATTATTAATCTTCGCTGTGGAATAAGTAACCGGAGTGACCGGCGTCTCCGGCCCCGAGGCCGATCTGGGGTCAGAGGTCGTACCCCGGACCGGCCGGCCCCCGGCACCGTGGACCAGAAGAAGCCTCTCCAGTCGGCGTCCTCGAAGATGTAGGGCAGGATGCGCGTGAGCAGCCGCGCGCAGTTCAGGACCGTCTGCCGCTCCTTCTCAGACGGGCAGCCGGAGTCGGCGCCCTGAACCAGGCGCTCCACGGCCTGAGGGAGGAGCGGACCGTGAGTGGTGCGTTCAGGCTCATCACGTTAATGTCCCGCAGCACCGACAGAAATACAAAATGTAAACTTCATTCCATTCTAACTCTTTAAAGACGGCCGATTACGTTCTTCTGAGGAAATCCAGCCTCAGAGGAAAATGTAGAACCTCCTGTCTCTGGTTATAATAATCATTTAAATCCCTTAATACAATATTTTGAATAATGTTTAATAATGTTTTATATATTTGTTATAATAATATTTATAATTGTCATAAAAATTGTAAGAATATTTTTTTCAATAATCGTTAATCCTTTAATAAAATAAAATACAAAAAACTTGTTCTTGACTTCTCCACAACAAACTGATAAAATAAAAACAAAGAATACAAATAATAAATTCACAGTGAAACAGCCCTATTTTTTACAGAATCAAAGAAATAATAACAACATCAAAATCAATTCACTGGAATTTACATAGCAACAAAGGTCTTTACATTGAAATAAACAAATAAATAAATAATCAGTTATAAATACGAGTAAAGACATTTGTATCTTCGGTCTTATTTTAAACGAATGCTTGCTTTTCTCAAATGACCTTTGACCTTTCCAACCGCTACGAGGTGCAACGTTCAAAGTGTGGGAACAACAAACAGCAGCATTCCTTCTGCCGCCGGCCGTCTCCAGGACGCGTTACCTTGTAGCAGAGGGTTGCCAGGTTGGACGGAGGCCATAGGTTACCTTGTAGCAGAGGGTTGCCAGGTTGGACGGAGGCCATAGGTTACCTTGTAGCAGAGGGTTGCCAGGTTGGACGGAGGCCATGCGTTACCTTGTAGCAGAGGGTTGCCAGGTTGGACGGAGGCCATGCGTTACCTTGTAGCAGAGGGTTGCCAGGTTGGACAGAGGCCATAAGTTACCTTGTAGCAGAGGGTTGCCAGGTTGGACGGAGGCCATGCGTTACCTTGTAGCAGAGGGTTGCCAGGTTGGACGGAGGCCATGCGTTACCTTGTAGCAGAGGGTTGCCAGGTTGGACGGAGACTCCTCCCTCACGGCGCGGATCTCGGCCGCCGGCACCAGAGCGAAGACGTCCTGCACGGTGGTGGAGGCGTCGGCCCAGAACTGATCCCAGAAGGCATCGTCTGAGGCTTCTACGGGCTGCAGGAGGGGACACACGGTACGGCTGTGTAAATATTTATGACACAAAATGACTACAGTATAAAGAAACAGAGATTCGTAACAACAAGAAAGACACACACAAAAAACACCTATATAGAGACACAAGATGACCACAAATGAGAAAGAGATGCATAACAACAAGAGATATAACATTGCTACAAAGAGACACAAAACAACAACAAAGAGACAAAAAACAACCACAAAGAGACACAAAACAACCACAAAGAGACAAAAAACTACCACAAAGAGACAAAAAACAACCACAAAGAGAAACAAAACAACCACAAAGAGACACAAAACAACCACAAAGAGACACAAAACAACCACAAAGAGACACAAAACAACCACAAAGACAGACAAAACAACCACAAAGACAAACAAAACAACCACAAAGACAAACAAAACAACCACAAAGAGACACAAAACAACTACAAAGAGACAAAAAACTACCACAAAGAGACAAAAAACAACCACAAAGAGACACAAAACAACCACAAAGACAAACAAAACAACCACAAAGAGACACAAAACAACAACAAAGAGACACAAAACAACAACAAAGAGACAAAAAACAACCACAAAGAGACACAAAACAACCACAAAGAGACAAAAAACTACCACAAAGAGACAAAAAACAACCACAAAGAGAAACAAAACAACCACAAAGAGACACAAAACAACCACAAAGAGACACAAAACAACCACAAAGAGACACAAAACAACCACAAAGACAGACAAAACAACCACAAAGACAAACAAAACAACCACAAAGACAAACAAAACAACCACAAAGAGACACAAAACAACTACAAAGAGACAAAAAACTACCACAAAGAGACAAAAAACAACCACAAAGAGACACAAAACAACCACAAAGACAAACAAAACAACCACAAAGAGACACAAAACAACAACAAAGAGACACAAAACAACAACAAAGAGACAAAAAACTACCATAAAGAGACACAAAACAACAACAAAGAGACAAAAAACAACCATAAAGAGACACAAAACAACTACAAAGAGACACAAAACAACCATAAAGAGACACAAAGTGTCTACAAAGAATGGTTAAAAAACTACAAAGATGGGAGATCCAGTGAATTCATCCGTGTTTTCTAACATACTTCAGATTTAGAGGTTGAACTGAACCGTCTGTGTGTTTTGATCCAAAAAAAGAACGTGATATTACTTTATTAATGATGAGGTCACGACTCTCTTACCTGGATATCGACTCAGGAACTGTGTTTATGTTTCTTTATACTTTTGCTCAACTACATTTAGGGAACACATGTACATGTATGTGACAGCAGTAGTTACTGTTTACTCTTCCAATCAGATATTACAATCTGCCATAGTTAAGGACACTAAACACTTTCAGGCCGCAGCTAATGATACTTTTTAATTAACTGCCAGTTATTGTTCTTGATTCATTTGTTAATTGTCATCTTAAAAGGTCTGTAAATAGTGGGAAATGCCCAAAACGACATCTTTAAATGTCTTGTTTTGTCCCAAAAATCTAAATATATTCATGTTTACCAGCACATAACAATGAATACATGATCATAATCAGAGTATTGAGGCAGGCTGCAGTGGCTCCATGGTTAGTTCCACCTTAAATGCACCTGCCAGGTAAACACACAGGAAACTAATGACATGTTTAAATTCACGTGTCACATGTTCAGGATGTTTTTACAAATTAAACATGAATATGAAGAAGTTTCCAGCCTCTTAAACAGCACACATATCGAGAGAAACATCAATATTTCAGTAGACATAATTGTATATTGGTTAAAAACATTCATTTATAATCCCACTGCGCTGTTTCGCTGGTTCTCCTCTCCACTTGGTGTCACATTTGGAGCAGTTCAGGCCACCATCTGGCGCTGCAACTTCATCTCTATCTCAACTTCAACCCGCAGACGCTCGGCGCGCGTGCCCGTGTGTGTTGCTCAGAGTCTCGTGAACACCGACCTGCGTCTTGGTGGTGAGCTGGATCACCGCCTTCCTGAAGTGCAGCTTGGTGTCTGCGTTCCCCATTCCGTCCCGGAGCCGCGGCGCGTCGCAGTGAAGGAGATAATCTCCTCATCCAGACAGCCGCTCCGGCTCCCGCTGCGTTCAGGCGCCACTCGGACACTCAAGCTTCAGGAGAGTGCGCGTCAGAAGGTGTGTTTAAAAAAAAAAAAAATTAAGCGTGTGAATTAATTACTTCATATTTTAAGGAACAAACAATACGATGCGTTTTGATGATTTTTTTGTTGCTGTAAATTATTATAAAATATATCAACCTGCATTGTATACACTTCAAATATATATATATACTTTTAAACAGATTTTTCTTTTAATAATCTCCTCAGCAAACTGTCAAAATACAAACAGAACAAATACACAATAAAACAATAAAAAATATACCCTGAAACACAGCCCGGAAGAGTATTTTTTACAGAATCAAAGAAATAATAAGAATAATAAGAACAAGAATAAGAATAAGAAGTATCTAATCAATAATACAAATATCATAGTGTAAATATTAATACACTGTTTTATACACTGATTTATGTAGCATCAAAGTGCTTTAAGTGCAAAAACTAAAGTAAAAAATAATCAGATATAAATACAGTGAGTAAAGACAATTCAATCAAATACATTTGAAAAAAAAACGCAGTAAAATAAACAATAGCTCAAAGAATATTGGAAATGGGAAAGTCAAAAAGACAAACAATCATGATATCGTTTTCTTTTCAACATGGTGAATACATTATTACTGATTCTGAAATAAATTACCAATATAACAATGTTTTACAATAAATTAAACCTGTCTTTGTTATGTTTCTATGCCTGTTTAGGAAAACTAATAATTCCGACGGCCCTTGAACGTAGCATGAATCAAGCAGGATCCAGGCTACTACTTCCGGGATCCTAATGTACATATTTGCTTTCATTCACGTTGTTCATTGGACAGCAGAGTGCACCTGTGTGACGACAATGATTCAGATGCAGGTACGAAGACTGAAGCGCTCATCTTCATCATCATCTTCATCATCATCATATTACATCATGTTATCAGAGAGGAAGCTAATGGTAGTTTTATTATTTATTATTCTAATATATAAATACAGATGTAATGAAGTGAGACATCAGAAGGTGAACCCTTCACGATACTTCAGGTACAATCAGGATAAATGAGCTCCGGAGTTCACAGAGCAACAAAGACATCCAGTCAACACAAAACAGAACAATTTAGCAACGTCACTGTTTTTTAAATATACTTTATATAATATAGCTATGCATCTCTGTGAGGTTGTGTGGCTGTTTTGCACATTTTACTCTTTGTAGTTGTTTTGTGTCTCTTGGTAGTAGTTTTGTGTAACTTTGTAGTAGTTTTATGTCTTTTTGTAGTAGTTGTATCTCTTTGTAGTAGTGTTATGTATCTTTGTAGTTGTTTTGTGTCTCTTTGTAGTAGTTGTATGTATCTTTGTAGTACTTTTGTATCTCTTTGTAGTAGTTTTGTGTCTCTTTGTAGTTGCTTTGTGTCTATTTTTAGTTAAACTACAGAAGAATGTTCTTCACAATCAACAGTAAAATCACTCATTATGTAGAATAAACTCTTTTAGAGAGCTATTATTATATTATTATAATAAACAGCATGTTATTGGGTCATTATTACTCATTAACATGTAAGAAGCATTTTAACAATAGTTGAGATTTAACAATGCATCATATTTAATAACTCATCACACATTTCATATTTAACCGCTTAATGTGCAAAGTAACTACACTCTTATAAATAAATGTGCTAACTAGAACCCTGGAGGGTCTTCGGCTCGTCCCCATGGGAGAACACACTTTGGTTCCTGGTAGAACCTTTCCTCCAGGTTCCCTCTCAGAAGGTTCTACCTAGAACAAAGCATCAAGAGTTTTACCCAGAACCAAAGGTTCCACAGAGAACCCTCATGGTGGAACGCTTTCACCCAAAATAATCTCTGGAGGTTCTATGCAGAACATTTCCACCTTCTACGGGTGCACCCAAGATCCACCAGGAAGCAATGGTTCTACGTAGAACTCACTAAGGTTCCTCATGAGGTTCATGCAGAACCGGGGCTCACAGATACCCTAACAAGGCTCTCTGGGTCTGCATGCCGTCCAGTAAACAGATAGGGGGTTGACTCCTCAGGACAAAGAACATGTAACTTCTCCTTTGATGACGAGAACCGGGGGAGACCACGAGTCAGCATTTTTCCTTGTTTCACCGTAAGGCTGTGACTTTTGTTTCGTTGAATCTTGTTTCACAGACTGCTCTGAGTAGCCACTGCATACTTTTCCTTCTTGCAAGAAATAAACGGACAAAGACAACTTCGATTCAGAGACTTCATTCCTCCTTGACAGATTGCCAGAGAACATCTTCCATCACAGGTTCTACAGGTCACACTGGCCAAGCAGAGATGATATGCTTTCAGATATAGGTTCTCTTCTCAAGGTGGATGGCTGTCTCTATGAGACGGTTATATCCCTAAACCTGAGCGTTTATGACGCTTTATAAGAAGAAACAACACACCAGAATAAAAGATAAAAAGACAGATATGAGTAAGGATCCGTTTTAGTTCTTTATTAAGAGATATTCACACAACATGGTCTTTCTTTCTCCAACAGAACCCGTATTTCTCAGAGTGTAGAAACTATGTGGATGTTCTACAAAACCATCAAAAATATGAGTCAAGTCACCAAAACATTATAATCAACAGAGAGGAAAGACTCAGCCTGACGCGTTGATGTACTTTTTATGTTTGTGGAGGTTAACATGTGACCGTGAGCGTCTTAAGAACGTGGAGCTGTGAGACAGAAAGCTGATTCACATGTTTTATTGAAGCAAAAGAAGCATCGTCACAATGAAACAACACAACATTACCAATAAAACACCTGCATTCAGGATTATGGATCTAAAATCTACAGAAGAAGTTTCTTCATTATCAAAAGTAAAAGCACTCATTATGCAGAATGCACTCTTTAGAGAGCTATACTATAATACACAGCATGTTATTGGATCATTATTACTCATTAACATGTAAATAACACAACCCACGTGTAAAAACTACAGCTGACAGATGAATGTAGTGGAGTAATAGTCTAAAGGACTATGACATGGACACAGGGTACTTCACAGCAAACAGTACTTGGGTAATTTGGTACTTTCTACCATTGATTGAGAGGAAGAGGAAGAAGAAGAGGAGGAAGAGGAGGAGAAAGGAAGCCTCTGACCAGAGTGGATTGAAAGAACATTACAGCTCACATCTTATCTTCTCCCCGGTCTTCTTCTCTTCCTTGTGGAAGACTTTTCCATCCGCCTGCTTCTTCCAGCTCAGCTTGACGTCGTCGTTCAGCCCCTGGTCCTTCAGCTTCTGTTTGAGCTGAGAGACAAAAGCATTGAGAGAAGAAGTCTTCACTAAAGCTGTTGTTCCTCTACATCCTGCATCCTGTCTCACACTGTCCTCATGTGGAAGCTCTGCTGGAGAAGAGCTCTGGTTTCCACTAGAGCAGCTTTGTTGTTTGATGTCTTGACACACGTCTACCTTCAGTAATGACGAAGACACATAGCACCTTTACATTGTTCTTATAGTCCACTACCTCACATATATCACCTGCTGGTTCTGTTGTTAATGAGAGGAAGACGTACCTGCTTCAAGAGGCCCTCCATCACCACAGGGTCATTCAGGTCCAGAGAGCAGCTTTTCTGCAGCCTCACTTTCATCACTCGCTTTGCAACGGGAACAACAGGAACAACAGGAACAACGTCTGAAACACAAACAACCTTCATCAGTCACAACATGTCTGCTGATAATAATCAACATCCTGGAATGTTTAACACTTTGAATGATAAAAGAGAAAAAGTATGGTCATTTTCCATCAGCTCAATCTTTAAATATAGCTGTTGCAAGAACAGCTTAGCTTAGCTTAGCATGGATTTAGCGTTAGCATTGTTGCATAACTGAGGCCAGCACTCTCCATCATCTGCAGTTGATCTGCATATTCAATGTGTTTCTATCCATAACTTGATATTTATAGATTTGATTTGTATCATCTTTATTTTACTGTATCTGCAAATGAAGCAAACCCAAGTCCACATTTAAAGCCTGAGTGAATGATAGCTTACCACTGTAGCAGATGAACGCTGACATGACGTCACACTTCAGGGTCTCCCATTTTCCATTGGCACTAAAATCTGCTGACACACAATCCTCAGAGGAACCACGAGGCTCCAGATCTTTCCAGTTCATAAATGAGGAGTCACTTCCATCAGACCACATCCATCCATCTCTGTAAAGGCCGATCCAGGCTGATTCTCCTGAGGGGATCAGATTCGCTACCATCTGGTTCTCCTGCAGGTTCATCACCATGGCCAGGTCTGTGTGGTGTTCTCTGCAGTAGCTCTGGGCCACGGTCCAGTTCATGGGGGTGTTAATGAAGACAAATGTCTCATTGGGCCCTGAAAGTAGAGCAGAGTGAAGTGCTGAGTAGAGGAACCATAACAACATAGATGCAGACCAGTTTATTGTTGCTGAATGAGTCTCAGCATGAAGGTGGATCCACACGGAGCTGTGTGAGCATGAACATGCAGCGTCCATTGAATCCCACATTCATAAAGGCATCAGAGATATTTTCACTCCAACAAACATGATACAAACCGGCTGAATGAGCACATTAATCTGAAATGACTGTCTTTAAATTACATTCATGTAGCTGAAGACTAGTTCAAGTAACCGTGAGGAACTTTTAACTGGTCCTGAACCAGTCTCAGTCTAGTCCTGGTCCTCTATAGACTTCACGGGCGAACCAGAACCAGTACTGAGAGGGGCAGACTGTCAGACCCTCCTGCAGTAAAATGAGAGGTTTTCTAAATGGACCCTGGTTCTCAGAGACACTACCACTTTAGTCCACAGGGGGCGCCAGAACCAACACTACATGAACGTTTCTCATAGTAACTTTAATATTCTCACCTCTGACATCGAAGCAGACTGACTTGATGGTCCTCTCACATATATCGTCGTTCCATTCCCCATTTAAACTCATCATTGCACAGTGTTCTTCTTGGTTGATGTTGTCCGGTTCTGCAGGCGCCCATCGTCTGAACTCCGTCTCTCCGGGTTTGTAGAAGCTTGTGTCTGACAGCGACCATCTCCAGCTGTCCATGTACAGTCCTATCCAGGCTCGCTGAAAGAAACATTTCATTGTGATATAAAGAAATAGACTTTCAGATATTTTTACTTCCCATTTACAGCATTGATTCTGACGATCAGTCTGATTTATTATTTCAAGTCTGTCTTAAAACAATATTCAGGTGCTAATATGAACATTGAAACAGGTTTTATTTCTGTCATCACTCCTGCTGTTCATAATGGACTAAGCACCTCACAACGTGGTGACGGCTGAGCTGATGGCTAGAAGCTAACGATGCTAACAGCTAACGATGCTAACAGTGCAAACAGTGCAAAAAAAAAAGGCCACATGACTCCACTATATATTTACATGGACAATGTTTGTTTGATGAGATATTGATGCTGTACATATCCAGTACAGATTAGCAGCATGTTGCATTACATCATATGTTTTGAATGTAAAATATTAATCTGTAAAGTAACTCAGTCAAATACATGTTCCTCTGAAATGAAACATAAAAAAGCATTGACCTAAAATACTCAAGTAAAGTACAGGTACACACTTCAGTTCATTTGCATACTTTCCACCACTGTGTGGATGTAAAACTTTCAGACCGCCTGTCACTGACGTAATAAAACTCACAGAGCTGGAGGCGGCCATTTTGCTTAAATCCAGCGTTGCGTTCAGGGTCTCCAGGTCCTCCTGGTCTTGTATGGTGGCCAGGTCCATGTAGTTCTCTCTGCAGTGACGCTGTGCTTCAGTCATGTTCTTCTGGTCATAAACAACATGGTAGCGACGCTCAGCAGCTGATGAGACGGCACACAGCCCTGATGACACACAGCATGTTTATTTTTTATCAAACCTTTATTGATTTTTTAGATATGAATTAAGGGACAGTGAGGACCAGGACAACAAATGGATATGTAGTGTGGATATACACACACTTTTATATATATATATATATATATATATATATATATATATATATATATATATATATATATATATATATATATATATATACACACACACATCAGTGGTGGGCCATCAGGGCCAGCTAAGCCTTCTCTGCTGGCCTAAACAGAATCACAAAGTTATAGCTATTTTATAATTTAATATTTTTTTACAAATACACTACATGTATTATAATTATTTTTCCCTATTATCTTATTTTCTCATTGCACAGCTCCTGTCTTCCTCTGTTGCTCTGCTTCCAGCCTGCAGCGCCTGAAGCTTTGTTAAAGGAGAGCTTTCATCCAATCAGATTTCACCTCTATGTCGCTATGGAAGCAGAGCACTTCAAGCTGGCCTTTGCAGATTAAAGTACACAGAGAGTGGACGTTATCGTTGATTGTCATCGTCTTCAACCAATCAGATCATCACTTTGACATGCTGGGCGTATTCTTTGACGTGCAAGCGCCAGCATGCGGTCACTGGACGTGTGATTGGTCGTTGGGCCAGCGTGACCATTAACATGCGCTGTGATTGGTCAGTGGGCCAGCGTGACTTCTGTCAACACAACAGAAAGCTACCTTGCTGCTTATGGAGGACCGGAAATGACTTCATTATAAATAAATAAATAAATAAATGCATGAATAAATGCATGAATAAATAAATAAATGCTTAAATAAATGTATAAATAAATAAATAAATACAGGAATAAATAAATAAATGCTTAAATAAATGTATAAATAAATAAATAAATACAGGAACATATAAATATAAGTTATACCTAAACAGGACATCATTAAATAAATCTATTTCTACATTTCTGTATTTCTTCATTTATTTATGCCTGTATTAATGTGTCCACACGTATTTCTTCATTTATTTATTTCTGTATTTCTGTGTCCTTGTATGCAAATGAGCTGGGGCGGTCCGAACCTCATTGTTAAACAGGATTGGTCAGTAGGGGAGCCAGACAGAAGCAACCGATCCCTTCACATGGCCCCTGTAGATGAAGTCAAAAAGCTGTCTAGGCTAGGGTGACCATATCCATAACACCAAAAAGGAGGACACTATGCAGTATTTTGTGAGGCTGTGAATAATTGCACAGGAGGGGTGCAGTTTGATTTTATTAAGTGTGAAGAGAGATGTGAGCCCTTTTTACTGTAATTGATCTCCTTGGAGCAGGCCTGGCCAACCCGCGGCTCCCGAGCCGCATGCGGCTCTTTGCCTGGTTTCTGACGTTCATATCGAAGTTTGTTTTAGCAAATACTACTTCGACCCATTTAATGCTGAGACGGACTGTTTGAAAGCTCCGCTAGTCACAGCTTCTCTGACGCACCTTGAAATATTTCGGCAAACTTCTCCTCAGACCTCAATGCTTATTGTGTGAATTACACCATCAGTAGCTTGTAGGCTGTGGAGCGGTCCAGGCTTTCTTCTTGCAGAGCGTTTGATAAAGAGCAGTGACTTCACATGCTGGGTGCTGATTTCCATGCAGAGGATGAAGGCCAAGTTAATCGCATTTTTGTAAATTTTTTCTAGCTGTGAATTCTCGTGACATTTATAAACATAAATTCAACATACTTTCGAAATTGTCTAAACGGCATTCATACAACAACACAAAGAAGATGCCTGCCTGTATATCCCACCGTCTCTTCATTAAACATGACGTCAGTAAACAGCTGGACAAGGCTTTGAAATCACGGATTTCGTGAGTTTTTAATTTGTTTATTTTTTAGGAAACGTCGGACCAGTTGTGACGTAATGTTTTCAGCGGCGCTAATGTTGTTCTGCACAGAAATATGGTTCAACGTCTCCAAGATTCAGTGGAACTTCCGCTTCCGCTGCCTTCTGCACGCGAGATCGTATGCGATGTCATGCGTGTATTTATGTAAACTATATCAAACGGCACAGAAGGCCCAGGTCGAAAATCAAGGGCCCGCCACTGATAGACATATATATATATATATATATATATATATATATATATATATATATACCACCAGACTACAGAAACAGCTTCTCCCCACTGGCCGTCACTCTTATGAACAGTTAATCAGACTCTTCCATCTGCACTATCTGCACTTTTTTTTACTACTGTCTTTAATGTCTTTTTTTAAATCTTTTTTATATTTATCTTGTTTACTGTATATTGTGTGTGAAAAAAACAAAAAAGTGTAACCGGAGTCAAATTCCATGTATGTGCAAACTTACATGGCCATTAAAGCTGATTCTGATTCTGATAGATATAAAGATACACATACATGTAACCATAAAACAATAAATACAATAAAATTAATGAATTAAATTTATAAATTAAATAAATAAATAAAAATAAATAAATAAAGATAAAAAATGCATATACATACACCCATATACATATAGTGTTAAATACCCCCTCCTCATATTGATGATAGCCACCCCCTCAAACATCTACAAATATTATACAAGGTATTATATTAAGAAACCATGATATAAATTGTTGGATTTTGCTTAAAGCTGTAGACAAACAGCATATTGATTACATTTCATATTAATAACTTAACTCACTAAAACAAATGATCATCTTACATTAAAATAAAAAAGACGAAGCAAGAAGGGGAAGTGAGAGGAATGTCACAGGGACAAATTATTAAACAACATTATTATAAAGCTGAAGATGGTAAAGAATAAAAAGATATTAAAGTCTTGCCTGACACGACGACGATGCTCAGAAGAAGTTTGTCCATCCTCGTCTCCTCTCTGGTCCTCTCTGTCAGGCGGGGAGACTTTTGAGGTGCAGCTCATGTAAAGTTATGTAATGTTGTCAGGCCTCACCCCCTTGTTTTCCCTGTCATGGCCGTGTGGCGGCTCGCGGTTCACCTGCTGCCGTTCTGCCGTGCCTGTTTGGTCTGTTTGTGTTACCACGCGTGTTTTGTTTTGCCTGTTTTGTTTTTGTTTGTTTTCTACTGTTTCGCATGGTTTGGCTGTGATTGTATTCTGCATGTTTTGGCTTTTAGTGCTATTTTCTTTTATTCCTTTAATAAACTTCTGGTAAATTTTTAGGGATGGGAGGATGAAGCCTTGTGAAGCATTGAGGCTTTTTTCCTATTTGTACCGAAAGTGAGTCGAAGCTTCGGGGCTTCACTTTGAAGAACAGCGACATCTGGTGGCCGACTGGAGTCAAAGCAGTCGTTTAACAGTGTGACCGAAGCACTAGAATAACACCTCAATGTTTCAATCTCACATTTCTGCAGTAAAAGTCAATTAAAGCTGCGTGTTCATTCACGGATTTGATTTTATATACAATCATTATCGATGTTGCTTCTGTCATTTTTTACATTGCAATAAAACTAAATGCATGTCAATAATATGAAGAAGTGTTCATGACGGGATTCGATCCTCTCCACACAGAACGGAAAAGGTTACTTTGTGCGTGCGTAACCCACTAGACTGGAAAGACATTTACAGTAATGTGCATTGTTTTTATATTATTATCGCTCTGAAGTTTTGTGCCAACAGATTATACATATTATTTGTCCTTTCTAGCTCATTTTAGTGAGGTGAGATGTCATAGAAGTGGCAGTGGAACGTGCTTATGAACATGGGCATGGTGAAAGTGGCAGTGATTGGTGCAACATTGTATTTTTCACATTTTTTTATCTCTCTCAAAACTCACAATTCTCCTCTCTCAAAACTCACAATTATCGATATCTCCGCTCTCAAACCCCACACTGTTGATTGACACTGAGGCATCTTATGAAGCAGAGTTTGGTGCCAAAACGTTCAAGCTGTCAAACACGTCAAACCAATGAAACGCTTCGTGAAGCACCGGTGACGTCATCAGTCACGTGACAGTTGTCATTTGACAGGAGCTCTGACACTTTGCACCGACACACGGCGGTTCATTAGACTGACACAAGCTTCGGAGCTCCGGTATTGTTTGCCCATCTCTATTAATTTTATAAAGCACGTCTCTGGCCCAATATCAGTAATGAATCTTTGTGTCCTTAAACAAACTATATATATTAGGGTTGTCAAGGTTCCCTTTCATTCCCCTTCACATTATGGTGGTGCTATAGGCTTGAACTGCGGGGGCTGCTCTCTCTACTTTTTTTGTAACACTTCGACATGCAAACTATTGGGAGACTGGGGATCGAGGTGGCTACCTTGTGGTTGCAGGACGATCACTCATCCCCTTGAGCTGCAGCCGCTCCCCAAAGAAGGGTTAATAGGGTTTGGATTGCAGCCCTTGGGCTGGCTCCTCCCCCAATCAGTGTCATCATATAAAGCACCTGTTGTCAGACCTCACCCCCTTGTTTTCCCTGTCATGGCCGTGTGGCGGCTCGCGGTTCACCTGCTGCTGTTTTGCCGTGCCTATTTGGTCTGTTTGTGTTACCACGCGTGTTTTGTTTTGCCTGTTTTGTTTAGTTTGTTTTCTACTGTTTTGCATGGTTTGGCTGTGATTGTATTCTGCATGTTTTGGCTTTTAGTGCTATTTTCTTTTATTCCTTTAATAAACTTCTGCTTAATTTTATAAAACATGTCTCTGGCCCAATATCAGTAATGAATCTTTGTGTCCTTAAACAAACTATATATATATATTAGGGTTGTTAAACCCTGAAATGAGGAACATTATATAACGCACATCTAATTACACAGTGATTATAAATTCCGCAACAACAACACACCCACCTCACACCCCATTTCCTGATTGGCAAAGATGAAAGACATTTTTGCATCAGCAGGGTTGACTAAGTGCTCGTCGTTCTTTCCATTATTGGAGTTCACAGGTTTTTCAGATAGGGTAGTGCTGGTTGTTTTGGGGTTGGTGGTTGGATAGTCGATGCAATTTCAGTATTTGTAGACCAACTGTGTTGGCAGCATTGGATGTAGGCTCTTTCAACAGCACAACTGTAAAAATATAAAATATGTCATCACAGTTGGGGCATTGCCCATTGCTCCGTCCATTACAGAAGTTACCAGTGTGTGTCCTGGTAGTTTTAGTAGTCATGGTTGTTGTGATGGTGGTAGTGATACATATTTGGGGATAATCACAACAATTGTAGTCTTGTCTGAAGATCAAATTTCATAGCCCGTTGGACGTAGCCTATTCCATTGGCAAAGCTGTAAAAAGGATGTGGGTCATCAGGGTTGGAGTATTGCCCATCGTTTTGTCCATGACATCGATTTCCAGTCTGTGTCCTGGTAGTTTGAGTTGTTGTGGTTTTGGTGGTGGTAGTGGGAAGTGTTGTAGGATAGGCATAACAATTGCAGAATTGGCTTCAGATTAATTGTGTCTTGCAGTGTTGGAAGTATGGAGGCTACTTAAGGTCAATCTCTCTCCTCTTCTATTGAGGCATATACACTCAAAAAAAGGATTTTGGCTGGCTGTTACATTTACTATAGTGTAACATGTATTTCAAACTAGAACCATTCATGTTTCCAATGTGAACGTGATTCAGTCATGTAGGATTTGCATGAAGTTCAAAAACGTAACATTTATTAGATCCATTCATGTTGAGATAAACTGAGGCAATCCAGTAGCTAGGCATGACCGCGAAAATCAAGGCGAAGGCGGTCCTTTGCGAAGAAGACTGTCAAGAAGATGGATGTTGGCTTGTGCTTAAGGTAAGCAGGAATCCATTATCATCTAACGTTAAATGTTCATCTAAATGCTATACGATATATGTGCATACATGTCTTCAGAGCTAACTATCTAGTTGTTTTGTTAAGGCTATTTGTTATTTTGTGTTATTTTTGACCAGACTTAAAAAGCCGACAGTCCCCATGTGCATGGCAAATTAAGCTGCGTTAGCTTTTTTGCAACCTGCCACATAACTTTCCAATGTGAACGGCGAGCTATTGTTAATGACAAGGTAACGTGTTAGTGACATATTCTAAGGTGTCCACAACCAGCTAACGTTAACGAACAAACACGTGTTAATGACGTTAGCATACTACTTGTCGAGTTAAATTGGCGTGCTAACGGCCCGTTAAGCTAACGGACCGTTAGCGTGCTAATGGCCCGTTAAACTAACAGACCGTTAGCGTGGTCGCGTTAGCGTGCTAACGGTCCGTTAAGCTAACGCTAGATGTATTTTAGCTAGACTTCTCTAGCTTAGACTAGAGTTGTTTAGGTGTATTTTAAACCAGTGGACCGTTAGCGTGCTAGCGCTAACTCTGTTAAGCTAACACTAGGTGTATTTTAGCTAGACTAGAGTTTTTTTTTTTAATGACACCTGAGGAAAACCGGTATGATAGTATAGTAACAAGCTATGTGTGGACATCCATTGTCAGAATATAGTCACAGTGACTCTAGATTGTAACTGTGCAGTTATTTTTGTACAACAGCTCATTGCCTATAACAGAGATATTTGTTTTAAGAGAAGTCTTTATTATTTCTTAGTGAATATAGGCAGCTTGTTATGTCAAATGACTCAGCACATGCTGAATTGGTTTTATTTATTTTCCGATTGGTTCTCTTTGCAAGAGATGTGTTAACTTGAGGGTAACATTTCTACTTTTTTTTTTTTTTAACATTATGAATCTTTACAAATATGCTGTGTTTTTACAAATATCAGAAAGTCACAGGGAGAACAAATATATAATGTTGAAGACTCAAGATTAATCAATACTCACTTTATAATCACATCGTATAGCCCAGGGGTGGGCAAACTTTTTGACTTGCGGGCCACAATGGGTTCTAAAATTTGACAGAGGGGCCGGGCCAGGAACAGATGGATGGAGTGTTTGTGTGAACTAATATAAATGGCATGTAAAAATCATTACATGAAAGGATTTGGCCTTTAACAGGTAGCAACGCATTTATTTGCAAGGCAATTTAACAAATTGCACGAATTGCAACTAACGATTATTTTAATAATCGATTAAATTTGGTTGGACTTCATGTCGCTTTCAGGCTCAGAGAAGCAAATGTGTAAGTCTGTTGGATTCTATCGACACTGTCACGGTTTGGGGTTTCCTGTTTTATTGTGAAGTCCTTGTCTTGTGTGTCTTCTGTGTTTCTGCACTTCAGAGTCCACCAGTTCCCCTTCAGAGTCCACCGGCTCCCCGTCCTGTCCGGAGTCCCGGTCTTCCCAGGGGACACAGTCTCCGGAGCCCCCGTCTCGCTCTACTGTTTCTGTCGTGTCCAAGGGCCCTCCTCCAGCTCCCCTCCACTCGCCCGTGGGGGCTAAATTTCTTTTCTTCTTTGGGTCGTCTGGGGTGTTATGTCACGGTTTGGATTTTTGGGGTTTCCTGTTTTATTGTGAAGTCCTTGTCTTGTGTGTCCTCTGTGTTTCTGCACTTCCTCCCCTGTGATTGCTGTGATTGGCTGCGGTCGAATAGTCCAATAATTACCTCCTAACGTCTAACCCTAAGCACTTTTCCTTAACCTCTGTGGAAAACGTCACGGGGTTAAGGAAAGATGGGAAGGAGAATTCATAAGGGGTTAGGAGAAGACAACCGCGGTGTTTGGCAAATCCGACTCCACTTTCACTAAGCGACGTAGTTATGACGCGACGGCAGGCGCATGTTAGTGACGTCAGTCTGTAGCCAGCGGTGAAACTACAATGTTCTGAAGAAGGACTACAAAAAGCGCAGTTTATATACTTCGTCCGTCTTCTTACAGTGTTGCGTCATAACGACATAAACAACCCGGTTCATAGTATTACTTTAATAACGAGGTTGGAATAGAAATGAACGAAGGAATATGAAAGTGAAACCAACGTACAAAGCTACTGAAACTGTCTCTTTGTTCAGTTTCAAACATGCTGAATTAAATACGTTATCCCACAAACGATGTGTGTCATATATGTGTGTCTCATATCCCTTTATGTTGTTATGGTTTATTTACATGCAGATTATAATCTGATCATAAAAAATATGCATACAACAGTTTATGAAACATCACACAACTCGTGTTGACTTGATATGTTTTATTGTAATGTGACAAAATAGTTGATTAAAAAGATGATAATCAGAAACATGACTCAGACTGAAGAGCTCGTCCAGTTTAACTCTTTAATTAAAGCTTCTGTAACTGAAGTCAAATAAAAGAGTGAGGCTGAAGCTGCAGTTCAACACCAGATAGAATATAAAATACGTCAGTTTGATCACTTTACAGCACTTTTCAGCAACGTAACGTTTTTAGTTTGCCAGCAGGTTTAACAGATTATTGAAAGTGTTTCCAAGTTATAGCAACAGTTATTTACATGATCTGCGTGTGTCGGTCATGATCGTCTGTTCTCGTGAACGGCCGAATGATACGTCACTTTAAATGTTGCCGCCGCAAGGAATTGTGGGTCGGCATTATCTCCTTTCCTTTCGTAAGGAATGTCCAGTGGTTCCTATGCTAAAGGAGCTAAATTAGGAAGCATTGAAGCTCCTTTCCTTTGCGTTTGGACAATTCGACCGGCACTTATCATGGCGGCCACTGAGGTACTTCCGGGTCATTTCACTCAGTTAGGAAGGTTCCTAACCAAAATGGACTATTCGACCGCAGCCATTGTCTGTCTGCACTGTCTCCTGATTGCTCATTCCCTTCACCTGCCCTCATGGTTTCCTCCTGTGTCTAATCACCCACACCTTCCCCTTGTACTTAAGCCCTGTGTGTCTTCTGTTCCCTTGTCAGATTGTACTGTGTTAGTCGGTGTGTTACCTGTTTGTTCCTGTGCTCTTTATTGATCCCTGTTTTTGATGCTCAATCCTATGTTTTTGGGAAATAAATGTACTTTGCGTCGTCGGCGTTTGGGTCCTAATTGCTACCACCACGTAACACTGCTCTCTGCTTGCAAGCAATAAAGAATCACTCTTTACAACTTGTGTTCCAGAAGACTTTTTGTCTGTTCATTAGAAAGCTCAAATTACAATTCTCAACTCTTCTGCCTCTGCTCCAGTGACTCAAGAGATCATTTTTCCATCACAGTTAGCATATTTAGCTCATGCCGTGAGCATAGTCCCTGCTGGATCTCCGTTACGTGTTTGTAAAACGGCACGGTACGTAAACGTTACTACCGTATTGAGGTACTATATATATATATATATATATATATATATATATATACACCAACATCACCAGTAGTAAGATGTGTTATTGAGGTACTTTATATATACACTCACCTAAAGGATTATTAGGAACACCTGTTCAATTTCTCATTAATGCAATTATCTAATCAACCAATCACATGGCAGTTGCTTCAATGCATTTAGGGGTGTGGTCCTGGTCAAGACAATCTCCTGAACTCCAAACTGAATGTCAGAATGGGAAAGAAAGGTGATTTAAGCAATTTTGAGCGTGGCATGGTTGTTGGTGCCAGACGGGCCGGTCTGAGTATTTCACAATCTGCTCAGCTACTGGGATTTTCACGCACAACCATTTCTAGGGTTTACAAAGAATGGTGTGAAAAGGGAAAAACATCCAGTATGCGGCAGACCTGTGGGTGAAAATGCCTTGTTGATGCTAGAGGTCAGAGGAGAATGGGCCGACTGATTCAAGCTGATAGAAGAGCAACTGTAGCTCAGGGGGATGAGTGGTCGTCCAGCAACCACAAGGCAGCCGGTTCGATCCCCAGTCCCCCCATAGCTCACGTGTCGAAGTGTCCCTGAGCAAGACACTGAACCCTTAACTGCTCCCCGGGCGCCGCTCAGGGCAGCCCACTGCTCCCTGAGATACCAAGGATGGGTTAAATGCAGAGAACACATTTCATGTATGTATGTACTATGACAAATAAAAAGGATTTCATTCATTTCAACTTTGACTGAAATAACCACTCGTTACAACCGAGGTATGCAGCAAAGCATTTGTGAAGCCACAACACGCACAACCTTGAGGCGGATGGGCTACAACAGCAGAAGACCCCACCGGGTACCACTCATCTCCACTACAAATAGGAAAAAGAGGCTACAATTTGCAAGAGCTCACCAAACTTGGACAGTTGAAGACTGGAAAAATGTTGCCTGGTCTGATGAGTCTCGATTTCTGTTGAGACATTCAGATGGTAGAGTCAGAATTTGGCGTAAACAGAATGAGAACATGGATCCATCATGCCTTGTTACCACTGTGCAGGCTAGTGGTGGTGGTGTAATGGTGTGGGGGATGTTTTCTTGGCACACTTTAGGCCCCTTAGTGCCAATTGGGCATCGTTTAAATGCCACGGCCTACCTGAGCATTGTTTTTGACCATGTCCATCCCTTTATGGCCACCATGTACCCATCCTCTGATGGCTACTTCCAGCAGGATAATGCACCATGTCACAAAGCTCCAATCATTTCAAATTGGTTTCTTGAACATGACAATGAGTTCACTGTACTAAAATGGCCCCCACAGTCACCAGATCTCAACCCAATAGAGCATCTTTGGGATGTGGTGGAACGGGAGCTTCGTGCCCTGGATGTGCATCCCACAAATCTCCATCAACTGCAAGATGCTATCCTATCAATATGGGCCAACATTTCTAAAGAATGCTTTCAGCACCTTGTTGAATCAATGCCACGCAGAATTAAGGCAGTTCTGAAGGCGAAAGGGGGTCAAACACAGTATTAGTACAGTATTGGTGTTCCTAATAATCCTTTAGGTGAGTGTATATATATATATATATATATATATATATATATATATATATATATATATATATATATACTGTATACACCAACATTACCAGTAGTAAGATGTGTTGTTGAGGTTATTGAGGTACATTATATATACAGCAACATTACCAGTAGTAAGATGTGTTATTGAGGTACATTATATATACGCCAACATTACTAGTAGTAAAATGTGTTATTGAGGTACATTATATATAGTAAGATGTGTTATTGAGGTTATTGAGGTACTTTATATATACACCAACATTATCAGTAGTAAGATGTGTTATTGAGGTTATTGAGGTACTTTATATATATGCCAACATTACCAGCAGTGTTATTGAGATTATTGAGGAGTCATTTCTGTATTTGTGATGGACTTGAGAGCAGTTATTGCGTCATAGACACAGGTCACTGGTTACCATGGTGAACGGGGCACCAGGGTGAAAGACAGACGAGATGTTAAGATGGGAGTGGATGTTCTACAAAACCATCAAAGACACGAGTCAAGTCACCAACATATTATAATCAACAGAGAGGAAAGACTCAGCCGGACGCGTTGATGTACTTTTTATGTTTGTGGAGTTTAACATGTGACCGTGAGCGTCTTAAGAACGTGGAGCTGTGAGACAGAAAGCTGATTCACATGTTTTATTGAAGCAAAAGAAGCATCGTCACAATGAAACAACACAACATTACCAATAAAACACCTGCATTCAGGATTATGGATCTAAAATCTACAGAAGAAGTTTCTTCATTATCAAAAGTAAAAACACTCATTATGCAGAATAAACTGTTTTAGAGAGCTATACTATAATACACAGCATGTTATTGGATCATTATTACTCATTAACATGTAAATAACACAACCCACATTTCTGGCTTTTTTACATCTGTGCTTAACAATCCTTGAACATGGAAAGGGTTCTGGGTAGAACCTCAGTCTCGTTGTAGTTGTTTGATGTCTCTTTGTAGTTGTTTTGTGTCTCTCAGGTGGTGAGAAGATCACGTTCCAGAGACTTTGTGACTTTCCGTCAGAGACACTCCAGCAGGACTAAAACCATTTCTTCTTCATGTGGTCTTTATTGGTACATAATTACTCAACTGGTGTTGTGGTGGTGTCACTGGTGAGACTCTGTAAATGTGTCACAGGGTGTGGACGTCTATGTGTTCGTCATGTGGTTATTTTGGATATTAAAGAGGTCATGTTTGAGTTATTAAATGGTGGGATGTTATACATTTGCAAAAGGAAATCGAAATAGGTTCTTTAGAGATAAGTTTGTTGAATAACCAGAAAAGGTGCCTCAGAGAACCTTTTTTTTGAGACACCTGTTCTGGTTCTTTGCGTTTAAGAAAATGGTTCTTTAAAGAACTTTGTTCTAAAGATTCTATGTGGAATCAGAAATCTTCTATGGGGCACCTTTATCTTTCTCTGAGCGTGCTGCAGGTTTATCAACACAGTCATAAACCGCGACATTGATCCATTATTATGGATCCGCATTTGTTTCAAAGCAGAATCTTTTTTTATGAAATTCTCCAGAAAAAAAACAGCTGCTCAGACTTCGTCATTCACACCATCCTGATGCGGTTCCTTGGAATCATTGTTGTGGTTTAAAAGTGTTTCCTCATCCAAGAAGCAGCAGATATTTCTTCACACCAAAAACAAAGTGGAGCTCCTCGGCCAATCAGAACACTCCCTCCTCCCTGCGCTCTGCAGACAAAAACCGAGTCTCCCCCGAGGAGGTTTCCATACGGCTCTCTGCAGGCACGCGCATGCTGGTTGGATTTCCATCTGTGCAGAAATAACATGAGAACCATGAAGGCCTTTGTCTTCGTGAGCATGCTGGCAGCTCTGGCCGCCTCTGAAGCAGTAAGGACATGTTGTATCTCACTTGTACTGAAATGTTGCCTTTAATTTTATGAGATTTATGGGATTTATTTTATACTTTTTTAGGGCTTATCGAGAGCAAAAAGGTTCTCTTTCTCCCGCTCTTCTCCCTCCTCGTCGTCCTCGTCGTCCTCGTCGTCCTCTTCGTCCTCCTCGTTCTCCTCCTCCTTTGAGAGTTCAGGTGAGAAGCTCAACATTCCTCAAAGCTCAAAGCATAAACATCGGGCCGCATTGAAGTTTGTGTTGTCTGTTGCGCAGCAGGGATCTGTCTGAACGGAGGCAGCTCCGTCCCGGCCCTGACGACTGGAGAACACATGTTCTGCTTGTGTGCCGACGGGTTCGAGGGCGTTCACTGTGAAGCGGGTGAGGAGCCCAGCCGACTGAACACATTGCATTCATCTGTTTCCTTTACTGAACCGCCTCCCGCTGCCCCTGCAGGGAAGAGGACTCACTGCTACGAGGGAGTGGGGCTCTACTACAGAGGCACGGAGGCCGAGTCACAGAGCGGACGGACCTGTGAGGAGTGGGATTCCAACACCAGGGAGAACTTCATGTCTTCAGATGTCCATTCAGGGAGGCACAACTACTGCAGGTAGGCCGCCGCCAGACACGGACACAGCCCGGACTTATTCAGTTTGATTTATTGACATCAATGGATTTGATCAACGGATGCAGCTCAGGTGATCGATCCTCGCCCACTTTGCACTTTTGTGCCAAATGACGAACTCATGACCCGCCAGTCATGGACCCCTTGACACATACCTTCAATAAGCCCCTCCCCCTATTTGACTTCATGGTTGTTAGTTATTTTCGTCTCTTTATAGTTGTTTTGTGTCTCTTTGTAGTTCATTAGTGTCTCTTTGTAGTTGTGTTGTGTCTCTTTGTAGTTCATTTGCGTCTCTTTGTAGTTGATTTGTGTCTCTTTGTAGTTGTTGTGTCTCTTTGTAGTTGATTTGTGTCTCTTTGTAGTTGCTTTGTGTCTCTTTGTAGTTCATTTGTGTCTCTTTGTAGTTGTGTTGTGTCTCTTTGTAGTTGCTTTGTGTCTCGTTGTAGTTGATTTGTATCTGTTTAACTTTTTTAAATGTCTCTTTGTTGTTTTTGGTCTTTTTGCATTTATCTTGGGTCTCTTTGTAGTTTCTATTCATCTGTCTGTATCGATGTGTGTCTTTTTGCAGCTGTTTTCCGATCTCTTTGTAGTTATTTTGGTATATTTTGTTATTGTCTGTGGTTGTTTTCCCCTTTTTTGTCGTCAATTTGTGTCTCTTTGTGTCTCTTTGTGAAAGTTTAGCCCCTTTGAGTCTCACATTGAAGCCCCACCATCACCTTAAAGTTCAGGTGTTGCCTCTCAGCTTTACCTGGAAGGAGCTTACATCAGATTAACTGTGTGAGAACGCTCGCCAATATAAAACTAATGAGTCAAATATGGACGTAAACAACCCAAAACACGTTAAAGTGCTTTAAAATGTGCTTTCATGTCCGACTCAATTATCCGTTTTATTATATGATTTACTAGTTGAGCAGCATTTAAGTTCATGTTGGAAATTGTTCCAAATATGGAAACTTTTAATTTTAGATCCAAAGTTTTGGCGTGCAGCGCAAAAAGAGAAACAATGAATATCTTCAATGTCACATGTTGTTTAGTTTGATGGATTTAATGTGTTTTCCAGAAATCTCTTCTACAAACGGCGTCCGTGGTGTCACGTGTGGATAAACCAGCAGCTGGTTTGGGAGTATTGTCGTATTCCACGTTGTGATTTTGAGTCGCGTGAGTTCATTTTCTCTCTTTCCAGTCTTCCAAATTAAATCTGACCCAAATCACGTTTCATATGTTTAACCCTCTCTAACCTTGTAGTTCCACCTTCACCTTCACCCACTGAGCCACAGCCAGGTAACTTCCTGTCTCACTCAACTCACATTTTCAAGCTTTTATTCCTCCCCTTCGATTGCTTTGAACTTGGTTCCTCTCTCCAGCTGCAGAGTCGACATGCGGCCAGCGCTCCAGGAGGAAGCAGATGAAGATCGTGGGCGGAACAGTTGCCACCGTGGAATCGCACCCGTGGGTCGCTGCCATATTCTGGCGCAGCAAATCCAAGGAGAAGGTTTTCCGCTGCGGGGGCAGCCTGATCTCGGCCTGCTGGGTGCTCACAGCTGCCCACTGCTTCCCCGACGGGTGAGCAGTGAGGTCACTTCCTGTAACCGAGGCCGGTGCCGAGAAACGAAAGCTCGTTGACCGGACTTTTTCCCGTAAATCTGCGTTTCAGCTCCCACACCAAACGGCACCGCTTCTCCGTCATCCTGGGAAAGAATGTGATGAACGAGACGGACCCGACTGTGGAGCAAACGTTCAGGGTCGAGGAAATCATCCTCCATGACGGGTTTGACAACAGTGAGGGGGACTACAACAACGACATCGGTACGCACATAGATGGAGATCAGGGATCAGGGCCAGGGGGCCTTCACCTACAATGTCATTTAAAAGAGACATTTACATGGATGAGACACAAAATGACCACAAAGAAAAACAAAGCAATTACAAAGACACTCAAAACAACTACAAAAATACTAAAAACATCCACAAAGACACTCCTAACAACTACAAAGACACCCCTAACAACTACAAAGACACTCAAAACAACTACAAAGACACTCCTAACAACTACAAAGACACTCAAAACAACTACAAAAATACTAAAAACATCCACAAAGACACTCCTAACAACTACAAAGACACACAAAACAACTACAAAGACACTCAAAACAACTACAAAGACACTCAAAACAACTACAAATACACACAAAACAACTACAAAGACACACAAAACAACTACAAAGACACTCAAAACAACTACAAAGACACACACAACAACTACAAAGACACTCAAAACAACTACAAAGACACTCAAAACAACTACAAAGACACAAAAACAACTACAAAGACACACAAAACAACCACAAAGACACACAACACAACTACAAAGACACAAAACAACTACACAGATACACAAAACAACTACAAAGACACACAAAACAACTACAAAAAGACACAAAACAAAAAAGGAGCAAAAATAGTAGAAAAAACATCAAAACAATTACAGAGTGACACAAAACAACAACAACAAAAAGAGCCTAAACGACATGAAGTGTCTTTCTCCTGTCAGAGAGGCGATGGAGAGTCTGTGTTCATGCTCTGGTTCAATGTTAACGACGTATAATAATAATAATAATGATGATGATGATGATGATGATGATGATGATGATGATGATGATGATGATGATGATGATCATCATAATAATAATAATAATCAAAGCAGTAACTGGTGTCCTGCAGCGCTGCTGAAGCTGAGGCCCAAGCGAGGCTCGTGTTCGGAGGAGAGCGCCTCCGTGAGGCCCGTCTGCCTGCCGCCGCCGCTGCAGCGCCTCCAGGACGGCGCCGCCTGCGAGATCGCCGGATACGGGAAAGAGAAGCACGGTGAGCCTCCTGCTGTGATGACATCACAGGAGCATTATTATGATGTCATCACAGGAAACGCTGCTGTGATGTCATCACAGGAACATATCACGTACAGAGCAGAACGTCATTAGTTTCTGCTCGTTATCTCGTGTATTTTCTCAACGAGTTGTTCGGTTCTCTAACGGCGCTCTGGTTCTCCGCAGGTCTGTGGTACAATTCCCGGTTCCTCCGGGAGGCCCGGGTGAACCTCATCGCCGACGCCGTGTGTCGGCAGCAGGACTTCTACGCAGACAAGATCAGCGACAACATGATTTGCGCCGGCCTTCCCGACTGGAGCCGGGACGCCTGCGAGGTATTCACGACAAGTCCGAACCCGATCCGGTGCGCCGAGGATCAGTTGGCTGATATCCTTAACGCTCTCTCTCTCTCTCTCTCTCTCTCTCTCTCTCTCTCTCTCCCCCCTCCCTCAGGGAGACTCAGGAGGGCCTCTGGTGTGCGAGGCCGGCAGCAGGCTCTTCCTGTTCGGGGTCATCAGTTGGGGCGACGGCTGCGCCAAGGAGAACCGGCCCGGCGTCTACACCCGAGTGACCAACTACAACGCGTGGATCGGGGAGAAGACGGGGCTGCCGGCCATCGCTGCCGGCGCCATGTTTCCTCAGAAGTGAAGAAGACGTGACCTTCTACCGCTGCTGCTTTCTTCTTATGCGCTTGGAGGATGCAAACATGTTATATACTTCTGAAACAATCCCATGAAAAGACCAAGACAACCATGAGTTCATCCAACTAACAGGTAACGTGTGATTCTGAAGCCTGACATACGGCCGTCGCCATCTTTTTGTTGCAGTGAACAGGAAGTGACCATATCTGGACTGAGGAGGAGGGACGTAGAGACCTGTCAATCACCTTGTAGCCCCGCCCCTAAAGCATCCGCTGCTTTATGGTCTGTTTGACTCTAAATAGTAGAGAACTAGAGATTGAGACATAAACTCATGTTTACAATGTTTACTGAGAGAATAAATCAAGAGAAGTAGAGTCATTTATATAGACTTCTATACAACCAGAGGAGTCGCCCCCTGCTGGTCAGGAGAGAGAATGCAGCTTTAACACATGAAGCATAGACTTCTATACAAACAGAGGACTCACCCCCTGGTGGTCAGGAGAGAGAATGCAGCTTTAACACATGAAGCATAGACTTCTATACAACCAGAGGAGTCGCCCCCTGGTGGTCAGGAGAGAGAATGCAGCTTTAACACATGAAGCATAGACTTCTATACAACCAGAGGAGTCACCCACTTGTGGTCAGGAGAGAGAAGTAGAGTTATTTTCTATAGACTTCTATACAACTTCTATTTTTTTTAGCAAAACACAAACAAGCAACAAACGAAAGAATAAAGACGTCATATCGCTGCCTTTCTGGTAAAAAACCTAAAAAGACTTTTGATTAGACCCGGTGGTTCTTTGAGCTAAATGCTAACGTATGCTAATATGTTTTGGTCTTTTCATAAGATTTGTTGAAAATCCCCAGAGTTATTTTGCTACAAATCAGGTTTAATATGCATATAAACCATCTGACTACAAAGCTGTCATCAATAATGTAAAATGGTAGTTATAACACTGTTATATCTTTTATATCCTTTGTATTTTAAAAATAAATGTAATTTCAATACAATGTAGCTTTGGGTAACTATTTCTATCTTGTATATTGTAATACATTCTTAAAAGATAAAGGATTTATTTTTATATTTTTTTGATAAATGTTTACAGGTTTTCTTCAGAAAACTTTTGTTCATATTTTCGCCTTTTTTTCTACATTTTGAGGTCATTCATTAGTGAGCCAGAAATTTAGAATTGCATTTCCATGCAGTAATCACCACAATATTGAGAAAATCTCAAAAATTGTCGTAAATAAATATAAAAGCCTATGATAAATCATATTGTTTTCTGTCATGCTCTGAATATCATTATTTTATGTTATACTATTAAGCTATAATGGGCTCATATTGTTTTGATAACTACTGTGTCTTGTTTATTTTTGCATCATTTTGTACTTTTATATCTTGTGATCGTTGTTTAACACCAAAACCACATTGGAAATAACAGTTTAACACTTGAAAGAGTCAAAATGTACAAACATCTGTCCTGAAATAAATACAAAGAACTGTAAATATAAATCTAAGCTGTTCTGAAATTAAAATGACATTTCTTGATATTTCAGCTGTATTTAATGTCTCCGGGTTTCCTCACGATGCTTCATTTCAGTATTTTTAAAGCCGGAATTGTTGCTTTTATGATGCTTTAAAAAAGAAAGAGAATACTAAGAAAAATGGAAAAAGCACAAACAGACTGTTTTAATGGAAAAAAAATCTGTTTCTTTAATTTCTTCGTCTTTTCACTTTACATTTACTCAAGTAGGATCCTTAAAGTTACCGTGAGGAACTTCTCATTAATAGGTTGATATATATATATATATATATATATATATATATATATATACTAGTTTAATTCTGAAGCCTCTTTATGCTCTAAAACATCAGCTCATAAATTTCTTTTTTTATATTTTTTTAGTCTGTTTCCTGTTTTATTTTGAAGTTCCCTGCCTCTTGTGTCCTGTGTTTCCTTGACTTCCGGTCTGAGTGGCCTCTTGTTTTGTTTCTTGAGTATTTATCGTCCTGTATTCCGTCTTTTTGTCTGTTGCTTTGTCTTCATTTCTGTTTTCAGTTCTTTTCCAGTTCCTCTCCTGTTCGTTTGGACTAAAGCTTCTCCGTTAATTCGTAGCATCCTTTCTGCGGCCTCCTCGTCTTTTTGGCTCCACCCCTTTCTGTCATGCAGAATACATACTAAAAGTGTTATCAGCTAAATGTACTTATATTTTACAAACTATTTTTCAACTTTTTTACTTTGAACGTGCACCTTTATTTACTCGTTTTGCAAACTTAAAAATAAAAAATGTTTGCGCTGCACCAGTATTGCCATCTGGAAAATATACAGCTTTAATAAAAAAAAATGTAATATTGAATATGGAGCCAATTTTACACACGTTGTATCCTACTTGGTAGATTAGAGGTTATTTAATCTATATTTCTTTTGGCCGAAAAATTATTAAAGTTATAAAATTATATCTATATTCTGCTACTTTATACTTCTAGTATACTTCTAGTATAAAGTAGCAGAATTTGGGAATACTCAAGCAAAGTACAAGTATGTCAACATTGTACTTAAGTACACTAATAACTAATAACTCCACCACTGATTTCTACATCAAAACAAGATTATTTCTAAAATGCTTCAAGATTTAAAAAGCAAATGCAATGTTTATTTTTGGAAAATTAGTCGAGGTGAAAACTTTTATTTGCGCTTTTTAATTCTAAAATTCATATTTTCTGTTTGTTTTCGCCTCATATATTTGAGCCTCGTGCGAACAAATGAAATAAAGACGATGTGTCGCGAGTGTCAGAGTGACGTCAGCTGTATTTTAATTTAAGTCCCTTTATGTCCAAGAAGAATAAATAAAGTCACGCATAAAGCGTCGTGTTTCAATTTGACCACCAGATGGCGGTGTTGTAGTAGAAGTTGAACACGTGTGTGTGAGTTCCACCCAGACCGTTCAGGTTGTTTGATTTTGGGTGTTTCCAGACACATGACTGTTGTCTGTATAGAAACAGTTCATTTAATGCATTTCACATTCTAATGAAGAAATACTGTTCACTTCATTTGATACATTTATGCTACATTTCTCATGAAAACATATTTACTTTTTTCTACACAATCTATAAAAGACATCTCTGGCAAATAAGTTGCATGTGCTTGTGCATTTAAAAAACTTTTTTTCCACATTTCAAACATTGCTTTCATGGATCTGATTGATTAGATAGTGAATAGTTGCTTTTGTGCAGAAAGAGAAACGCGGCTCAGAAATGTCGACATGAATCAGGGAGCGGCGATGACTTTGTGTCGCTCTGCCAGCCGGACGAGTGGAACGGGGAGAGAACGGGTTCCTCCTGTTGCTGCAGGAAGAACCGAGGCTCCGAGTGGAACAAAGGTCCCAACAAAGACGTTTTGTTTTTTGAATCCTGCACGTCGTCATGGTTTCAAACCCAGCAGGACGGTTTGATTCCCAGTCACATGACTGTGTTTCTGAGGTCTACGCGTCTGCTCCCTTATAAAGGACGTTAACTTCTTCACATCATCGCACCTTGAACTTTGACCCTTCTTGCTTACGTATCTGCTGTGCAAAGGATTGTGGGTCAGCGTGTCGGCGTGCTGAGCATGCTTCACTTTTAACTCAACGTAGTAATACAACTCAAATACTAGTACTATCTGCTGCATGTATTTGAGTGATTGTTCTGCAGAATTGAGCCTCTTGGATCTTTAAACAATTGTTTCAATGAACTGTTTCGAAGGGAAAATGTCTCTTTGCTCGGAAACATGAATTCTTAAAGGGCCAGCGTGTTGCTTTTCTCTAGGAGAAATTAAATATAATATTCATAACTATGTTTTCATTAGTGTATAATCACCTGCACCTTAGCTTAGCATGAGCCCTTCATAACTACATCAGGAGCAGGAGGCGGAGTCTCTGTGGTACTTTTGCTGTATTTGTGTTTTCCGTCTCTTTGTGTTTGTTTTGTGTCTCTCTGAGGTTGTTTTGTGTCTCTTTGTAGTTGTTTTGTGTCTCTTTATTGCTCTTTTGTGTCTCTTTGTAGTTGTTTTGTGTCTCTTTATTGCTGTTTTGTGTCTCTTTGAGGTTGTTTTGTGTCTCTTTGTAGTTGTTTTGTGTCTCTTTATTGCTCCTTTGTGTCTCTTTGTAGTTGTTTTGCGTCTCTTTGTGGTTGTTTTGTGTCTCTTTATTGCTCTTTTGTGTCTCTTTGTAGTTGTTTTGCGTCTCTTTGTGGTTGTTTTGTGTCTCTTTATTGCTCTTTTGTGTCTCTTTGTGATTGTTTTGCGTCTCTTTGTGGTTGTTTTGTGTCTCTTTGTGGTTGTTTTGCGTCTCTTTGTGGTTGTTTTGCGTCTCTTTGTAGTTGTTTTGTGTCTCTTTGTAGTTGTTTTGCGTCTCTTTGTGGTTGTTTTGCGTCTCTTTGTGGTTGTTTTGTGTCTCTTTGGGACATTTTGCAGCTTCCTGGTAATTTCGTTCCTGTATTTTTGTGTATATTCGTGGTTACGTTGTGTGACTTTGGTCATTTTGTGTTTGTATTTTTGTGTGCATCTCTTTGTTGTTTTGCAAATCTTTATAGCTGTTTAGCTTCTTTGTATGCTTTGCGGTGGTATTCATATCATTATGTGTTTTCCGTCTCTTTGTGCTCGTTTTGCATCTTTTCCTTTTAGTAAATCTTGGTGGTATTTCTGCGTGTCCCTGTGTTCATCCCCTACACTCAGTATTACTCCTCCTGTTCCCTTCGATGGACAGATCCTCTCCATCGCCTCCATTCAGCTCGTGCAGGAACACGTTCCTCCACCAACGGGGCGTTGTTTCAGGTTCCTGTTCATTAAATACTTTAAACAACACAAACAGTCAGAAGCCGAAATGTATCGCCAACTGTCAGAATGTGGTTTTTCTCGTGATCCAGTTGGGCTGCAATGAGTCATCGGGTGTTTGGCTGCTGCCTCTTTATTCTGAGTGCAGACTCTCAGGTGTTCCACGCCGCTGAGGCTCACCAGGCGAAACATAAATATACTTTTGTATATTTAAAATATACTTACATTTTCAATAGTATATTTAAAATATACTGTCAAAGAAGTGTACTTTCTGCAAATATATAAAAAGTATACAAAAGTCACGCTTTCACCTATTTTTTCATTACAAAAAATACTTTTAAGTGAAAGTTCTGTGCAATTACTCAAATGTACTTATTTGAACTTTAAGTTCAAATATATTTTTTGTATATTTCAAAATGTATGCTCTAAATTAGCATGGTAAAAATGTATTTAAAGCACATTTGATAAATACAGTTTTTATATATACCATTTTTTTTATATTTTAAGTGTACAAAAGTGTACAAAAGTCACCTATTTTAAAAATTCAACTTTTAACACACTTTAAAATAATTGTACTGTAGTATACTTTCAATAAATATTTTATAAATATACCACATTTTTTAAATATTTTAAGTAATATTTGAGTGCATATTTGTAATATACTAATAATATATTTCAAATATTGTGAGCTATCGGCATGTATATTAGCACATACATAGTAATACACTTAAAATGTACTAAGTATACTTTAAGTTGTTCCAATTTAGCACACAAAAATATACTTAATATACTTCAAGTTGTACTTAAATACTATTTAGGCTGTGTGTGTGAGTCCCTGAAGCTGCACACCGAGCGCTTTAAAACACACACACATGAGCGCACGTGACCACAGGGACACACCTGTGTGTGAGGTGTGTCTGCACCTGGGGGGGGCGGGGCTTCATGCTTGTCTCCAAACCGAAGCCCGACCTGTTTTCAGAGGACGCTCTGCCATCCCAGCGTGTCACAGAAAGTCAAGTAAGTGCATTTACTTCACGGTTAACCGTCGTTATTCACCTGAGATGAATTATTCTAGAGAAACGTTGTAGATTAAAGTCTCAGCGGAGCTGCAGAAGTCACGCGTACTTTATTATTCAGCACGTCAGCTCAAGACTCTGATTCCAGTCAGTGAAGCTTTCTACTGAACTGCAGAAGCCATTAACCCTTAAGCTTCCGCTCTTCGTCCACAGCTCTCGTCTTCGAGCCCGTCTTCAAGCCGCCACCATGCCTGAGCACGCGGAGGCCCACTCCCACACCATCCCCACCAACCGCAACTGCACCATAGAGATCACCAACGTCAGCTCCACCTACTGCCTCTTCAACCCAAAGTAAGGAGCTGCTGGGTGACTGCTGGGTGACCAGTTCCTCTTGTTGTTGATTAAATACCTGAAATGTACTTTAATCCATGTCTGTGCACGACCAGCAGTGGTGGAAAGTACTTTTATTGAGTATTTCTGTTCTACTTCATACTTATTTTTTCATAATTAGTTTTTTTCTTCAGATTTTATATGTTAATAAAACAAATTGTGAGAAATTAAAGAGTGATTTTGTGTCTTTTAGTGTAAAATAGCAACGGCGTTCTTGCTTTTAACAAAGCAAAAAGTACAAATAAAGACTTTTTTATAGACTCACAACCCCGCAGATTTATCTTGTGACCCTCTGGAGGGGCCCCGGCCCCATGTTGGAAACCACCAGACTAAACCACACAGGGGCCGACTTTTCTTCCTGCAGAACCAGTACTCTAAGCACCTTTCTCATCCTATATTTAACCCTTCCTCCCCCGTCTCCCCCGCAGGGTGCACATGGAAAGCGGCTTCGTCTTCAACCCCCCGCAGCCCACCCTGCGCTCCACCCTGACCGAGGTGTGCTCCTTCACCAAGGACGACAACACGGCCACGGGCGCCGTGGGGGTCATGACCTACGAGCTGTTCGACATGCGCAGCCGCCACTGCAACGAGGTGGTGGCCGTCATGTTCTCCGTGCCGTACGACTACACCTTCTACAAGAACTGGCTGGGCGTGGGCATCTTCGAGCACACGCGGGCCTGCGACGACAAGCTGTTCGACCTCATGTACAATAAGAAGGACTTCACCAACTTCGTGCGCCACGAGGCCGACGGCTGCGGGGTGGCGTACCGCGGCCGGGCGCTGGACGTGAGGGGCTGCATGTCCGACGAGGGGAAGGCCATCATCAAGCTGGAGCTGTACGACAAGATGGGCCGCTGAGCGGCTTCAAACCGCCGCGCCGTGTGTGTACGCCGCTTTAAATGAATGAATAATAAAACAATAACAATGGAGTTCACGTCTTTGGTGTTTTTCTTTTTCGGTGTTCTTTATATTTGAATCATCACCACACACGGTGCAATATAAATACATTTAAGTACTTTGATGTCCTTTATATGCTCTTATTCCGTCTGCATATTTAATTTAAAATTGCTACTGTATTCTTCTCTTACTTTTTTTACTACTGTTTATTGTTATTTTATTTATATTACTTGATTGTTTTACTATGTGTCTCTATTGTGTGCAAGGCTGCTGTAATCCTGCAATTCCCCCACTGCGGGAATAATAAAGGATTATTTTATCTTATTTTATACTTCACAGCAGATAAAACTCATAAAACCTGCTTCAGTTTGAGGGAATTATACAATAAACTCTGCAGGTGCAGATACAGGTGTGTGTGTGCAGCCTACAGGTGTGTGTGTGTGTGTGTGTGTGCAGACTACAGGTGTTTGTGTGCATCCTACAGGTGTGTGTGTGCAGCCTACAGGAGTGTGTGTGTGTGTGTGTGTGTGTGTGTGCAGACTACAGGTGTTTGTGTGCATCCTACAGGTGTGTGTGTGCAGCCTACAGGAGTGTGTGTGTGTGTGTGTGTGTGTGTGCAGACTACAGGTGTTTGTGTGCATCCTACAGGTGTGTGTGTGCAGCCTACAGGAGTGTGTGTGTGTGTGTGTGTGTGTGCAGAAATGAGCTGGTTGAGTAAAAACAGAATACATTCCGCGGCAGTGCGTCTGCCGGCTGCACCCTGTCTTCATTCCTCAGGAGACGGGCGAGGACGGAGCCGTTGTGTCATTGTGTGTCTGCGGGCCACAGGTGAAGCGTTGTGTGCGTTGTGGGTGGAGACCGTTTTTTTTTTTTTTGGGGTGAGGTTTTTTTCAGTTGTGGTGTCACGCGTTTCCCCAACAAGACCGATCCCACCAGACGAGCCAGCAGCTCACATCTTGCCGTCGCCCGAGCGAACAGCACACCTGTGATCCGGACAGGTGAGCCGCTTCTCTTTTTTTTTTTTTTTTTGAATTTAACGGCATGCATTCATCTGTATTCTTCACACTTTTAACACGTGTGTGTGTGTGTGTGTGTGTGTGTGTGTTTTCCATGTCCTCCTGCTCAGCTCTGAACCAGCAGCACCATGAGTGAATCAGCCGAGGACGCGGCCGCCACCCTGAAGAGCAGAAGAAACATCACCATCGAGATCACCAACCTCACCAACGGCTACTGCCTCATCGACCCCAAGTGAGTGCACCTTTACCTGTGACGTACATTTCATATTCTAGTTGTTGTAGTTCGGTAGATTTAGTGTGTATTCTATTCTATTCTTGTGTATTTTATAGATTCACGGCTCTAGTGTTGATGTATATTCACTGCTGCTGCAACACTCTATCTAGACTTTGCATTTTTGCACTTTCTTTATTGTTTCATTTCCTAAATGACTACGCTTTTCTGTTTTGTTTTGTTCTATATATTGAGTATTTTGCATTTCTGCTATTTTTTTGTGCTATTTTTTTCTATTTATTAAATTCTCTGTGTCTCATATGTAAGTTGTTTGCTACTGTGACAAACAAAATCTATTAGTTGTATTAGTTTTTTGCATGGGTACATTGAGGTTAAAGTGCAGCTTGAATAAAATTACAACGTTTTCTCTTATTTTGCTTATTTCTTTCTAAAAAATGAATAAAACAGGGTTTACCTGGACAGCGGTAACTGCCACAGCCCGCCGCAGCCCACCGTGCGCCCTCTGAAAACCGAGGTGTGCATCTTCACCAAGACCAGCGGGCGGTCCACGGGCTCGGTGGGCGTGATGACCTACGACCTGTTCGAGAGGAAGAGCAACAGCGCCAAGGAGAAGCTGGCCATCATGTTCTCCGTGCCCTTCGACAACAACATGTACAAGAACTGGCTGGCGCTGGGCATCTACAGCCAGGACAAGGAGTGCAACGAGAAGCTGTACAAGGAGATGTACGAGAACAAGGAGCAGGAGGGCTTCGTGAGGGAGGAGGCCAAAGGCTGCGGCCTCACCTTCGAGGGCCAGAGCTTGGACATCATGGCCACCATGTCCCCGATGGGCCGGGCCATGCTGAAGGTGGAGGTGTGGGACAAGCTCTTCACTCCGCAAGGTCATTAATGAATCAGTGATTCGTGTTCACTTTGACAGCGTGTGCAGTGTTTGATGTGTTTGGCCCTCTCTAAGTCCGTGCTGCTGCACCTTTCATGCAATAAAGCAAGTCTGATGTGAGGGAAACGTGTGTCTTTGTGATCATTACAACAATTACAAAGGTCTGGTCCAACTGGCGGAACGGGTTCATGTTTGTCTAGATGAGTCATCATCTCCGTAACGCACAAATATCACCCCTTTTTATTTTGTGCATGATCAGAAAGCAGCAATGATACCAAGAAGACTGAGGTTCTGTTTTAAATATAAAACAGAAGATTAAAGACACTATTTAGTCAATAAAAGGCTAAATGATTAATTGATTTCCAAGATAACGAGGTCTGTGTTTGCAGAACACAGCCAGCAGAAGCTGCCTCTCATCTTGCACAAGGTCTCCCCCTAGTGGTCACAGCGTGCAAGTTAAACTGCAAACCAGCAGCGTGTTGGGTCAACGCTCTGGTTTCAAATGCTTGAAACAGAAGTTTGAGCTTTTGGGAAGCACAGAAGCTTGATAGCTCTCATGAATGGAGGCTGAATATGAAGCTACAGGTTGGTTAGCTTAGCTTAGCATAAAGACTGGAAACAGAGGGAAGCAGCTAGCCTGGCTCTGTTCAAAGGTAACTTGCTGCATCTCTAATATTACAATGAGTATGTTGCATTAGTTTGTTTAAACCGTATGAAAAACCAAAGTGTTAAACAACAATTAAAGGTTTTATGCTAAGCTAAGCTAACCGCCTCCTGGTGGTCAATCTTCTCGTCAAAATCAAATTTATTGATTGCTTTATCTTCGCTTACATTTATTGATTTTATAATTAGTTTCTTGTGTAATCTGTAAAACCCTTTGTGTATTAAATGTATATATATATATATATATATATATATATATATATATATATATATATATATATATATATATATATATTACTTTTGGAAAGAAAATTAATAAGAGTAACTATTTCTTTAAAACCTGCAATATTTACATTAATGTGACGAGGACCTATAGCGGGTCGAAGCGGCATAAAAGCGACAAACGTTTGTGTCCCCAAAACAAACACCAGAGATAAACAACAACAACAACAAAATAATCATGTCTTGATTTCGTCTTTCTATTAACGCTCAATGAGATTCAGCAGTGATGAAGACCGTTCAGTGTGTAGGATCAGTGTGTGTGTGTGTGTGAGCATGAATGTGTGTGTTTGTGTGTTTGTGTGTGTGAGAGCATCAGTGTGTGTTTGTGTGTGTAGGATCAGTGTGTGTGTGTGTGTGTGTGTGAGCATCAGTGTGTGTTTGTGTGTGTGTGTGTGTGTGTGTGTTTGTGTGTGTGTGTGTGTGTGAGCATCAGTCCGATCCGGAGCACTGCTCGTAGAACACGCTGACGGCGGCCCCCAGCCGGTCCTCCAGGTACCCCTCCAGCGTTCCCAGCGACATCTTCCTCACATCGTAGCCTCTGAACTTCTCCTTGGCCGTCGGGCTCACCGGGACGATCTCCTCGCTGCTGTTGCGGTCGTTGCGTCCGATGGCGGCGTGCGTCGGGAACGCGTCCCTCAGTTCCTTCGGCAGGCTGGCGTTGTAGTTCGGGCAGCAGTAGGCGGACCACAGGTACTCCGGCACGGCCACGCGCCGGTTCCCCAGCCAGCGGTCGTCGCTCCGGTAAGGGATGGCGCCGGTCACCACGTGAGCCTCTCCGAGGCAGAGGGCCGCCAAGTTCTTGTTGACGGCCTCCTCCAGGGCCGCCCAGGGCCCGTCGTTGGAGCCCACCTTCTGGGGAACCACGTTGGTGAGGGTGAAGGTGGCGAGGCGGTCCTCGTGGCTCCGGTGCTGGAGGCTGGGGTTCAAGTGGCCGCGGGAGTAGGTGGAGTTGATGTAGTCCAGCTCCACCGCCTGGCTGTCCACCACCTTCTGGTCCACAGGGCCCGGAGGGAAGGGGACCATGCTGCCGCCGGCTCCCGGGTAGGCCAGCTGGTCACGGGATGAGAGGGATGAGAGACAGCGGGGACCAAACGGTGCTCTGTGTGCTAAAGATGCTTTCAGGTGAACGCTAACGTCACGAGGTTTCCACGGTTCGTTGGATATCTCTGGTTGCTGAGATCCAAACACACACCTGCAATTACTGCTTATCGCCAGAGGTGTCGCCAAAGCAAACACAACTTTTAAGACTGTTTTGAAGCCTTCAAGAGTGCCAGAAATATAATTATCCCTCTATTTCATTTGAATTTAGGGCTGCAACTAACGATTATTTTCATAATCGACTAATCTATCGACTATTTTTTCGATTAATCGACTAATATAATGACTATTTTCCATAGCAAATTAAAATAATGACTCAAAATGTTGGAATTTGAACTTCAAATGTTTTTGAGTAACAAGATGACGTGAAGAAAAAGTACAAATAAAGTTTTAAAAGTAACTCAAAATAGCAATCAAGCCTCTGAAAGTGCAAAATAACTAAAGAATGACTGGGCGATTCTGGTCGACTAATCGTTTCAGTCCTACTTAAATTTAATACATTTTAATTTTTTTGTCCATCAACAGTGGAGAGTCAAAAGAACCAGAATCAATTTGTGTATAATTATAGAAAAAGGTGATCATGGCTGTATTGTTTGGACGTCCTGATTCTTTAGATCGAGTTCCTTCCACAGCGTTCAGATAATATAAACAGAAGTTGACCGAGCATGCATACACACATGAGACGGTTCTGCTTTGTGGCGGCTCATTTCCTCATTTTCTTGTTGTTACGTGTGGAGTTACAACACATGTCGGCCGCACACATGAGGCACTGTGTGAGATATTATATAATGATGCTAAACTGGAACATCAGTATCATAAAACAATTCTTTTTGATCATGTTTAAGAATAATGTCTTGTTTTAACAGTTAAATAATAAAAAATGCACTAGAATAAATAATAATAATGTTAAATCCTTAATTCTTCTAAACAGCCCTTTTAACCTCCAACCTTCTTTACTACTCAATTTATGGGACGGTAAAAAAACATAACTTGCATCTATCCAGGATAGTCCCATCGATGCTATTATAATACTAATATGTTTTATTTAGTACAGCACCTTTCATAGACACACTATTCACAAAGTGTTTTATCAAGAATACAAATTACATTTTCAAATTTTAATTTTAAATTTAAAAAACAGCATAAACGTTTCACACATATAACAACTATTTACAGACTGAAAAACAAAACAGCAAACACATAAGAACAAAATAAACATGTATTTTAAATAATAAAAGTCTTTAAAGCGCCTCTGTGGCTCCTTTAAATAAATGCGCTCACCTGAGGCTCAAACTTCCAGGACGCGGCGGGCCTCTTTCCTTCTGGCGTGGAGTACAAATACGCCGAGAACCACGGGGAGCGCCGCGGCCGACTGTACAGCGTGGCGAAGCGGTACTGGTTGTCGTACCGTTGGCAGATGGGGGTCCCCGCCAGACCCTTAGGGGGCCAAGACCTGTAGAAGACCTGCAGGCAGGGAGAGAAGTCCCCGACGTCGGCCGCACACATGAGGCACCGGCCGGCCGCGAAGACCAGGAAGAGCACGGCGCTCGGAGGAGACATCGTGACCGAAGGACCGTCGGGGGGGAGATCCAGAAGGCAAATGCTCAGAACAGATGTGTCATGCCTTCATCCACTGAGCGCTGTTCTCCTTTACGTCAACAGCAGAAAGCAGAAGCACAGTTTCAACATCGGTTTCAGTCAAATCTTTTGAATCTGCTTGTTTTGACTGTTCAGTACATTTCACTTCTTCCTCTGACACACAAAGAGTTGAGTTCAGAAGCAATAAAACAATCACAAAGTTCTTTATCCCATCAATAATCTGAGCATTTAAAAGTACAAAATGAACTGTTGTATTTGTATTTTGGTGAGAATGTGCTGCTCAAAAGGAACCAGGAAGGACCGAACATGTCTTCAATGGATTCAACGTATTAGAAAAAAAACAAATAGAAAAAGAACTACATTTGTTTTCTCTTGACAGAATATTTTTCTGATTTTGTTGTTGATGTAGGAGGAGCTCATTGTTTACCGGGTAGCTAGAGTGAGAAGTGTGGGAAGAGTGGGCAGCACAAAGAGAAGGAGGGGTGGGCTCTGTGGGAAAGCTGTCTTCCTCTCCTCCCCTTCAAAACACACGCATGCATACTGAAGACCATTTGTTGGACCACCCTCCCCCAACAACCTCCCCTCCTTATGTAACAGAATAACCAGCATTTGGACTTTGGATTCTCTTCCATGCAGACGCTGGGCTCCGCTGGTCCAGAGCAGGCTCAGAGTACATTTCTGCACCGCTTCTGAGATTTAAAGGTAGGTTTTAAACACTTCTGCTTTTTCACAATGCATTCTCAGTTAAATGCCTTTACGGCGTTACTGAAACCGAGAGACTCTGTTTTGCTGACACTAACTTGGACTCAAACTGTGCTGCTGATCTGCAGGAAGGAGTGCATGGGTGTTAGATTCCTCTTTTATCTTTCCCGACAACAGACGTGCAGAAAAGGAAACTCCACGCTTGTTTCTGCTGCATGCTATGAATGGAGACTCCACTCAGTGGTTTTAATGTATTAGCTGTGTGTAGATGATGAGATTATAGATCGTAACAGCAGGCATCAGTTATCACCAGCATTCCTCTGGACTTTGGTCTGTTAAATCAACATTCCAGGTTTTCCTGTTCAGTATCAGAATCAGAATCAGAACCATTTATTGCCAAGTAAGTTTACAACACATACAAGGAATTTGTCCTGGTGGGAGGTGCATAACATTTAACAAAGAACATTTAACTATGACTATGCAACAGAGTGCAATAAAAATGGAGCATGGGTATTTACAAATGGGTGTATTGAATATTTACAGCAGAATATAAATGAAAGTTAAAAATACAAATAAGTAAAGTGCATGGAATGAAGTGATTGATTGTGTGAAAGTGACAAGTGTAAAGTAAAGTGGCAAGTGTATTTAAATATAAGGTGTGGAGGGATGTGCAGGGGAGTGAACGGTAGGGAATATTCTTGGGGGTGACAGGGTCAGTCAGTGGGGGACTTTATTGATGAGACCGACTGCCGACGGGAAAAAACTGTTAGTGAGGTCTTGGTCCTGATGGACCTCAGCCTCCTGCCAGAGGGAAGGGACTTGAACAGGTCATGTCCAGGGTGAGAGGGGTCGGCGACAATCTTTCGAGCTCGCTTCAGAGTCCTAGAAGCGAACAAGTCCTGGAGGGACGGCAGATTACAGCCAATCACCCTCTCAGCAGAGCGGATGATGCGCTGCAGCCTGGCCTTCCCCTTGGTGGTGGCTGTGGTGTGCCAGTCGGTGATGGAGGAGCAGAGGATGGACTCAACGATGGCAGTGTAGAAGTGCACCATAATTTTCTTTGGCAGGTTGAATTTCTTCAGCTGCCTCAGGAAGAACATCCTCTGCTGGGCCTTCTTGGTGATGGAGCTGATGTTGATGAAGAACTCCACAGCGTCGACAGGGGAGTCACACAGGGTGAGAGGGGCGGGTGGGGCTGCGTTCTTCCTGAAGTCCACAACCATCTCCACTGTCTTCAGAGCGTTGAGCTCCAGGTTGTTGTGGCTGCAGACCTGTTGGCCCTGTAGGCGAACTGCAGGGGGTCCAGGAGTGGGTCAGTCAGGGTTTTGAGGTGGGACAGGACTAGACATTCAAAGGACTTCATGGCCACAGAAGTCAAGGAGATGGGCCTGTAGTCATTCAGTCCTGTGATCCTAGGTTTCTTGCGGACGGGGATGATGGTGGAGGCCTTGAAGAAGGCTGGTGATACAGAGGCTGAGCCCCTGATGGGCTGGGGGAGGGGGAGTGATGCTCTGGGGCTGGTTTATGGGCCTGTGGGTGATGGCGTCAGGACTGCTCCATTGTCTTTCAAATCGACAGTAGAACTCGTTCAGCTCGTCTGCCAGGGGCCGGCACCGTGGGCGTCCAGAGTCATTTCCTTCATGGTTTCAAGTTTAAATCTTAACAACAAGTTTGGTATTTGCAGATTCAATAGGAAATGTATTGTTCTGGTGCGTTTTAAAGTACTCGACCGTGTTTGTTCTCTCCCTGAAGGTCATTCGATGGGGAGCATCCCAGGTGTTTCCCTTCTGCTTCTGGTGGCGACTGTGTCCCTCCTGACGAGCTCCAGTGTGCATGGCGGAAAGATTCTGGTGTTCCCAGTGGACGGAAGCCACTGGGTCAACATGAACCTGCTAATCCAGAGCCTCCACTCCAGGGGTCACGAGGTCACCGTGGTCCGCACGTCCACCAGCTGGTACATCAAAGAAAGTGCTCCGCACTACCGCTCCATCACCGTCGTCTTGCCGTCGGCCATCAGCATCGAGGAGGAGGACTTCTTCGTGACCTTCCTGGTCAAGATGCTGGCGATCCACAAAGAGGGGGCGTCTCTCAGCGGCTTCGTGAAGTTCTACTGGGAGATGCTCGGCACGCTGTCGAACATTCACCGACAGGCCAGCCAGTTGGCCGTAGAAATGTTTGAGAACAAGACTCTGATGCAGAGTATTCGCGATACTCAGTTTGACATGGTTCTCCTGGACCCGGGGTTGCCGGTCGGAGTTCTGGTCGCTCACGAACTTAAGCTGCCGACTGTTTTTAACGTGAGATGGATCACCAGTGGGGAGGGGCATTTTGTGGTGGCTCCATCTCCAACATCCTATGTTCCAATGTCAGGTTATGCCGTATCAGATAAGATGACCTTTAGCCAGCGGCTCAAGAATACATTCCAGTATTTTCTCAACGCGTGCATTGAGAGGTTTGTAGTATGCCCTCATTATGATAGACTGGTAGATAGGTACTTTGGTCCAGATGTGAAGTTCTATCACCTTCTACAAGGAGCAGACATCTGGCTCATGAGGGTGGACTTTGTCTTTGAGTTCCCCAGACCCACCATGCCAAACATCGCCTACATTGGTGGTTTCCAGACAAAGCCTTCTAAGCCTTTATCCTCGGAGCTGGAGGAATTTGTCCAAAGTTCAGGAGAGCACGGCTTCATCCTGATGTCTCTTGGCACACTGGTGAACGGCCTACCTGAAGAAATCACCTCTGAAATCGCTGCAGCTTTTGCCCAAATTCCTCAAAAAGTCATATGGAAGCATTCCTTGAAGCCGCCCAAAAATTTGGGCAACAACACCCTTCTGGTAAAGTGGATGCCCCAGAACGACCTCTTGGGTCACCCAAAGATAAAAGCTTTTGTGGCTCACTGTGGCACCAACGGGATCTACGAATCCATGTACCACGGGGTGCCGATAGTAGGCATACCCCTTCTGTTTGACCAGTTTGAGAACATTTTGAGAATGGAGGAGCGAGGCGCCGCCAAGGCGGTGGATGCGACCCAACTCACTCGTCAGAACTTTCTGGAAGCGATACAAGAAGTTCTTCACAACCCCTCCTACGGAACTAACATGAAGCGCCTCTCCGCTCTCCATCGGGATAAACCGATGCATCCTCTGGAGACGGCCCTTTACTGGATTGAGTTTGTCATGAGGCACAAAGGAGCCTCACATTTACGCACCGAGTCCTACAAGATGCCCTGGTACGCCTTCCATTCTGTGGACGTTATGTGCTTTTTGATGGCAATCTTGTTGATCCTGACGGCCGTTGCGGCGGCATCGATACGATTCCTTTGCCTTCGACTGTGCAGGAGGAGAAAAACCAAAACGGAGTAGACTCTAGTTTCTGACTCCTCACGGTATCAATTTACATTCAAATGAAGAAGTATTGTTAACCCTTTGGAGTCGGGGGTTATTTTCTTGATTTTACATAATTTCTTAAATTCACTTTTTAAAGTCACTTGCATATCATAGTTACCCATGTGTTTTACATCTAAAATTGCAGAACAATCTCAGCTCTCTATATAATGAGGCACCATTGTCATATGGCAAAAGTGTAAAGAGAAATATTACTCTAAAGCTGAAAAATGTAATCTAGATTTTGGAAATTCTTCATATCTCTTGTGAAAACTTAGCTTTACTCAGGAGGTCGAACTGTTTTGGTGCTTGAAATTAGTTTACCAAAGGTCTTAGGTTCACAAAAGCAGTGAAATATCTGAATAAAAAAATGGTAGAAACATGTAAATAAATGTCTAAAATCCAATTTATTATTATATGGTGAGATGATGAGCTGCGGCTGGCGTTGTGGCCTGCAGTTATTGCTCTGGCAGAGACGGACTCAAGGCTGCTAAAGCGATGCTGCATGCTGTCCTCTGGACCCTGGCAGCTGCACATCCTCTGTAAAATACATTACTAATAGTTAGTATAAATTCACTGAAAGAAAGTAACAGGATAGTGACCATATTTGATTACACCCCGTTCAGTCTCATAACGAGCCTGTACCCATTTAGCTACTGTACCCCTACTTCCGGTTAGCGCACAGCTAACCTAACAACATGGTCATTTCAGTCTCACAAACACATAACAGAGATCCCACACTACTATGCATACTACGTTCACTGAACGAAAGTTAACGGGGATCATGACAATATTTGAATACCCACCGTTCAGTTTTTTATCCACCCTGTAGCCATATATAACCCCGTTAGCTACCGTTAGCTCGCTCGCTCCGTGTTTGGAGCTACCATGAGGTAAACAATACGGCAGTAACGATTAACAGAGATATAACACTACTAAGCGTACTACGTTCACTGAACGAAAGTTAACGGGATCGTGACAATATTTGAACACCCACCATTCAGTCTTATAGTCAGCCTGTAGACATATATAACCCCGTTAGCTACCGTTAGCTTCGTGTTAGCAGCAGCTCTATCTGGCTACAGGTCCCATTACTAACGTAAATATGATATTGCAAAGTTCAGTAAATACACTTACCCATCTTCCAATGGATCCCTTTGCTTGGAGTTGTCCTGTTTATCTCGGGATCGACTCTTTCAGGCTCTATTTATGGTTGAAGCTGCGCCGTTCTCCAGTATAGCTTTGCTCGGCTTGCCTGCTCTTTCTTTTTCTCTCTCTCCCAGTGACGCTGTGCAGGCATCATATGACACCTCTGGGTGTGTAAAATGCTCTAGCTTGCTGTGTGAATCTCATATGATCTCGCGGACACAAGGCAGATGAAGCGGAAGTTTAACTAAATCTTGGAGACGTTGAACCATATTTCTGTGCAGAATTATCGCGATGGAGTGAATATTTTCAAAACGCCAGTATCGTATAGCGCGGATCCGCGCTCGAAAATCTCGAAGGGTTAAACAACAGGACTGGTGATGCTCTGTACTCCATATTACACAGCCATGTTAGCGCCGCTGCTCTAATTGATGGCATTATAGTATGGTGTTAGTTCAGTCTCATTAATGACAAATGCACACAGAAAGATTCACAAATGCGCACAGAACAATTCACAAATATATTTGATTTACAAATGCACACAGAAGGGTTTACAAATACATTCCAATGATTTCTAAAAATGTTTTTTTTTTAAAATCACAAATATATTTCTGCATGTTTATGTATTTGTGCGTTGATTTTTTTATTTCTATGTGGATTACTATGGATTTATTTGTGGATCGCACTGCATTTGTTTGTGAATAGCTTCACATTTACGATTGGCTTTTTTGAGACTCCCCTGCAAATATATACAAATGCAGAAATATATTTGTCATTTCTTTTACATTTATATAAATCATTGGAATGTATTTGTAAACCGTTCTAGTGCATTTGTAAATCAAATATGTTTGTGAATTGTTCTGTGTGGATTTGTGAATCATTGTGTGTGCATTTGTTATTAATGAGACTGAACTAACCCCATACTATCGGTCGGTAGGTTTGATGGTCCAGACTAAAAGCATTTAACAACTATTGAATGGGTTGCCATACAATACCGTCAAGACAATCATGTTCCCAAGAGTATGTATCCTCATCGTTTGGTAACAGATTTTGGGTTTTGAGTTAATTGTCTAAACAACTTTTTGATGGATTGGCGTTAAATATGCTACAGATGTTGTGGAAACTTAATTTTTAGGAGAGTGTTAACTTCATGGTGAAATATCTCAACATCTAAAAAGATTAATGGTTACCAATCAATCCTGATGACTTTTGCTGATCCACTGACTTTTACTCTAGCGCCACCATGAGGTTGCTTTTGGATAGAATGCCATGAGGTTTGGTTCAGACAGTTTCCCTCAGAATGCAAAACCAATACAAATTCCCATCAGCCTCAGCTGCATGCTGAGATCATCATTAACTTTGAGTCATGTTAAGGGTATACGATTGTACTAAAGTGTCGGATCAGAACAATCAAAACATTTGCAAATGTTTCACTATTTCGATCATCAAACGTAGACAATTAGGTGGATTTCTGTGTGTGGATCAACTGTGTTGTAAACTGTATTTACTTCCAAAAGCTAAACGAGCATTTTCAGTTGTTTAGTAAGTGTTTAAATTTTCTAACTCATGGTAATCAAAATCAACAACATGTCCAAAAAACACACTTACCTGCTTTATTCAATTTGTTTACGGATCAACATTTCAAAATGAATGCTGCCACTTCACGTTGTGTATTTTCTTGCTATTGTCACTTGAACAGAGAACATGCATCTGTCGTTCTGAAGAAACCTATACTTAAAAATAAAAAAGTAAGAAAAGACTTGACAGATGCTGTTTTTATTTCCTGATGGAAAACTGGACTCTGAAGACTAAGTATTGTTTTATTTTGAAGGGAACATGTACACTGTCACCACTCAGCATGTACGTACGTACATAATATCCTGATTATAACGTATATTTACAACATGAAAATATGAATACAACTATTCTTGCAGGATTTAACCTTTTAAGCCCCATGGCATTTTTTAGGATTCTGATCGAAATAACATACCCAAACTAAAAAGGGTGTATCTATGCAACCACAAGGGCTATTTGAATAATTTTGGTGTTATAATAAAGGCAACCCATGTGAGCGTTTGTTCAGATGTGTAAATATTCGTATATATGTTACTGGTTAAAAGTAAATAAAGATTCAAACACAGCAACAATAGAAGTTTCAGGTCTGCCTATACAAAAAAGCACTTTCAGGATGATTATCTCTTTGAAATGATGCTTTACTAAGGTCCAAAATGTCCCAAATCATAGCACAATATGTGAACAGTCTCTCGGCAAAGTTTGACTTTGAAAAAGTGAAGCAGAACAAAGTCAGGGAGGTAAAGTACAAAGAGAATTCAGGCGAGGTTTCCAAAATTTGCATTTGGGCACATTTGCGCATATTTGTGCGCATCTGTGACATTTAAATGTTTTCATGTAGCAAACCTTATATTTCACTTGTATTTAACTTATGGTGTTCAATACACTTATATCAATGTGGATTTACTGGGGAAAATACATCTTTTCTTCTAATAAACAAAGGTAGACAGCATTTGCTGACTCAGCGATTCATGTTGCTGTATTCTTTGGTTCATATCTCGGTGATGCTTTGGAGCAGAGGGATTTGGTGAATAGATTTGGAATCTGTGTGGAATTGGCTTGCTTTTTGCCATCTGTTATTTTCTGATAGCACCGAGCTACGGGTTGTTAGTTCCGGAAACATGCCGAGTGGGCTGACTCATGACACAATTATGACTATGATATTTTAATAATTATTTTAGTTGGTGTTTGAGTTGTGTTGAAATGGCTGACTAATTATTGTAGCCCAGGTTCTCTTGTTTAATTACATGTGTAACATCAATATATTTGTTCATGATTATTGTAATGTTTTACACAGTTTAACTAAAATGTGTAAAAAGGAACCTACATCGGGTCTGCGGGGCTTAAAAGGCTGTTAATGTTGTCATGAGCTTGACACAAATGTGTGACAGTGTGATTAAAACATTATGTATTATTTTATATTTATGTATTAGTGGAAATGAGTCAAATGACATTACATCAGCATGATAATCATTCTGCCAGTGTTCCCAGTGTTCCCAGTGTGTCCCTGTGCTTTAACCTACTCGACATCTGAAGTGACCGCGCTGCCGTCACCCATCTCCACGCTCCCTCTTCCTCCGCGTCCGTCAGACCGATCCGCAGCCGGCTGCTCGACTGCATAGCCCGACTGCTCTCCAGGACGAAGCTCTAAGAAAAGACACGCATGCATACCGAAGTCCATTTGTTGGACCACCCTCCCCAACAACCTCCCCTCCTTATGTTATAGAACAACCAGCATTTGGACTTTGGATTCTCTTCCATGCAGACGCTGGGCTCCGCTGGTCCAGAGCAGGCTCCGAGTACATTTCTGCACCGCTTCTGAGAAGGTAGGTTTTAAACACTTCTGCTTTTTCCCCGCAATGCATTTGCAACTCACTTAAATGCTTTCACTCTGAGACTCTGTTTTGCTGACAATGACTTGGACTCAAACTGTGCTGCTGATCTGCAGGAAGGAGTGCACAGGTGTTTCCTCTTTTATCTTTCCCGACAACAGACGTGCAGAAAAGGAAACTCCACACTTGTTTCTGTTTCATGCTATGAATGGAGACTCCACTAAGTGGTTTTAGCGTATTAGCTGTATGTAGATGATGAGATTATAGAGCGTAACAGCAGGCATTAGTTGGCACGGGCATTCCTCTGGACTTTGTTCTACTAAATCAACATTCCAGGTTTTCCTGTTCAGTGCCGGCACCGTGGGCGTCCATAGAGTCCTTTCCTTCATGGTTTCAAGTGTAAATCTTAACAACAAGTTTGGTATTTGCAGATTCAATAGGAAATGTATTGTTCTGGTGCGTTTTAAAGTACTCGACCGTGTTTGTTCTCTCCCTGAAGGTCGTTAGATGGGGAGCATCCCAGGTGTTTCCCTTCTGCTTCTGGTGGCGACTGTGTCCCTCCTGACGAGCTCCAGTGTGCATGGCGGAAAGATTCTGGTGTTCCCAGTGGACGGAAGCCACTGGGTCAACATGAACCTGCTAATCCAGAGCCTCCACTCCAGGGGTCACGAGGTCACAGTGGTCCGAACGTCCACCAGCTGGTACGTCAAAGAAAGCGCTCCGCACTACCGCTCCATCACCGTCTTCTTGCCGTCGGCCATCAGCATCGAGGAGGAGGACTTCTTCGTGACCTTCCTGGTCAAGATGCTGGCGATCCGCAAAGAGGGGGCGTCTCTCAGCGGCTACGTGAACTTCTACTGGGAGATGGTTGGCACGCTGTCGAACATTCACCGACAGGCCAGCCAGTTGGGCGTGGAAATATTTGAGAACAAGACTCTGATGCAGAGTATTCGCGATACTCAGTTTGACATGGTTCTCCTGGACCCGGGGTTGCCGGTCGGAGTTCTGGTCGCTCACGAACTTAAGCTGCCGACTGTTTTTAATGTGAGATGGATCACTAGTGGGGAGGGGCATTTTGTGGTGGCTCCATCTCCAACATCCTATGTTCCAATGTCCGAATGCGCCGTATCAGATAAGATGACCTTTAGACAGCGGTTCAAGAATACATTCCAGTATTTTCTCAACGCGTGCGTTGAGAGGTTTGTAGTATGCCCTCATTATGATAGACTGGTAGATAGGTACTTTGGTCCAGATGTGAAGTTCTATCACCTTCTCCAAGGAGCAGACATCTGGCTCATGAGGGTGGACTTTGTCTTTGAGTTCCCCAGACCCACCATGCCAAACATCGCCTACATTGGTGGTTTCCAGACAAAGCCTTCTAAGCCTTTATCCTCGGAGCTGGAGGAGTTTATCCAAAGTTCAGGAGAGCACGGCTTCATCCTGATGTCTCTTGGCACACTGGTGAACGGCCTACCTGAAGAAATCACCTCTGAAATCGCTGCAGCTTTTGCCCAAATTCCTCAAAAAGTCATATGGAAGCATTCCTTGAAGCCGCCCAAAAATTTGGGCAACAATACCCTTCTGGTAAAGTGGATGCCCCAGAACGACCTCTTGGGTCACCCAAAGATAAAAGCCTTTGTGGCTCACGGTGGCACCAACGGGATCTACGAATCCATGTACCACGGGGTGCCGATAGTAGGCATACCCCTTCTGTTTGACCAGTTTGAGAACATTTTGAGAATGGAGGAGCGAGGCGCCGCCAAGGCGGTGGATGTGACCCAACTCACTCGTCAGAACTTTCTGGAAGCGATACAAGAAGTTCTTCACAACCCCTCCTACGGAACTAACATGAAGCGCCTCTCCGCTCTCCATCGGGATACTCCAATGCATCCTCTGGAGACGGCCCTTTACTGGATTGAGTTTGTCATGAGGCACAAAGGAGCCTCACATTTACGCACCGAGTCCTACAAGATGCCCTGGTACGCCTTCCATTCTGTGGACGTTATGTGCTTTTTGATGGCAATCTTGTTGACGCTGACGGTCGTTGTTGCGGCATCGATACGATTCCTTTGCCTTCGACTGTTCAGGAGGAGAAAAACAAAAAAGGAGTAGTCTCTAGTTTCTGACTCCTCACGTTATCCGTTTACATTAAAATGAAGAAGTCGTGTTAAACAACAGGGCTGGTGATGCTCTGTACTCCATATTACACAGCCATATTAGTAACGCTGCTCTAGTTGATGGCATTATCGGTCGGTAGGTTTGATGGTCGAGACTAAAAGCACTTAACAACTATTGAATGGGTTGCCATACAATACCGTCAAGACAATCATGTTCCCAAGAGTATGTATCCTCATGTGTTTGGTAACAGATTTTTGGTTTGGAGTTAATTGTCTCAACAACGTTTTGATGGATTGGCGTTGAATATGCTACAGATGGTGGCAGATTTAAAGCAAAACAAAACCCCAATGAATGCATCAAAACTACTACACAGCGTGGCTTACAATTGCTACAAAATTGAAACATTGCTAAACTCAGTAGAAGTACTTATGTTCAGGCCACAAATATACTTAGTCTCCTGGGTGAGAGACTCGTTTTTCACCCATCCTCCTTCATCCTGACCATAAATTAACTAAATTTCCCTCGAAACGTAATTAAAAATGCAGTTTTGTTGTGTGGAAACTTAGTTTTTAGACGACTGGGTCAGAGTGTTAACTTTCTTGTGAACTATCTCAACATCTAAAAAGATTCATTGTTACCAATCAATCATGATGACTTTTGGCTATCCACTGACTTTTACTCTAGCGCCACCATGAGGTTGACACTCGTGCTTTTGGATGAATTGCCATGATGTTTGGTTCAGACCGTTTCCCTCAGAATGCAAAACCAATACAAATTCCCATCAGCCTCAGCTGCATGCTGACATCATCATTAACTGTGAGTCATGTTAAGGGTTTATGATTGTACCCCAAAAAAAATTGAGCTCAGAACAATTGAGATCAGAACAATCAAAACATTTGCAATTTGTTTTCACTATTTCAATCATCAAATGTAGAAAATTAGGTGGATTTCTGTGTGTGGATCAACTGTGTTGTAAACTGCATTTACTTCCAAAAGCTAAACGAGCATTTAAAGTGTTTGATTTTTCTAACTCATGGTAATCAAAATCAACAACATGTCTAAAAATCACACTTAACTGCTTTATTCAGTTTGTTTACTTTTATACGGATCAACATTTCAAAATGACTTCACGTTGTGTATTTTCTTGCTATTGAACAGAGAACATGCGTCTGTCGTTCTGAAGAAACATATACTTGAAAATAAAAAAGTAAGAAAAGACTTGACAGATACTGTTTTTATTTCCTGGACTCTGAAGTATTGTTTTATTTTGAAGGGAACATGTACACTGTCACCACTCAGCATGTACGTATGTACATAATATCCTCATTATAACATATATTTACAACATGAAAATAGGAATACAGCTGTTCTTGCAGGATTTAAACGTTCTGTTCACAGATCCATCGGTAAGCGGTCTCACAGGAACCGTCCATCCAGGACTTCAGGGCTTCCTCGCTGGCGTCCACGTGTCCACAGTCTTCTCCTCGAAGGTCGTGCAGCCTCCAGTTGTCAGGCTCCGCCCCCAGGCCGGGTCTGCTCAGCCAGTACCTGCAGGAAAAAGAACCTTTATCATATATATAATATTATATATTAATATATATAAACCTCTTGAGGTGAATCACGTCGTCTTCAAGGAGGTTCCAAACAAACTCTCACAAAATTAATTAGTACAAGAACACAATGTTATTTAATACAACAGTGAAAAAACAAACATAGTAATCAAACAAACAACAAACCAAATAAAAAAAAGAATACACCGTAGACACAATCTATTGAATGATGATCAATCTCTACACAGAACTCTAAAATTAAAGTTAAAAACTATTTTATTTTATGAGTTACTTATAAGTATGAAATATACTAATGATAATTCAAACGTTCAAGTGTTTTATTTGGTTAAAGAACATTTTCTGAGTTCTTAAAGTTTTCAGGTTCAGAGTTTTTACATTATTATTTTTTTGCAATTTATTTAATGCATCACAAACTATAATAACATGTTCACTTTTATAGTGGAAAATGGTCAAATTGTTGTTTTTTCAATGAATTTTCAAAATCATTAATTTGCAGAAATATAAATAATATAATAATATAATATATATATATATATATATATATATATATATATATATATATATATTATTATGTTCCCAGTGTTCCCAGTGTCCCCTGTGCTTTAACCTACTGGACATCTGAAGTGACCGCGCTGCCGTCCACCCATCTCCACGCTCCCTCTTCCTCCGCGTCCGTCAGACCGATCCGCAGCCGGCTGCTCGACTGCATAGCCCGACTGCTCTCCAGGACGAAGCTCTGAGAAAAGACATGCATGCATACCGAAGTCCATTTGTTGGACCACCCTCCCCCAACAACCTCCCCTCCTTATGTTATAGAACAACCAGCATTTGGACTTTGGAGTCTCTTCCATGCAGACGCTGGGCTCCGCTGGTCCAGAGCAGGCTCCGAGTACATTTCTGCACCGCTTCTGAGATTTAAAGGTAGGTTTTAAACACTTCTGCTCTTTCCCCGCAATGCATTTGCAACTCACTTAAATGCCTTCACTCTGAGACTCGGTTTTGCTGACACTGACTTGGACTCAAACTGTGCTGCTGATCTGCAGGAAGGAGTGCACAGGTGTTTCCTCTTTTAACTTTCACGACAACAGACGTGCAGAAAAGGAAACTCCACACTTGTTTCTGTTGCATGCTATGAATGGAGACTCCACTCAGTGGTTTTAGTGTATTAGCTGTATGTAGATGATGAGATTATAGAGCGCAACAGCAGGCATCAGTTAGCACCGGCATTCCTCTGGACTTTGGTATAATAAATCAACATTCCGGGTTTTCCTGTTCAGTGCCGGCACCATGGGCGTCCATGGAGTCCTTTCCTTCATGGTTTCAAGTGTAAATCTCAACAAGTTTGGTATTTAGGACATTTATTTTTCTGGTGTGTTTAGTGTTCTGCCGGCCCGCGGGCGTCCTTTACTGTACATTCTATTGTACACTGTACATCTATTTATAGTTCGGTACGAGCGCCATCTGTTTTTGAAACCTACGATTCTTGTGATTCCAACTATGCACTCCGTTTCAAGATCAGACCACCACAGCAGCTACAGTCAACACTTTTGTCAGACAACAACAAACAAACAAATGATGGCAAAAGCCAGGCAACTCACCGATGACGCCTCATATTGATCCATAAATCGATAACATTCCAACAACAACGGCGTTGTTACGTCTTAAAGGTCCAAGAACAAAAAATCCCATAAAAGATTTAGTCCAAAACACGTGATTACATCCATAAATATCCATAAACTGGTGTTGCATCATTTCATATCAGCTGGAAGATATGAAACAATATTTCTGCATTTTCACTCGCAAAGCAAGTTTGCATGAGAGCACAGATGAAAACTGGGCACCAAAATGTCCACCGAAATCTAACCTTTCTACTGAATCCTCACTTGAACCAATAGGAGCTTCATGTCCTGACTGACAGGCTACATTACCCAACTAGAGTCTTCGTTGAACAACAGGGTCAGCCTCTCTTTCCTTACGGGGATCAAGCCTGTCACGTCATACAGCTCGGATGACAGGCGTTTCGTACAGCCAATGAAATTGCCTAAAAAACGGGTCTAAACAAGAGGGGGTGGAGATAATCCCAACAGGCTTCAGCTTGATGAGAACAGACTGCTGCTGACAGATCCTCAATTTTGCATTGAATTAGCACGAAAATGCATTTATACTTCATTTTCTCTGTCAGCAATACTGGTAGTAAATATGAATAGTACCTCTATATGTTTGCAAGACTATAAGCCTTTTTAATGGGTATATAGTATATATATCATGAATATTTTCAGTCTAAAAATGGAAAAACGCCTAGACATTTCATTAGAGAAACATGTGTAAAATACTTATTTTCTGTGATATTGTTATCTGCTTTTTACTTAGACTAGATAAGGCTTCAGGCTATTGTCCCATTGTGTTTTCTAGTTCATAAGTCCCATTTATAGTCATCTACAGGCATCTATTTGCAAAGAAATGTTCAGGCGGAAATAAAAACATATACTTTAGTGTGTTCAAACTTACACCGCGTTCCACATTATTAGGCAAATTGTATTTAAGGGTCATAAACATTCATTTTTTGGTTTTTCAATGAAACTCATGGATGGTATTGTGTCTCAGGGCTATTTGGATGATTGAAATCATCCAAATAGTAATAATAATAATTAGTTTGCCAGGTGAGCCCAATCAAAGGAAAACTACTTAAGAAGGATGTTCCACATTATTAAGCAAGCTACATGTTTCAGGCAAAATGGGGAAGAAAAAGGATCTCTCTGCTGCTGAAAAGCGGCAAATAGTGCAATACCTTGGTCAAGGTATCACAACATTGGATATTTCCAAAAGAATTGCGCGTGATCATCGGACGGTGAAGAAATTTGTCACCGATTCACAGCACAAGCGGGTTCGTTCAGACAAAGGCAAAATAAGGAAGATTTCTGCCAAACAAATGCGTAGGGTTAAGAGAGCAGCCACTAAAATGCCATTGAATAGCAGCAAACAGGTGTTTGAAGCCGCTGGTGCCTCTGGAGTCTCGCGAACTTCAAGATGTAGGATGCTCAAGAGGTTTGCAAGTGTCCTTAAACCTGTTATTCGGCCACCCCTAAACCAAGCTCACAAGCAAAAAAGGTTGCAGTGGGCTCAGGACTACATGAAGACTAACTTTCAAACTGTTTTGTTTACGGATGAGTGCCGTGCAACCCTTGATGGTCCTGATGGATGGAGTAGTGGATGGTTGGTGAATGGCCACCATGTCCAACAAGGCTGAGACGTCAACAAGGAGGTGGCGGAGTCATGTTTTGGGCCGGAATCATGGGGAGAGAGCTGGTAGGCCCCTTCAGGGTCCCCGACGGTGTGAAAATGACCTCGGCAAAGTATGTAGAGTTTCTGACTGACCACTTTCTTCTGTGGTACAAAAAGAAGAACCGTGCCTTCCGTAGCAAAATCATATTCATGCATGACAATGCACCATGTCATGCTGCAAAGAATACCTCTGGGGCATTGGCTGCTATGGGCATAAAAGGAGAGAAACTCATGGTGTGGCCCCATCTTCCCATGACCTTAACCCTATTGAGAACCTTTGGAGCATCATCAAGCAAAAGATCTATGTGGGTGGAAGGCAGTTCACATCCAAGCAGGTGCTCTGGGAGGCTATTATGGCATCCTGCAAAGACATTAAAGCAGAAACTATCAAAGAACTCACAAGTTCAATGGATGCAAGAATTGTGAAGTTGATATCTAAGAAGAGGTCCTATGTTAACATGTAACTTGACCTGTTAAGATGTTTTTGATTCAAACTTTTCTTGATTTCAGTAAATATGACCTCCTAATGCTGCAAATTCAACAAATGACAATTTTGTGTTCTTTACAACCTATAAAATATCTTGAAACTCTGAAATTCTGAAATTCTGCATAATAATTTGGAACACTGCATTTTTAGTTTTTTATTTTAGAAAAAAATACTGTTATCATTAGGAGGTTTGTTCAATAGAATTTGACTTATACTCTAACAGTTGATGACTTGAAAATGATACTGACTGACTGTGCATTACTATTTAGGAAAAGTGTAATTTGCATAATAATGTGGAACGCGGTGTATATAACTCAGTGTCAGCAGCACTTAGAGTGATTCTAACTATTGAGGGAAAAAAGCTTCAGAGTGTTACCTTTCAACAGAGACCAAGGCCATGCATTTACTCCAAATAGTTCAAGTACAGCTTGCAATTTACTTTGGGTATACCTGGATAGGCGTTTTTCGGCAAATTTTACAGGAACGCTAAGAGGTTAAAGTACTCGACCGTGTTTGTTCTCTCCCTGAAGGTCGTTAGATGGGGAGCATCCCAGGTGTTTCCCTTCTGCTTCTGGTGGCGACTGTGTCCCTCCTGACGAGCTCCAGTGTGCATGGCGGAAAGATTCTGGTGTTCCCAGTGGACGGAAGCCACTGGGTCAACATGAACCTGCTAATCCAGAGCCTCCACTCCAGGGGTCACGAGGTCACTGTGGTCCGAACGTCCACCAGCTGGTACGTCAAAGAAAGCGCTCCGCACTACCGCTCCGTCACCGTCTTCTTGCCGTCGGCCATCAGCATCGAGGAGGAGGACTTCTTCGTGACCTTCCTGGTCAAGATGCTGGCGATCCGCAAAGAGGGGGCGTCTCTCAGCGGCTACGTGAAGTTCTACTGGGAGATGGTCGGCGCGCTGTCGAACATTCACCGACAGGCCAGCCAGTTGGGCGTGGAAATGTTTGAGAACAAGACTCTGATGCAGAGTATTCGCGATACTCAGTTTGACATGGTTCTCCTGGACCCGGGGTTGCCGGTCGGAGTTCTGGTCGCTCACGAACTTAAGCTGCCGACTGTTTTTAACGTGAGATGGATCACCAGTGGGGAGGGGCATTTTGTGGTGGCTCCATCTCCAACATCCTATGTTCCAATGTCCGAATGCGCCGTATCAGATAAGATGACCTTTAGACAGCGGTTCAAGAATACATTCCAGTATTTTCTCAACACGTGCGTTGAGAGGTTTGTAGTATGCCCTCATTATGATAGACTGGTAGATAGGTACTTTGGTCCAGATGTGAAGTTCTATCACCTTCTCCAAGGAGCAGACATCTGGCTCATGAGGGTGGACTTTGTCTTTGAGTTCCCCAGACCCACCATGCCAAACATCGCCTACATTGGTGGTTTCCAGACAAAGCCTTCTAAGCCTTTATCCTCGGAGCTGGAGGAGTTTATCCAAAGTTCAGGAGAGCACGGCTTCATCCTGATGTCTCTTGGCACACTGGTGAACGGCCTACCTGAAGAAATCACCTCTGAAATCGCTGCAGCTTTTGCCCAAATTCCTCAAAAAGTCATATGGAAGCATTCCTTGAAGCCGCCCAAAAATTTGGGCAACAATACCCTTCTGGTAAAGTGGATGCCCCAGAACGACCTCTTGGGTCACCCAAAGATAAAAGCCTTTGTGGCTCACGGTGGCACCAACGGGATCTACGAATCCATGTACCACGGGGTGCCGATAGTAGGCATACCCCTTCTGTTTGACCAGTTTGAGAACATTTTGAGAATGGAGGAGCGAGGCGCCGCCAAGGCGGTGGATGTGACCCAACTCACTCGTCAGAACTTTCTGGAAGCGATACAAGAAGTTCTTCACAACCCCTCCTACGTAACTAACATGAAGCGCCTCTCCGCTCTCCATCGGGATACTCCAATGCATCCTCTGGAGACGGCCCTTTACTGGATTGAGTTTGTCATGAGGCACAAAGGAGCCTCACATTTACGCACCGAGTCCTACAAGATGCCCTGGTACGCCTTCCATTCTGTGGACGTTATGTGCTTTTTGATGGCAATCTTGTTGACGCTGACGGTCGTTGTTGCGGCATCGATACGATTCCTTTGCCTTCGACTGTTCAGGAGGAGAAAAACAAAAAAGGAGTAGTCTCTAGTTTCTGACTCCTCACGTTATCCGTTTACATTAAAATGAAGAAGTCGTGTTATATTAGTAACGCTGCTCTAGTTGATGGCATTATCGGTCGGTAGGTTTGATGGTCGAGACTAAAAGCACTTAACAACTATTGAATGGGTTGCCATACAATACCGTCAAGACAATCATGTTCCCAAGAGTATGTATCCTCATGTGTTTGGTAACAGATTTTTGGTTTGGAGTTAATTGTCTCAACAACTTTTTGATGGATTGGCGTTGAATATGCTACAGATGGTGGCAGATTTAAACTTGTGGTAAATATTATTAATTAAAGCAAAACAAAAACCCAATGAATGCAACAAAACTACTACACAGCGTGGCTTACAATTGCTACAAAATTGAAACATTACTAAACTCAGTAGAAGTACTTATGTTCAGGCCACAAATCTACTTAGTCTCTGTTTGAGAGACTCGTTTTTCACCCATCCTCCTTCATCCTGACCATAAATTAACTAAATTTCCCTCGAAACATAGTAAAAAATGCAGTTTTGTTGTGTGGAAACTTAGTTTTTAGACAACTGGGTCAGAGTGTTAACTTTCTTGTGAAATATCTCAACATCTAAAAAGATTCATGGTTACCAATCAATCATGATGACTTTAGGCTATCCACTGACTTTTACTCTAGCGCCACCATGAGGTTGACACTCTCTCTTTTGGATAGATTGCGATGATGTTTGGTTCAGACCGTTTCCCTCAGAATGCAAAATCAATACAAATTCCCATCAGCCTCAGCTGCATGCTGACATCTTCATTAACTGTGAGTCATGTTAAGGGTTTACGATTGTACCCCAAAAAAAATTGAGCTCAAGGGACTTAATTGTTTTAGGGACAAATGTTTTGGAGCTTCTAATTATCACAAGTCTAAAGTGTCGGATCAGAACAATCAAAACATTTGCAATTTGTTTTCACTATTTCAATCATCAAATGTAGAAAATTAGGCGGATTTCTGTGTGTGGATCAACTGTGTTGTAAACTGCATTTACTTCCAAAAGCTAAACGAGCATTTAAAGTGTTTGATTTTTCTAACTCATGGTAATCAAAATCAACAACATGTCTAAAAATCACACTTAACTGCTTTATTCAGTTTGTTTACTTTTATACGGATCAACATTTCAAAATGACTTCACGTTATGTATTTTCTTGCTATTGAACAGAGAACATGCGTCTGTCGTTCTGAAGAAACATATACTTGAAAATAAAAAAGTAAGAAAAGACTTGACAGATACTGTTTTTATTTCCTGGACTCTGAAGTATTGTTTTATTTTGAAGGGAACATGTACACTGTCACCACTCAGCATGTACGTATGTACATAATATCCTGATTATAACATATATTTACAACATGAAAATAGGAATACAGCTGTTCTTGCAGGATTTAAACGTTCTGTTCACAGATCCATCGGTAAGCGGTCTCACAGGAACCGTCCATCCAGGACTTCAGGGCTTCCTCGCTGGCGTCCACGTGTCCACAGTCTTCTCCTCGAAGGTCGTGCAGCCTCCAGTTGTCAGGCTCCGCCCCCAGGCCGGGTCTGCTCAGCCAGTACCTGCAGGAAAAAGAACCTTTATCATATATATAATATTATATATTAATATATATATATATAAACCTCTTGAGGTGAATCACGTCGTCTTCAAGGAGGTTCCAAACAAACTCTCACAAAATTAATTAGTACAAGAACACAATGTTATTTAATACAACAGTGAAAAAACAAACATAGTAATCAAACAAACAACAAACCAAATAAAAAAAAGAATACACCGTAGACACAATCTATTGAATGATGATCAATCTCTACACAGAACTCTAAAATTAAAGTTAAAAACTATTTTATTTTATGAGTTACTTATAAGTATGAAATATACTAATGATAATTCAAACGTTCAAGTGTTTTATTTGGTTAAAGAACATTTTCTTAAAGTTTTCAGGTTCAGAGTTTTTACATTATTATTTTTTTTGCAATTTATTTAATGCATCACAAACTATAATAACATGTTCACTTTTATAGTGGAAAATGGTCAAATTGTTGTTTTTTCAGTGAATTTTCAAAATCATTAATTTGCAGAAATATAAATAATATAATAATATAATATAATATATATATATATATATATATTATTATGTTCCCAGTGTCCCCAGTGTCCCCTGTGCTTTAACCTACTGGACATCTGAAGTGACGGCGCTGCCGTCCACCCATCTCCACGCTCCCTCTTCCTCCGCGTCCGTCAGACCGATCCACAGCCGGCTGCTCGGCTGCAGACGGCTGCTCTCCAGGACGAAGCTCTGAGAAGAGAACAGATGAGTCATGAGGAGCCTGGATGCATTTATATTTTAAATGTCTGCATGTTCTCTTTCTAGTTGCCGTCCACCTGTTCTGCTGCACTGTTGACGACGAGCAGGTCGCCCCCTTGTGTCCGGCACCAGGCTCTGCTGGAGCTCCAGGTGAGCCTGCGGGAGGAGAAGAAGTAGCATTTCTTCTCGAATAGCCTCCAGCTGTCGGGACACGTTCTGCAAACCCGTTCTGTGGAGAAAGAAACGAGATCTTTGTTAGTTAACGGTTGTCTTGTTGCCGAATTTGAATCTTTAACATCCAGTTTTCTCCTTTTTTTATAGCCTTAATAACTTTAAGTTCTAAAGTATTTATTTTGCATCTCTATGCTGCTTTTTGATGATGTTCTATATCTGTCTTATTGTTAACAAATCCCTTGAAAAGACCGAAACCAACAATGAACGTATAATGAGTAACAAAGCCAGATGTTTTGTCTACCTCTGTGCCATAGAGCTAGATTGTTCAAACGCTATTACAAATGTGGTGGGAACCAATGCTGAAGTTTCTTAAAGCTGCATTCTCTCTCCCGACCACCAGGGGGTGACTCCTCTGGTTGTATAGAAGTCTATGCTTCACATGTTAAAGCTGCATTCTCTCTCCTGACCACCAGGGGGCGACTCCTCTGGTTGTATAGAAGTCTATGCTTCACATGTTAAAGCTGCATTATCTCTCCTGACCACCAGGGGGCGACTCCTCTGGTTGTATAGAAGTCTATATAAATGACTCTACTTCTCTCTTGATGTATTCCCTCAGTAAACATTGTAAACATGAGTTTATGTCTCAATCTCTAGTTTCAAGTCTTCTTCAATACAGCATGATGTTCATTTAGTAAATTATGGTCATTTAGAGTCAAACAGACCATAAAGCAGGGGGCGCTTTAGGGGCGGGGCTACAAGGTGATTGACAGGTTCCTTCACAATGTAATCAGCGACCATCAGGTAACAGACGTACCTTTTGTCTGTGGATGAATCACGGGGCAGTAGAGGTCCAGGGAGCGGAAGGCCTCTTGAAGCGACTCCATGTCCTCCATCTTTCGCTCCATCTCCTCCCTCCTTTGTTCCTCTCGCTCGGCCGCCTCCTCCCTCTCCGTCGTCAACACGGAGCTCAGGTTCTGCTCCTGAAGTTCCGTTAGCCTCCCGCAGTCGTCGCTCAGCTCTTTAACTTCTCCCCGGAAGCCGTCGTTGACCTCCAGCAGCCGTCGATTGGCCTCCTCCAGCTGAAGCAGCTCGTCCCTCAGCAGGCCGTTCACCCGGGCGCCCCGCCCCGCCTCCTCCTCCCGCCGGGCGGCGGTCCGCCATGCGCCGGACGGCCCGGGACGCGCTCAGCTCCTCGGCCCGCCGCTCCGACGCCGACCGGACCAGTCCTGCGTTCTCGGACGTCAGGTTCCCGATCCGCTCCGCCAGCTCGGCGCTCCGCAGGCTCAACGCCAGGTTAGCGGACGCCAGATCGGCCGACGTGCCGTTGAGGAGTTCGGTTCGTTCCCGCAGCCGGGAGCTCCGCCCCCTCAGGAGCTCGTTGTCTCGCTTCAGGCGGCTGTTTGCCGCGGCGGCGGCGAGGTAGCCGTCGCTGACGTTCTGGTAGTCCAGCAGGAGGCGGCTCCATTCCGGCCTGCTGTCGGACTCGTTGGTATCTGAAAGTTAAAAAACAACTTTGGACTTTCCATTTAAAGAAAGGACCCTCACACAGCGTGGCCGATAACTTTGGCTTCAAGGGGTTGGAACCAAACTGCACTTTCAATTACGTTAGACATCTTTACTCCAGATTACGGTTTGAAACTAAAGGTTAACGTTATGAATCTAAACTAAACACAAAAAAGGTTGGTTTCGACCTGGGACGCCATGGAGCTGGTTTCAGAAACGTCAAAAGCATTTTCGGCTAGCTGTTTCCCTCTGTTTCCAGTCTTTGTGCTAAGCTAGGCTAACAGAACTCGGAATCCAGATCTGAACCGACACCAGAGGGATATCAAACTTCATAACCCTTTGAAAAAAAATAACAATACTTTCCAAACTATTGTCTCTAACTTTTTTTTAAAATTTCTGATCAAATTTTGTATAGTTTTTCTAGATATGCATATAAAGAAAAGGTGTGCACAATACATGTATATAAAGATAAAAATGCACATAATCATACAAATAAAAGAAAAAATAACAATGCATAGGTGTATACCCGCATATACACATGTATATATGCACATACACATCCTCATACATATGTACACACACACACACACACACACACACACACACACACATACTATTGTCTACTCGTACTCACACAAGACGGACAGAGCGACGCAGGCGAGCAGCAGCAGCGAGCAGAGCGCCGCGAGGCCGGCGACCGGACAGAAACGCCGACGCGGCGCTTTCCTTCTGGCGCCGAGGAAATCTGAAGCTTCAACAAACAACAAGCACGTTCATCACTGTTGTTATTTTCATTGAGAGGAATATTCACGCGCTGAGATATTCTCTTGTTTTTATTATGTTTGATCACAGACGTAGATTTAGGTTTCATATTATCTGGTTTTTGGTTTTCAGACGGAAAAGATCTCTCTCAGTCAATCATGTCTGTGATGAAGTTTGAAATTCTTATTTTCTTCATACCGGTTGTTTATTTTAATTAATTTCCCAAAATAAAGTTGACTATTTCTTGATTCTTCTGCAGCGATGTGCCACATTCTGTTTTACTAGATGTCTCCTGAGTAAAGGTCTGACCTTCTGAAGTTCTGCTCTGCGTTCGGGTCTCCGGCTCCGGTTTGGCCGACGTCAGTGGGATGGAGCCGGAGGATGGATTATTAATCCAGGGAACCATTTTTTCCTGCAGATGAAAACACAAGCGTTGAGCTACAGGAAGGTTTGGAAGTGTGGAGGAAACATGAACGCTCTGTGATCATCACACAGAACAGAGAACAAACACTGTGAGGCTTCTTGGTGCTGCTGTGGTTTTCCTCTTGTCATCAAAGAGTCAGAGTCTCTGCAGCACCGTTAACATTTATCTCACATAATATTCTGATTTATATTTACACAGTAGTAGAAAGTACTACACTTAAGGACACTTTTCAATTCATTGTACTTTTTCTTATATTTAATTAATCAAAATCTGCTCCTTCATCAGCTATAGCATTAAAAAGAAGCTGAAATGCTAATGTTGTTATGCTAATATGAAATAAAGCATACTAATAATAGTGAGAACATTACAGAGTTACTTAAGTCAGTTCACCCCAAATAAAAATACATATCTTCATATTTAGTTTTTGTGGGAGTTGCAGAGTGTTCTCTTCTCTGCAATATGAAGGGATTGAATGGCACCAAAAAATAAATCACCAATAAAATGTCAGCAATGTCTCAGAAATCATGATCACAATAACTCAAGATAAGTTTCAGGTAACTACGGTTTTAAAAATATACGTTTCCAAGAAGAACTGAGCAACTGACACTGAAATATTCTAGATTCAGGCAAAAATATATGTTTTTTATTTTGGGGTGAACTGTCCCTTTAAGTATAATACTTATACTTTGAGTATTTCCATTTATTACTATTCACGAAATATAATAATAGGGAGGTCAATATTTTACTTTTTCCTCCACTACATTTATAATATTCTATAGTCACTTTAAATATGTTAGATTATTACAGTTCACACATTCCATCTTGTAAAATATTATACTTTACATGCATTTAAATGATTTTACACTTCTACTTCAGTAAAATGAAGATGTAACGTTCACAGTGTGGTGTTGATAATCTCAGTACTTCTCACACACTAAAACACTCTGAAAGTCTTATACTTGTAGTACATTGTTGCATGCGGTACTTATACTTGTAAGCAGTATGTTTACATCGTCACTCTAGAAAAACAACCAAATACTTACAGCACAGATAGAACAGATTCCTGCAGCTATATGTTCGCGTCCCGTCCGTCCTGCTTGTGAGCCCAGCGCTCATTTAAAGCCTCTGGCCTCCTGCTGCTCTCCTCCCAGGAGGTGGAGAGTCTCTCATAATGGCCACTTCTGTTTGATGTCCCCTTATCTCTCACTTACAATAGTCACTGTTGGGCTTTCAAAGCTGCTTCTGACTCATGAAGGGAATCCGGTATTTGTGGTGTTCTTGAGTAGTTTAAGTTTAAGTTGAGTTTAAGCATCCGGCCTTTAATTAATACTTTATATAAGTCGTCTAGAATCAGCAGCAATGTGCTTTTACCTCATGTAAACCACTAGGTGTCACTGTGTCCTTTCTGGGCCAACAGTATGTACATTTACCACATACCTGTGCGTACTTTTGGTTCACGTTGTTTAGGTTTTCTTTGTTCCAATGAAGGGGCATCTTAATGTCACAGCGCAGTGTGTTCATATCCATTTCTTTATTTTAACTTTACTTTTCAAGGTGTCTAAAAAAGATCCAACTTTGGTGGAACTGGTCACATATTTGCAGCGTCGTTAAGGAGACAATGTTTCATTTTGAGACGCTAAATTCCAACGTTGTAGCAAAAGTCTGCGTTCGTTCTTTTCCTGTTTCAGCATGACGATGCACCCGGCGCTATGGACGCAATTATACAGACATGGTCGTCCCAGTTTAGTGTGGGAGGAACTGGAACGCAGCCAGACCTGATCCCCAAACCTCAGCGTTGGACCTCACTGATCCTCGTTTAGCTGACTGGGAGCAAATCCCTGAAGCCGGTGTATTAACTCTGAAACCAAACTCTGAAATATCACATTTGGATGTAACATTCAAATGTCCGCCATGAATGCAAATCTCACTGAACACGTATTCACAAAAGAAACCCCTGGAGCACTCTGAATGTATTTTTATTCATTTAAAAAACACACTGGACTTTCCTAAAGTTAGCGTTGCTATTACTGCATCACAGTCGAAGGGCTTTGATGCAGTAAAATGCCAAACATGCTGCGGCCAGCAGGACGGTGACAACAGAGGCTGCGAGATAAGAGAGACAATGCTCTTTCTCTGAAAGCTGCACAGAGCTGCTCCAAAGCAAACATGTCGCCACTGATATGTGTGAGAGAGGAAACGCACGGCGTCATTGCTTTAAGAGCCTCGGTAACATAGTTTTACACCAAATGCATTAGTTCATGAAAATGGGGAAATATGTGTCCGTCATCACGTCTCATGACAGAACTCAGTCAGAGCTTCCAAGCTCTTTCTGCATTGAGAAATGGATTCAGAAGAAGTGGAAGAGAGTCTGAACTAGAGCTGATGGAGATGCAGTGTGATGATTCTCTGAAGAACCAGCATCAGCTTCTCTCCCTACCCGACTTCTACCGAGGCTCGGAAAAGGCCACATCTCCTCTGATGCGACGTCACGCTGAATATATGAGTCTGTTGGGCATGTGAGCAGACATTTTAGACGTTTTTTAGACGGTTCTTCCATCTCAACTGTAGCCTAAACATACCATCCTCTTGTTTTTCTCCCTGTATACAGGGCTGTGAGGTTCACCATCCTGCCTGAGGATGAGCTGCCAAACCTTTTGTAACAAAATAAATGAAAACCCATGGAAAGATGTGATGTTGGATGTTTTTTTCTTTAAGCATATTAAAATGTGTGTGTGTGTGTGTGTATATATATATATATATATATATATATATATATATATATATATATATATATATATATATCACCTTTAGTGAGTGGCCCAGACTAGTTTGGACACCCCTGCTCTAATAGTTAGCAACATTTCTCTCCATCTCTCGAATAGTTTTGTCTGTTAGCAACATTTATCTTTATCTCTTTCTGCAGCAGCCAAGACGGCTAAGCAGCTTAGCAGAAGGCCGAACTATTATTAGAATATGTATTATATAATATAATAGTTTCTCTCTATCTCCGATATACATACATCTTTCATATTGAGCCATTTAAAATGTATGAAATACACAGAATCAGGTTATAGGTTGAAGAGAAACTGGAGGGTTCAATCTAGTGTGGCATTGGGAGGAGTGTGTGTGTGTGTGTGTGTGTGTGTGTGTGTGTGTGTGTGTGTGTGTGTGTGTGTCAGTGCATACAGAGCACAAGCAGAGATGGTGTTAGTGAGACTCTGTGCTAATGATTCCTCTTCTTATCTTCAGCATCTTTTGCAACCTATCAGGAAGCATCGACGTCACAGGGCCTCCAGCGCTGCTCTACTTGTGGGGGCTCTCATTGACACGGTGTGGTATCTAACCCCCGATCTAAACCGTTAGATCGGGGGTTAGATACCACACCTTGTCAATGAGAGCCCCCACAAGTAGAGCAGCCACTGGAGGCCCTGTGAGGTCTAACCCAAAAAACCCCAAAATAGCCCTTTGAAAAAGTGAGCGCCGACTAAACATTCTCATCTTGAAAACAAATGTCCTCACGTGGATACCACACACACACACACACACACACACACACACACACACACACACACACACACACACACACACACACACACACACACACACACACACACACACACACACACACACACGTACCACCAGGAACCAGATTTAGAATAACTTTATTTTCTTAGAAACGTCAGGTTGTGAAACTTTGTTTGTGTATACACGTGTAGTTCACCCTGTGTGCGGCCTCTTGTCTCTTTGCATGTATTTGGTTCAGTTTATTTGCAAAAAAAAGAGAATATAAAAACACAGAAATGAATAAAAACAAGCAAATGCAACTGCTCGAAAAGACACCAGGAGAAAATTTGACACAAAATACTAAATTCAGGTAGTTTGGCTCAACGAATCAGCTGTAAGCTTTATTTTACAGTTCGTAAAAGAGGAGGATTATGTCGCAATAAAATGTTTTTTAACTCACAATAAACTCCCTTGAATCTGATAGTGAACTTTTTGTTGTTGTACCAAATCAGGCTGACACATATATTTGTGGAATATATATATCGAATTACGGGTCCAAAGTGTCCGAGGCCTTCGTCAACACAAACCAACCAGGAAGTACAAGAATGAACTCAAAGAAACTTAAACAACTACGACGAGAAACACAATAAACACAAAGAGAGACTAAACCACTAAAACAATGGATAAACATCTATAAAGTCGGTGTGTTTTGTTCCCATTGAGGTGTTGGGGCCCATTGTCTCATCATAACTCCATTAATATATATATATATATATATATATATATATATATATATATATATATATATACTGGTTCTTGAAATAAGGGACAAAACACGTCGTACATAGTGAAGTTTGATTTATGTTAACAAATAAATTAAGTCATTATAATAAAAGTAAAGATTTAAAAACCGAAGAAAATATATAATTATTGAGAAGAGTTTGTTAAAATGTGGACTCTTTACCCAGAAAATACATTTTCATTATTTTGGTCATCAATGGTTCACAATGTCAAACTCCTAAAACAAGAACAAAACAAAGTAGAACATATATAAGGCTTTATTTACTGAAATTAGAAATTCTCAATATTATACTTTTAATGGTATATATATAGTATATATATTATAGTACATAATACATTTTAGTCAGAAAGTAATGTGTTTATTTGTGAGTTTAGAGGCGCTGACAGGCTGACTTTGTTTCGTATACAATACAGCGAGACTTGCAGTCTCCCCCTGTTCTTTATGCTAAGCTAGGCTAACCCACTACAGGTTTTAAATTCATATTTAAAGGGCCAGTGTAGAGCATTTACAACTGGCAAACTCACCACTACATGCCACTAAATCCTACCCACTGCTCCTTTAAAACATACTAAGTGTCAGTGAAACACATAAAAATAAACATATACAAAAGGAAAAAGACATTTAGATTTAAGTTTGCTTCATAACTTCATTCTCACCTTTTTAATTTTCTACCAGACTGGATTATACAATATAAACAGATTATGTTGAAGTGTAATGGAGCATGAGAGTCCAACACGACTCACTCTTTGACACCACTTTTACAAACCACCAGATAAACCAGTACGGGGATGATGGCCACAGGGACCAGAGTGAGGGCGACCACCAGCTCGTGAGGCGCGTCCTCAAACACAAACTCTTCTTCCTCCTTGGAGCAGTTGTGGAAGTAGCGCAAGTGGATGGAGAGGAAGACGTCCTGGACGATGGGGTTTGGGTAAAAACAGCCAACCAGTTCAGACAGCTTCTCCAAACAGACCGTATATGCGTGGTATGGTCTGGAAAAGATCGAGAAACCAGTGAATTAAAGTCTGTTAAAGCTGCATTCTCTCTAGAGTCCACCAGGGGTCAACCCCTCTGGTTGTATAGAAGTAAATGCTTCATGTGTTAAAGCTGCATTCTCTCTAGAGTCCACCAGGGGGCGACCCCTCTGGTTGTATAGAAGTAAATGCTTCATGTGTTAAAGCTGCATTCTCTCTACTGACCACCAGGGGGCGACCCCTCTGGTTGTATAGAAGTATATGCTTCATGTGTTAAATGTGCATTCTCTCTAGTGTCCACCAGGGGGGAAACCCTCTGGTTGTATAGAAGTATATGCTTCAGGTTTTAAAGCTGCATTCTCTCTACTGACCACCAGGGGGTGACTCCTCTGGTTGTATAGAAGTCTATGCTTCATGTGTTACAGCTGCATTATATCTACTGACCACCAGGAGGTGACTCTTCTGGTTGTATAGAAGTCTATAAGAAAATGTGTTAAAGCTGCATTCTCTCTCCTGACCCCCAGGGGCCGACTCCTCTCCACAACCGTTAAATTACACATTAATCTACTTTATACTTATTTTTGTAATCCGACACCGGGGGGTCTGGATTGCAAGACGAGCAAGATTTTAGTTTTTTGGGCTAATTTTGTCGGCGTAGTTTAGAAACAGATTAAAATGAGTAATTAAATACTACGAATAAATAAGCTGCCCTGACATCTCACCTGATGATTTCTTCCAGCTCACACCAGTTTTCCGGGCTGACTGACTCCATGTCTGTGTGAAAGAGTTTCCCGCAGTGGGTGTGACTAAACTCCTCCAGCGCCTCCTCTTGGCACAGTGTGCCGAAGCGATTGCTGCCCTGGTCCTGAAACTGCTCTGTAGATTAATGCAAAAGAAACAGGGACACCGTTATATTAATAATAAAGTGCATTGTTCAGTGTGTCTGACAGACATCGTAGATTCATTCAGTTATGATCGTATTCACTGGTGCATGTTTCGTTATCTTGGCTTTGACCTAAATGGAAACGCCTGAAACCTTATCACATACAGGACATTTAAAGTGACTGATAAGCACGTCGGGTTTCCTCTATCAGCGCTCACCATCGTCCTCTGTGATGAACGGAGACGTTTGGTTGTTTTCCAGTTCCTCCTCAATGAGTTGCGTCTCGTCTCTGAACACACTGGAGGTCCGGTTGCCTGGTTTCATCGTACCTGCAGGCAAAAAAAACAAAAACCTTTATTTGAGCGATATTCTCAGTTTTCGGTGAACTAATTATAGGGATAAACGTTTTTTTTTTAAAGATATATTGTCTAACTTAAATATCATGCCAGAGAAGTGAAACAAATAGAGACTGATTTAAAAGAAATACAACAACTGTCATGTGAAAAAAAGAACAAACTCACAAAATATTATTTTATGTTTATTGGAAAAAAAAAGGTAATTTCCTCTTCTTTCAGCTTCTACCGTAAAAGTCGGGTTACAAGCCTCTACTACCTTCGGTCAGTGTCCCCGTTAGCTCCCCACCGTAGCCAGCTGGGGCTCCTGCTAGCGCTCCGTTACTTCCCCGCTAACTTCCGCTAGTGCTCCGCTAACTTCCGCTAGCTCCCCGAAAACCACCGAAGGTAGCGGGACCAGGCTCGACACCCGACTTGGGCAGAGGGGACGCGGGCAGTAGCAGCAGCAGCGCTAGCTAGCGCTGCTACTAGCTTGCTACAGCGGGGACACTGACCGGCCGTAGGAGCGGCTTGTTACCCGACGTTTACGGTAATCAGGATTTGTGTCATCCTATTGATTTAAACATCAATATGCTTTTATTTTCATTATGATTTAGTAAACAACTGGTCTGACAAACGATTAGTAGATTGATCGATTGTCAGACAATGTACTTACAATCACAGTAGATGAATTTTTTTTAAAGTAAAAGGTTTTCACTGGTTCCAGCTAAAGTTCTGGTTTAAAATGTTCGCTTTTTTTTGTCTTCATTGATGCCAGATTGAACATTTTTGGATGTTTAAATGAAAATGAAGCAAACCGTTAGAGGACATTTTAAACTCTCCAACATTCTGATAAACCAAACGATTAATCATGCCGAGGAGATGAAACACAAGGTCTTACTGGTGACGAACTCTCTGGATGTGTGGTTCCTCTCCACATGGCTCAGCTCCTCTTCCGTCCCGTTGGTCGTCTGTGATTTCACGTTACCTGAGGACACAGATTCAGCATCACGACAACAATCCAGCAACTCTTTCAGAAGACTCTCTTCTGAAAGCCTTCTCTTTTGCTGCTGCGTTGCTCCCCCACACACACAAAACAATGGACCCCAACAAACAGGAAATGCTAAGAGCGTAAAAAACCAGCCCATCATTAAGCTAAAACCCCTTTGTGTCCGGTGAAGTTGGATGCGTACCACAGAGGATGAGGACGGGGAAGAGCAGGTACAGCATCATGGTGGAGAGAGCGGCGTTAGTAACCTTCGAGGCCGGCTGGTGACCCGAGGCGCCAAAAAACGAGCCCAGCCCTCTTTATCGCCGTTGGCTGTGTTTGTTGTGTTTGTGCTTGTGTGGTTCGGTGATGCTGGAATTTGACTAATCAACAGACGAGGGAAGAGGAAGAAGGAGGGGACGAAGGAGGGGAAGAAGGGGAGATAAGGATCTGCTGCTGCTTTAAAGGGGACCTAGAAGTCAATGATTTCATGATTTAAAGCTGCATTCTCTCTACTGACCACCAGGGGTCAACTCTTCTGGTTGTATAGAAGTATATGCTTCATGTGTTAAAGCTGCATTCTCTCTCCTGACCACCAGGGGTCAACTCTTCTGGTTGTATAGAAGTATATGCTTCATTCTCTCTACTGACCACCAGGGGGCAACTCTTCTGGTTGTATAGAAGTCTATGCTTCATGTATTAAAGCTGCATTCTCTCTCCTGACCACCAGGGGGCGACTATTCTGGTTGTATAGAAGTATATGCTTCATTCTCTCTACTGACCACCAGGGGGCAACTCTTCTGGTTGTATAGAAGTCTATGATAGTCTACTTCTCTCTTGATTTATTCCCACAGTAAACATTATAAACATGAGTTTATGGTCTCAGTCTCTCATTGATTACGTTGACTAATGGCTTCTGGGTAATCCCAGGTTTTTCTGGTTAATTCTAAAAAGGAAGAAGCATTGACTTCTGCGAATGTAGATTGCAACGACAGAGATAAGGACGCTGATGCGTGAGATCCTTGTTCTCAGTAAGTTATATACAGACCCAAACAAACATTGAATTAATCTGTGCATCTGTGTCTGATAGTATTCATCTGTTCCATAGAGCGCCATTGTTGTCCTAAAACTATTAAAAACACATTTTAATGACTAGAGCACTGAATGTGTATTAATGCGCTGCAGAAAATGGTCTCCAGAAATCTGCAGTGACCAACTGAGCCTTTAAAATTAAACAATATATCTGTGCTCATGTTAATAAACGTTAATAGGCTTGTTTCATACAAACGATACACATCACTGTTCCTCCGTTACCCATGATTCCACCTGTTTGTAGTACATAAGTGCTGACATGTCTTTACTGACCCTGTGGCCGTAAACTCATGATAATACTACAGTGCTAAAACATCTTCATTGGAATGGGTCTGTCCTGATGTGGGTGGCATTGTGGGTAAATGGAGGGTTTCCTGCTCTCTCAGATACTCACTAAAAACCCTCTTAAGGGATTTCCTCCTCCACTTAGCAGCAGCGGCGGCGGCTGCAGGAAGCTGCCGGACCGATAAACAGCTCCTCCGCTCTCAGAGCTGTGACATGTCGCTGAAGGTGTGCAGTGATGATGGAGCCACAGCAACAAATACCCAGCAATAAATAACCAAGAGGCTGCACTTTTTTATAGAACAAAGTATGTTTAGATACTGAATATGCTGTTGCCGCTAACACACCACTAGCTACTGAGTAAAACGCAACAACTTCCTGTTTTCCGTGGGTTTGTTTCTTCTTCTTTTATATGTGCAGGATGTTGGAGCTTTGTTTCTTTTCGTAATGGCTTCAGTCTCCACCTTGGCTCGCGGAGACAGGAAGCGCTTCTGGCCTTCGGGGGTTCGGCTGCATGCTGAAAGACGCTGAGGGAAATGTTTGGGAATTCAGAAGAAAGCAAATCAAGGACGTGCAGCAGCCCAATAATATCGTGGTCACCATGCCGCCCGCGAGTCTCAAGGCTGCTTCTGCAGATCTGGAGGAAACACTAAACACTAGAGGAAGTTTGATGACTGATATATATATATATATATATATATATATATATATATATATATATATATATATATATATCAGTCATCAAACTGCAGAAGTCATCAAACTTCCTGTTGCAATCAACACTTTAAAAACACATTTCCTCCTCTGGTCCTGTTGGGGATGACAGCATGTCGACTACTCTGCTCTGTGTGTGTGTGTGTGTGTGTGTGTGTGTGTGTGTGTGTGTGTGTGTGTGTGTGTGTGTGTGTGTGTGTGTCATACTAAGAATACAACCTTCCTGATAGATTGAGCCAATTATAAACTATTTTATTAAGGCAAAGTTTGTGTACAGTTAATTGTATTTATTCACCATTTAACAATTGAGAACTTCTTCTTTTGTCAAATGGAAACTGGGTTGATATTTCTTAAATTAAGGCAAAAACAAAAAAGAGCATCGTATAATCACATTTCAAGGGGTTCTAATAACTAATAAAGAGTAAAGATATTGTGTGTCGCATACAACATAAAACAAACAACATAAAACATACAACATAAAACATGAAACATGAAACAAACAACATACAACATATAACGTATATCAACATATAAAATAACCCAATAATTTAACAATTACGTCAGAAATATGCAGAACTGAACTGAAACTAGTCAACGGGATCTTTTTTGATTGTATTTTTCTGAAATATACAATACATTGTTCAATAATTCAACTTTATTAAAACCCATTTCACACATAATAATAATAATAATACTAATAATACTAATAATAATAATAATATATGTTGACTTCAGCTGCATTTAAAATACAATTTGGTATTGAAAACTATTTAAAAAAGACTCTTTTCATAAACACACAAAATGTTAAATCTTATAGATTAAATTGTGGTACATTTGACCAATCTAAATTTAAACTTTTGTCTCAAATTTAGGTACATTTTTTAATAACTTGTTTATTAGGTGTAACTGATGACCTAATACATGTTTAGGAAGCTTTTTCATTGTTTTATAATTGACCATTTAACGAGGACAACATTTAACATAATAACATTTACAACTACATAATAATGCAATAATATTAATATTAGTGACGTACTGACATGCATAACTTCAGACCTGATGGTTTAATACAATGCACATATTGTTATATAATCTAATTACCCTTTAAAAACAGGGTGCGAAAATCCCCCTGCTCCTATTATCAGACAAACAACAACAACATATTATCTCCGGAACCACATTGTTGTTTAACTTCATTTAAATTGTTACAATACCGCAACCCTTGTGAGAAGAGACATCTGGTGTGAAACATAATTCAAGTAACCGTTAAGTTTAAGTATTTACGTAAACTAAATTTTTGAACCTAACAACACAGTTTTTTGATTGAAAGTCCTTTTAACACCCAAATGCTGTGTTCTAGTATGAATTGTGGTGCATATTCCGATTCTTTAGGTCCTAATCTTTCCCAAAAGGTGTCTTATTAGTATGTGGGCTGTTGTTGGGGCACCATAATACAGTTTGAAAAACTCGGTGACCGCTCAAGGAGGCATTTTTGGGAAATCTTGATGGATGTTCATAGTTATGATCAAAATATCTTTTAAAAGTGATTTTTTTTTGCAGATATACATTTTTTTCCCAAGACGTTGCTGAACAAATACATACAAGAAACACAAGTATTGGAATTAATTTGGGGTTCCTACGACGACTCAAACACAGGGGAAAAGAAAAAAAAGCCTAGAGCCGAAATTGGCTCTAACTGGGATAAAGGGTTAATATGCTAATGGAGGTCGTAGGAAGTCACTGCATATAGGGCTGCAACGATTAGTCGGAGAACGATGTTTTCCCCGACTTCCTTAATTACCACTGCATAACAAGCATTCTGCGCTACAACGCTAAACAGGAAAAAGATCACGGAGGTGGCATCAAAGATCGTCTTCAAAGACGGCTGTTCATCACACTGATGTGAGACGGCTTATAGAGCTCTGTCCGGAGATAAAGGAGTTTCTCCATGTAGTTAAACATGCAGAATACAACCAACTACATGACCATCATTTGCTGCTAGACTTGGCATTTTTAACCGATCTGTTGAATGAGCTTGACCGTGGTTGATAAGATCAGCTCAGTTAATGCTTTCAAACGGAAAACGCAGCATCTGTCCTCAAAGCTGCAGCGCCATGCAGACAAGTGTCTGTCAGAGTTTATTTATGTGAGTCAGCCTTTTCCCACATGAAACATATTAAGTCCAAACATCGTTCCACCAGCAGCTACTACACACACACACACACACACACACACACACACACACACACACACACACACACACACACAGCATTATTAATGTAGGTAGATATTTTTGACTTGGTCATTTTAAAAGTAGCTTTTAAAAAGTGTGGGCCCCCTGCTCCAGATGTCAATATGCTCACGTTTCTGCATTACAATTTAAAATGTGTGTACATGGTGTTCCCCTGAAGGACGGAGCAGCAATACGTGGGACTGCAATAAGTCATTCTGATTTACTTTTAAACCCTTGCACTTTAATTGTCGGGTAGGATGGACTATTTTTTTTACTTTCGGACTTTGAATGTCAGTTATTTTGCACTTTCAGAGGCTTGATTGCTATTTTGAGTTACTTTTAAAACTTTATTTGTACTTTTTCTTTACTTTTAAAGCATATTTGCACTTTAATTTGTATTACTATTTAATTTATTTGTTATAATGTTCTGATGTTCAGATCTTGTTACTCAAAATGTTGGAATTTGAACTTGTATTTGTCAAATGTATTTGAGTCATTTTAATGGGAAATAGTCATTAGATTAGTCGACTAATCGAACAAATAGTCGATAGATTAGTCGATTGTGAAAATAATCGTTAGTTGCAGCCCTAACTGCATAGCAACTAGTCTGAAGCTTAACGGAACAAACATTTTAAGTCATCGTTTAATTTCAAAACAACTAAATACTTGAGAGAGAAAAAAGAAGCTTGAGATGAGCGACGTGAACCTCTTGAGGAGGAAAGTTGCCACCGTGCCGACGAGCCAATCACGAGTCAACCTGCATGTTGTGTTCAGGGGTTGAACGGCAGGTCGCCGGTTTCACTCCGGTTAACAATAACCGCACAAACAAGCAGGGCGGCGATCAGAAGCTGAAGGAAACCACACGGGACGAAGGTGCTGTCAACACGCCGAACGGTTCCCATCAAGCTGTTCTCACGGTCTGGTGCCAACGCTGCGGCTCCATGCTCTCCACCAGTAACGTGCCCGCTGTTTGCAGTGTGCACTGGTTTATCAGGTGCACGGGTTATACTGTCGCCTCACAGCCAGAAGGTTCTGGATTAGAACTTGGGTTTTGCAGTCCAAAGACATGCAGTGTGTGGGTTAACTGAATCTGCCTCTAAATTGCCCGTTAGGCGTGACTGATGGTGACTGATGGCCCGTCTCTATGTGGCAGGTCGTGATGGACTGGCGACCTCTCCAACGTGTACCCGACCTCTCGCCCAGATGGCATTGGCTCCAGCCCACCGCCTCATCCAAATGATAAACTATCGCGAATGGATGGATGGATTAAAGCGCTTTGCACGTTAAAGTGCCTTCACTTACTTGTAAAACAAGTTCTGCATGTTCAAACACTGAGCTAACATTGTTTTTAATTCGCTCTTAACGGTGTCCAACAAGGATCTATACCAGGCCTCACGGTATTTGTAGATTGTATTTATTCGCCAACACAACATTGTAAAAGTCCATTTTTATGCAGATGATACAATACTATTTATCATAGTTACTCTACAGGTTTAATACTTAACCCTCTGGGGACTGAGGTCATTTTGCACTTGCATATGAGATACATATCCATGTGTTGCATCAGAAATTGCAGAACAAGCTCAGCTTGCTGTATAATAAGGCACCATTGTCCTAATGCACAAGTGTAAAGTGATAATATGGCCCTAAAGCTGAAAAATTTAAGCTCAATGTGGACAAACTGTTTTGGTGGTTGACATTGGTTTACCAAAGGTCTTAAGCAAACAAAAGCAGTGAAATATATCAATACAATGGTAGATAAATGTAAATAAATGTCTAATACCACATTTTGTATTATCGTTTTTTTTGAGTAGCAGTCTGTCACTACTTTCATCACAATTTAATTTAGAATTTAAAAAACATATGTTCAGGTTTTCTTTGTTTTGAAAGTTAAACTTTTAATTTCTTGACACAAAAATGCACCAAAATGTCATTTTAGTCCTGTGTGCCCCCCTTTGACTTTGACGATCGATAACTCCACAAGCGACCTAATGACCTCAGCGGTGAACGAAAGGTTGTGAACTGTCGTTTTCGTTTCCCTGAAATGTTTCTGCAGGTGTCGTCCGCCCGCTGAACCTGCAGCTCCACGCCGTCGGATCACTGCATTTTGACATATTATTGATCTGTCAAAGAGAAAATATTGACAAATGTGCAGTATATAGAAAACGTAATACCGATTATAATTACTGAGCAAAAAATCCATCCGTGCAGTTGCAGATGCAGTTGCAGATGCAGCATGGTTGCGGCAATGCAGCGAGGAGCAACGATAAACATATGGGGATCGTTTTGCAGATTAGAAATCAGATCAGAATTAGTCAAATGATCATAAGCGTCCCACAGAGTCGCTCTCAGAGAAACGAAAACAACTAACCCAGGAGGGTATGCCGAGGTCAGCAAAACAGGAACTGGTTTCATTGGCTGGAGGTTCAGGTCTTATTTTTAAGGGTGGCAGCTTCTCAAATATCTCAGACACGGAGGAAGGCTCATGCCATGCGGAACACCTCAAACAGCTCAGGTAAGAGAAGATGGGCAGTTTTTAAGGGTTTTCTATATTTGATCATTTTTATATTCATTTAGCTAAAACATTTTGATACTTAATTTATATATATATATATATATATATATATATATATATATATAGACTATATGTATATATATATATATAAATACATATAATGTTGAAATTAGAAATATATATATTCAGTGCAAACATTAAAAAAGGGTAAGTACTTTTCAATAAATACATTTATAAACATGAGTGAGCTTGCATGTAAAAAAAATCACATTCATTTTTCACATATTCACTAAATCACTGCTATTACGTCATGAAATCAGTTCCACGAGCTTCGCTGTCTTGCAGTGCGGCTCACATATGACTGATATTCATACGCTTCATTAAAGTGAGATTATTTACAGTCTGCCAGTCCTCCCTCAGAAAACCCACCACGTGTCTAATCATATTGTAGCTCCAGTAAAAAGAGGAATGAAACGGACTCTCTGGCGTGTGACTTGGTTTCCCACTCGGTAACCGTCTGCCACCAGAGTCACGCACTGTAAACTATGACTGAAATATATCAACCTGCTGCCACTCAAACTGCTCAGTGACAGACGTGATCACGCTCCAGATGACTGATATTGCTCGTTGTCGTTAGACAGTTTAAGGGAACGTTCTGATATTTACTGTTTAGCTCATGATGTGACACAAATGTTCAAAATCTAAATGATTTCATCCGGTAGATCGGACCTCATTTAAATCTAGATATGTTTGACAAAAATGTTTACGATCTTAAAATACTTAAAAAAGGGTAAAAAAGACGACCAACATTAAAACGCCAACAGGAAGTTAGAAAACTGATGATTTTATTTTGATGACATCGTATCACTGCTGCAGAGATAGCCAATGTGCAAAAGGTTTACATTATGTATTTAAAAAAATAACTAATTAAATAGAAACAATTAGGAGAGTTAAATCTGATAATTAAGCTTCATTTAAAATATGCATAATACGTTGGTCCCCAGTGCAGTTCTGGCATTATTAGCATGCACAGACAATGATGATGATAATAATAATAATAATAATAATAATAATAATAATAATAATAATAATAATAATAATAATGAGAGGAGAGAAGATATTTAAGCTGAATATATCAGGAAGTGATCCTTCAGCTATGATGTCGTCCAATATTGTGAATCAGAGATGAAGTGTTTGTGTGAAACTTGGCTTTCACAATACAAGCGACGGAAATAGAAATAGACTCAGTTTCACAGCTTGAGTGTGAAAATACACACAAAAGTACACACGTCTCCATAATAGAGTACAGAAATTAATAAGTGCATATATATAAATGTAATATATATTATATATATATATATATATATATATATATATATATATATATATATAATGTAATATATATAAATACAGTATATATATAAATACAGTATATATATATATATATATATATATATATATATATATATATATATATATATATATATAATTGTCCCTGGTGGCATTACTGTTATTGGGGCTGGATTATGGTGTAAGAGGTCAATAAATAGATCCATATTATAATGTTTTAGGAGACTAATCATACAGTGTATTGCACACACTGCAGTTATACTTGTAAACTGTTGCCTTGTTGTAAACCAGGGTCTCAAACTGGCGGCCCCCCTCCCAACGGCCCGCTACATAATGCCAAAATTATCTTATATATATATATATATATATATATATATATATATATATATATATATATATTCATTTAAATTCAAACTAACCCTTAATATACAATTGAAACATAAAAAAAAAAAAATTCTAACATATTTATGTAATAATATTTAGTTTGGTTCAAAATAATGGCAAAGGTCAAAGGTGACCGGGCAGTTTTGCATAAGAAGCAGCCGGTTACAGGCAGCTGTCTGCAGACCCCTTCAGGACGTGGAGAGAGTCCAGAGCAAGTTGCAAATGCAACTTATTGACTTGCAGTGCAACAGTGATATAAAAGCTAAATCAGGGTTTCTACTGTGACCTAGATCAGGTCAATGTGAATGTGTGTGCTCAGTGTGAGCAGAAGCGCTGCCAGGTGTCTGGCAACAAATAGAATGAAGTACAAATGTATTCAGGGATTGCATTTGTTGGTTCGGTGCAATGTTTCAATAAGCTATTTAAAAAATCAAATATGTTTGCACTGTTAAAAGCTAATATAAAAATGTATAGAAACTGCCGTAAGTATGACAAAAATATGTTATTAATGTAAAAGTAAATAAATAAGTAAACTTCACAAATATTGCGCTTCCTGTGTGGCCCTCCGATGAGATCACAGTACCAGAGGTGGCCCCGACACATTGAGTAAATCATAATTAAATAATGAATCAAAACTGTTCAGTTGGCTTTACGCCTCATCAGAAAAGATGCCATGACTTAAATACATATCATCTATAAGCAGACGTTTCCTTCTTCCCTCAGCTGCCAATACATATATCCACATATATTCCACGGTGGCCTCACCTGTGTTTGCCCATACTGGGCAAACACAGGTGAGGCCAATTTGTAGCCAATTTGGGTCCCACTTAAAGCCCAGTCAGATCCCTCTTAAAGTCGGTGAATAAACCGGTGAATAAACCCAGTATGGGCAAACACAGGTGAGGCCACCGTGGAAACTGCGGACAAACCCACTTGGGACCCTTATCGGCAGCCCAAATTTAAACCTTATGGGCCCCACATGGACATGCTGGCTGGGATGTTGTCATCAAAGTTGTCCGTGCTCTTCCACACATATGTGTAAAGTCACAGAGCATAACTTGGAAAAACAACCGAGTCTTCATCTAAACTTCAAGATAAATAATTTCCTCTTCACAGTTTCTCCTCTTACCTTTTCAAAGGGAGCCTCCTTATTAATATCTACATCCAGCAGCAGAGAAGTAAGATATTAAAAGCAAAGAGCAGATGAAACTCTGCGATCAGCCTCCGCATGACAGATGAAATGATAAAGAGGTGATTGTGGAAACGGCCTTAAAGGCTTTTGGCACGCGACGCTGACTGATCTGAGACGAGGAGCTGCCCACGGTTTCCTCTGAGCCAACGACCCGATGCCATCGCACGCAACCAGAGAATGAGATGTAAGGAATGAGTCAAGCACCCAGCCAGGCGGCAGGTCTCTCACTTTCAACCCCAGAAGGGTTCTGATCTAAACCCACCTGGCTGGTGTCGAGGTTTTTATGTTTTAGTCCTCACGCAACGGTGACATTTAGTAGGAGCCCAGAAAGACTCATCATCATCATCATCATCATCATCATCATCATCATCTTTACTGACATGCTGCAGAAGGCTTTTATTCCTCAGGTTACAGGTTATAACAGAGTAAGGTTCTCTTTCTACGCTTGTTCACACACCAGATATCATAATGCATAAAGATGCATAAAAGTGTCTAAACTCACAGCCACAAAGAAAGCTGCAACTAGTTATTATACATGTTGTGTTATTTACACACAGGTGATATTGGCGTTATATTTAAAAAGGTGAGACTAAAAAGGACAAAAAATGACAAATAATTGGAAAAAAAGACCAACAAAATGGGGGTAAATGGCAAAAAGTGGCAAAAAGTGGCAAGAAATGGCAAGAAAAAATAGATATACATGTTGTGTTATTGAAGAAATTATGCTCAAAAATCCTGGGAGATGGTGCGAGGAAATAAGGTCCAGGGTCCAAAAAGTTATAATAAAAGAATATTTAATAAAAAGTGATAGACAGACAGCTTATGCTTTCGATCGAGCTCTTTCGGCTCCACAGCGAACTTCACGGGCACGCGGGTCCGATTCGCTCGCTAGCAGCCGGAAAAGAGAACGTTTTCTCTTCTACAGTTAATCTATATCTCCCAGTCATGGAGCCGAGAGCCCTTCCTACTCATTAAAAGTCCCGCTTTCACACCTCTGGTCGCTGCTTTTCTCGTCCATTAGGCCCGCAGCTAAAGTGACGGAGCTAGTCTTCCTCTTCTTCTGCTGACCGGTAAAGTCTCAAAAGTCAATGTTCAACTCCGCCACCTCAGGCGAACAAGAGAACTACAAGTCCTTCTAGCGGCAGTACATGCAACATGCAACCTCTAACATTCATTCACACATTAATCATTTCACAGTAGATAAAAGTGACCTTCATATGCATACAATTACAAATCCTTCATAATAATATCCCTTATTAATTATCATATTGCATGCATTGTAATGTACACAATAAACCTCACACTGTACAAGTCCGACTGTGACAAACTAAGCTTAAAAAACACTACATTATCTAATGTTTACACACAGGTGATGTTGGCGTTACATAAAAAAAGGTGAGACACAAAAATGACAAAAAATGACAAAATGTTCTAACGAGCGTATTCTAAAGTGTCAGACATTGCCGTGTAAAATATACAAATATTAAATGTTTCCAGTTGTCTATACTGTCCGTTCTGTTTTTCTCTTTAAACCAAGGTTCCTCTTAATAATACAATCATAGATTGATGGAAAAGTTGCCGAGATGCATTTGAATCATTCTTTCCTTTTCATTGGTAAAAGTCTTTCCTCCTCCAGCGATGGCTTACATCGTCCACGACGACGGCGTCTACGAGACCTTTGACCTGTACGACTACTCGGGGAACACGAGCAACACCACGGACTTCCGCGGTTGGGACGAGACCTTTGACCTGTACGACTACTCGGGGAACACGAGCAACACCACGGACTTCCGCGGTTGGGACTCTGACTTCTGCGAGGCCGGCGAGCAGGAGCTCGCCATCCAGACGTTCCAGGTGTGCGTCTTCAGCCTGATCTTCCTGCTCGGCGTGGCGGGCAACGGCCTGGTGATCGCCACCTTCGCCCTCTACCGGCGCCTGCGGCTGCGCTCCGTGACCGACGTCTTCCTGTTCCACCTGGCGCTGGCCGACCTGCTGCTGCTGCTCACGCTGCCGCTGCAGGCCGCGGACACGCTGGGCGCCGGCTCCTCCGGCGCCCTCTACAGGGCCGCGCGCGCCTGCTACTCCGTCAACACGTACAGCGGCCTGCTGCTGCTGGCCTGCGTCAGCGTGGACCGCTACGTGGTGGTGGCGCGCGCCCAGCAGATGCTGCGGCTGCGCGGAGCGCATCCTGGCGGGCGGGAAAGCGGCCGCCATCTGCGTGTGGATCGTCGCGGTCCTCCTCAGCCTCCCCGAGGTGCTCTACTCCTGGGCGGCGTTGCACGAGAGCGAGGGCTACTGCGGCGCCGTGAGATGCGAACGACTCAAAATGGCCACCAACGGCGCCATCGTGGCCGTCTTCTGCGTGTCCCTCGCCGTCATGGTGGCGTGCTACTCTCTGATCGCTCGGGTGCTGTGGGACGGGAACGCCCTCCGGCGCGGGAAGCAGTGGCACCGGCAGCGCACCCTGAAGCTCATGGTGGCTCTGGTGCTCGTCTTCCTGGTGTTCCAGCTGCCGTACACCGTGGTGCTGTCGCGCAAGATGGCGGGCCCGTTCTGCGGCCTGCTGCTGGAGTACGTCACCTGCACCCTGGCGTACGCCCGCTGCTGCCTGAACCCCGTTCTGTACGCGCTGGTGGGAGTGCGCTTCCGCAACGACGTGCTGAGGCTCGTCCGCGACTCGGGCTGCCGCTGCGGGCTCCGGCTGGCCGCTCAGAGCCTGAGCACCAACTCCATCTCCATCTCCTCGCCGGCTCCGGGGATCCTGGCTGGCTCGCCGACGTCCCATGTGACTCAGTGGTAGAGCAGGGTCGTCCTTCCAAAATGGCTCTTGTAGTTGTGTGTGGATGTTAGATAATCCTGATGGGAGGAGCCAACTTGCTTGGTAGTTCCTCCCATCAGTGTGTGAATGGGTGAATGATGTCATGAGTGTTAAAGCACTTTGAGTGGTCGGAAGACTAGAAAAGATATATACGAGTACAGTCCATTTACCATCCCCCGGACCCTGCCTCCCATCACTTTTCGGTTTCCGGGAACCTAATAATATTTCATGCAGTGGACTTTGAATTGTTAATATACATATTTCCCAACTGTGTACATGAAGTTAGTGGTTAACGGATCGACCGCGTATTAATTACACAGTTTGACATTGAAACATTTTATCGTTAGCAGCACCGCTAATGGAGAACCAACAGGAGGAGAGCTAGTAACGTTAGCAGCACTGCTAACGAGAACCAACAGGAGGAGAGCTAGTAATGTTAGCAGCACCGCTAACGGAGAATCAACAGGAGGAGAGCTAGAAACGTTAGCAGCACCGCTAACGAGAACCAATAGGAGGAGAGCTAGTAACGATAGCAGCACCGCTAACAGAGAACCAAGAAATTTGGAGAGCTAGTAAAGTTAGCAGCACCGCTAATGGAGAACCAACAGGAGGAGAGCTAGTAACGTTAGCATCACCGCTAACAGAGAACCAATAGGAGGAGCGCTAGTAACGTTAGCAGCATCGCTAACAGAGAACCAACAGGAGGAGAGCTAGTAACGTTAGCAGCCCCGCTAATGAAAAACCAGCAGAGTTTCACTTCAGGTATAACTTCTCATGATGCGTTCACATGTAATCTAGTCAAATGTAGTGTTGGTGGTGAACTAGAATAAATCCAGATGTTTTTACATGAATATTAAATCGATTTTAGAGTGAATTATAAGTTATATAACTGTTATTATACATCATTAAAACTAGAAATGACAAGATGTGTTTTAATCAATAAAAATAAAAAATTTGATTTCCTAATCAATTGAATCGTGTGTTGTTATGAAGAAAAAACAACTATAACAAAGTAAAACGATACAATGTCAAACTGTGATTTTCAAAGTGCTAAAGTTAAACAAATAAAAGTTCTTATTTACGTGGGAAAATAAACTAAATTACCAAGATGTTTGCATCGCAGCTTTAAATAGATCCACTGTCTTTAGTTGTCATATTCATTATTTTTATTAAGGATTTCTGCTATTCGTTAGTATTTGAATAGTATTTTCTTCTTTTTTTTGTAATAATACTATAATAAAATATTTGTTTTGGAACAAATGTTATTACTGCATTTTTGGCATTGAAGGGCAGTTTTTTCCTCATGTTTTGCCTTTTTGAATAAAATGTATATGAATGTTTTGGTTGAAAAATTGGTGAAAATAAATCTGTAGTTGCAGTCATGAGCTTTAAATATTCAATAAACATTTAGTCACGTTGACGTCACAGAACTCAAGCGTGTTTTCATTTCAAGGAACTGAAATCCAACTCAATGTTCTCACGTTGTTTGAAGTAGAACTTGACTTTCAGGAGACTTTTAACATTTTAGATTTGAGCCTTTTGTGTTTCAGAGTTGTTCTTTTTATAAACAAACTTTCTTCTGCTCTCAGAATAATTCTCAATACTTCACCAGAGGATCAAACGTTTAGTTTAGTCCTCATGTCCTCTTAGCTGATGTCCAGGTTAATGTGTACAAATGTATATACTGTGTGTATTAGTGTTAAATAAAGAGGTACAGAGTCCCTGTGATTCTGTAGCTTCTCTTCACTAAACCTCAGAGCCTTGAGAACAGCTCTCATGCTGCAATGTGGCGCTTTGACCACTAGATGTCAGTGTGATGCAGCGATGTCCTTTAAAAGAGACACCAGTCATTATGACAGACAGGTTTCACGTCATCTCTAGAATGATATATATGTATATGTGTGTATATATATATATATATATATATATATATATATATATATATATATATATATATATATATATATATATATATGTATGTGACGTTCACAGGCAAGTTTATTCTTCAAGAAAACATCCCCCCATAATGATTTTTATGTTTTTCAATGAAAAAAAAGAATATCAATGTAAAAAATGATCATTCCCTTTTAATATCGCAATTGCACCATCAGTATTGGATAGTCTTTCTAAATGTGTCAGGTGACGTGGAAGCTGCTCTTCACATTCATTTTCCTCATTGTTTAGTCAAAGGTGACGTCTTTAAATCACTTGTTTTGTCCGATCAACAACCCAAAACCCAAATATATTCATTTTAATATCAAATAGAACAAGGAAAAGCAGCAAATCCTCACAGTTGAGAAGCTGAAACATAATAATCTAATAATCAGGTTAGTTTTCTGTTGAACGACTAATTGTTTCTTCTGTCCTTTTAGTTTTTGTCAACAAAGTAGTGTCTGTGTATTCACCTCTTTCTCTCTGCAGCTTTGTAATTCTGTGAAGTTAAGCCAGAAACTCATAATCGGCTTCTTTGAGTTTTAGTGAGAGAAGTCCACGACCTTAAACAGTCTCACGTCATGTATCTTCATCATTACTCTTTCTAAATTCGAACTTTCCCGTAAGTCCCTGAACGCGTCGCGCTTCATTAGCTCCCGCGTGCCGCTGACCAGGTGTGTGAGGTGTCGGCGTGACGCTCATTACTTATGAATGAGCCGCTGACGTCATCGCCGACACACAGCTGATCATTGTGATTAAGCACGTGACCCTCTGGCATTATGGTCTGTTTGTCTGGTTTATGATGACGCAACACTTTGACCACGGAGGGAGGTGCCCCCTGAGCTTCTTAGTTTGTAACTATTCAGAATAATTCATAATTATATTCATACATTCATATTCATTAAAAGAAAACCCCTGTTAGTTAAAGTTAAGGAACTTTCAAATGGTTCATAAACAGTCTCAGTCTAGTCCTTAGACCCAGTGGCGGGCCGTGGATTTTCTAACTGGGCCTGCAGTGGATCAGATGTTAAAATTTAAAAAAATAATAATTATAAAATATCTATAACTTTGTGATTATGTTTAGGCCAGCAGAGAAGGCTTAGCAGGCCCTGACGGCCCACCACTGCTTAGACCTCAGTCTAGTCCTGGTCCTCTATAGACCTCAGTCTAGTCCTGGTCCTCTATAGACCTCAGTGTAGTCCTGGTCCTCTATAGACCTCAGTCTAGTCCTGGTCCTCTATAGACCTCAGTAGTCCTGGTCCTCTATAGACCTCAGTCTAGTCCTGGTCCTCTATAGACCTCAGTCTAGTCCTGGTCCTCTATAGACCTCAGTAGTCCTGGTCCTCTATAGACCTCAGTCTAGTCCTGGTCCTCTATAGACCTCAGTAGTCCTGGTCCTCTATAGTCCTGGTCCTCTCTAGCCCTCAGTCTAGTCCTGGTCCTCTATAGACCTCTATAGTCCTGGTCCTCTATAGTCCTGGTCCTCTCTAGCCCTCAGTCTAGTCCTGGTCCTCTATAGACCTCTATAGTCCTGGTCCTCTATAGACCTCAGTGTAGTCCTGGTCCATAGACCTCAGCTTAGTCCTGGTCCTCTATAGTCCTCAGTCTAGTCCTGGTCCTCTCTAGACCTCAGTCTAGTCCTGGTCCTCTATCGACCTCAGTGTAGTCCTGGTCCTCTATAGACCTCAGTGTAGTCCTGGTCCTCTCTAGACCTCAGTCTAGTCCTGGTCCTCTATAGACCTCAGTCTAGTCCTGGTCCTCTATAGACCTCAGTGTAGTCCTGGTCCTCTATAGACCTCAGTCTAGTCCTGGTCCTCTATAGACCTCAGTGTAGTCCTGGTCCTATATAGACCTCAGTGTAGTCCTGGTCCTCTATAGACCTCTATAGTCCTGGTCCTCTATAGACCTCAGTGTAGTCCTGGTCCATAGACCTCAGCTTAGTCCTGGTCCTCTATCGACCTCAGTGTAGTCCTGGTCCTCTATAGTCCTCAGTCTAGTCCTGGTCCTCTCTAGACCTCAGTCTAGTCCTGGTCCTCTATCGACCTCAGTGTAGTCCTGGTCCTCTATAGACCTCAGTGTAGTCCTGGTCCTCTATAGACCTCAGTGTAGTCCTGGTCCTCTATAGACCTCAGTAGTCCTGGTCCTCTATAGACCTCAGTGTAGTCCTGGTCCTCTATAGACCTCAGTCTAGTCCTGGTCCTCTATAGACCTCAGTGTAGTCCTGGTCCTATATAGACCTCAGTAGTCCTGGTCCTCTATAGACCTCAGTGTAGTCCTGGTCCTCTATAGACCTCAGCTTAGTCCTGGTCCTCTCTAGACCTCAGTAGTCCTGGTCCTCTATAGACCTCAGCTTAGTCCTGGTCCTCTATAGACCTCAGTGTAGTCCTGGTCCTCTCCAGAAAATCAATCTTTAAAATAATCGTGCATCTAGAACGTTTCATCTTTCTGTCGGTCGAAGTCACACGTGCCTCCTCATACATGGAGGCACTAGGACCCAGAGAGCTCCGCGCTCTCGGCTGCGAGGACCAGCGCTGCTGCTGCCGCCCGTCTCTCTCTCTCTCTCTCTCTCTCTCTCTCTCTCTCTCTCTCTCTTCTGTTTTAGAGAGACGGGGTGTCTGCCTGCTGGATCTCTGCCTTTCCCCCTCCTTCTCCTCCTCTGGACCCGGATCAGAGGGAGTCCAGCGCCCGGCAGCAGATGGAGGGCTTCCAGAGACCCGGCCTCCTCGCCAGAGAGCTCTGCAGCTTTTGGAGTAGCTTTCCAGAGTTGTCTCACCTGTGCATAGGGAAATAACAGAAGTGATATCTTTTTTTTCCTTTTTCCTGCTCGGTTTTAATTCTTCTCATCACGGCCTCGTCTCTGAACTCCTACACCTCCTCCCCCTCTCCCTCCCTCCCTCCCTCCCTCAGCTGTCACCCGGCCCGTCACCCTCAGGATATCCCCTTCCCCTCTCTCTAGGGTTTCATAATGCGCCGGGCTCTCGTTCAGAGGCCGGGCTGGATTTCACCCCGCTGCTCTGACAATATGGACGAGTGCTGAGCGGTCCACAGACTTGGGGGTCATGGAAATAACGAAAGGTCACGGGCCAGAGCCTCCGACTTTGAACAACTAGACACAACCATTTTTGTAATTACAACCCTTTTGGCAGTTTTGTTTTCTTGTTTACAATCATGGGGAACGCAGCAGGGAGCATGGAGGTGCCCCAGGGGTCGGCGGCCCCCGCGGGCCCACAGAGACAAGCGGGGCTCAAACTCCCGATGCCACCCGAGGAGGAACTGGAGCAGCGCTTCGGTGCCGTGCTGGTGAGTCGTGGCGTCGTGGGTCTGAACCCAGCGCAGAGAAAACAAAGAATTTGGAATATGTCGGAAATGTGCGCGTCGTCCGGACGAGCTTATCGCAGTGCCAGGTACACAACGCCGCAGCTCACTGACACATAGAGGCCCTTTATGCCGGGGCTTACTGCGGCATTAGGCCCGCTGCAGAGGGGGAGCTGTTTACGAGCTGGTCAAAGGTGCACACAAACTTTTTTTGTCATCACAGATTCAAATTCAGGTTAGATCATCGTCTTTATGAAGATGTGTTTCATGAGATTATATGTTGGCGAAGGTCTGATGTTACAGAGAGTTTTTCAATGTGTGGCTACAAGTGTGTGGACACACTTTTGGGTCTGAGTTTTTTAAGAAGTGGGCGTGGCCGTCGTTGATTTGTGGATGTTTTGAAGCCTCGGGTTCGGCGATTTGGATGTCGCCATCTTGGTTTTGTTTGCAACCAGTGAACAGGAAGTGACCAGTGTGGACGGAGAGACGCCGTATACGTCTCTGGTGTCGACCTGTCAATCACCTTGTAGCCCCGCCCCTAAAGCGTCCCCTGCTTTATGGTCTGTTTGACTCTAAATGACCATAATTTACTAAATGAACATCATGCTGTATTGAAGAAGACTTGAAACTAGAGATTGAGACATAAACTCATGTTTACAATGTTTACTGAGGGAATACATCAAGAGAAGTAGAGTCATTTATATAGACTTCTATACAACCAGAGGAGTCACCCCCTGGTGGCCAGGAGAGAGAATGCAGCTTTAACACATGAAGCATAGACTTCTATACAACCAGAGGAGTCGCCCCCCTGGTGGTCAGGAGAGAGAATGCAGCTTTAACACATGAAGCATATACTTCTATACAACCAGAGGAGTCACCCCCTGCTGGTCATATAGAGAATGCAGCTTTAACAGATGAAGCATATACTTCTATACAACCAGAGGAGTCACCCCCCTGCTGGTCATATAGAGAATGCAGCTTTAACAGATGAAGCATATACTTCTATACAACCAGGGGAGTCGCCCCCTGGTGGTCAGGAGAGTAGAGAGACATTAAGTCATTTTCTATAGACTGCAGGTTTAATGTATTTTCCCGTTCTGTATAGAAGTACTCGTGACACTTTGGAAAAATATATATTGACGGAAAAAAAGTATGGAAAGGCCCTTAAATGAGGAAAATATTATAAAACTTAATTGTCAAAACTAGCGTTTGCGCCTTCCGGCAACATATTAATTGTGACTACTTTACAGGTCCAGACATCATTTACACCAGCCTCTCTTATTTTAGTTTTCTTCTAAACAAACCAAAGTCATGTTTCCATTTTGTTTTAGTCACTAAAACACTTCAATCCTGAAGATTTGACAATTGATTTAAATGACTTTTCTTCCTCATGAACCATAGAGGTCTTCTTCACCGCCTTGGTTGCAGCGTAGATTGGAACCTGTAGATCGGAGGAAGAGTGAGACATTCGGTTTCATTGTTTATTGTCACTTTTGCTGACTGTCATGAAGCCTCCGGTCTCAACCTTTACGTGTTTTATGGACTCGACTCCGGGTCGAAGCCCCATTGACATAAACACCGAGTCCCCGGCGACCAGCATTCCTCCACCATAACTTGATGTCCTCGTCACCGGGATGTTTCTCACGTGGCGACGAAGAGCCGGCCGCAGACGAGCAGCTATGCTCAACATGCGGCCGGACGACTTGCCGAGCGACGAGCCGCATTCCTCTCGCCGTCAGCCAGGAGATGCCGTCATCGGCACCGCCGTAGTTATGTCAACCCGAACGGCGATCTTCTCCTGGAACCAATTCCTCCGCTGAAAATCATCAAAAAGTGATTCTGGAGTATTTTGCTGAGCTCTGCAATAAACGGTGTCAATGTGTCTCCTTCAGTCTGTAGCGTGTGATCACAGTGTCTCATTGGAAGTGGTATGTTGACACTTTTACACGCAGTCGGCCGATGAGATTTTGATTAATTGTGCATAGTTTTCTAAGATTTCCTAACTAAAGGAGTCCAAACCAAGAAAAACAGCTGAACATCTAAAACTACACAAAAAAGCAATGTGTACATACTTCTGTTCACATAGTGTCCCAGCAAAATACTGCATTTGTATCACTCAGAATGCAGTATATTTACACGTGTTTCAGTACGCTGAAACAAGTATAAATACTGCATTTGTATCACTCAGAATGCAGTATATTTACACGTGTTTCAGTACGCTGAAACAAGTATAAATACTGCATTTGTATCACTCAGAATGCAGTATTTACACGTGTTTCAGTACGCTGAAACACGTATAAATACTGCATTTGTATCACTCAGAATGCAGTATATTTATACGTGTTTCAGTACGCTGAAACACGTATAAATACTGCATTTGTATCACTCAGAATGCAGTATATTTATACGTGTTTCAGTACGCTGAAACAAGTATAAATACTGCATTTGTATCACTCAGAATGCAGTATATTTATACGTGTTTCAGTACGCTGAAACAAGTATAAATACTGCATTTGTATCACTCAGAATGCAGTATATTTATACGTGTTTCAGTGCGCTGAAACTCGGCCTGTTGGCCACAGCGTGCTGACGAGCGATCCCAGAAACCAGGTAGAGCTTCTGCTCTGGCCTCTGGTTTTGCATGCAGGTGGCTGTTTGCATATGCAGTCTTTACTTCCAATGCATGGGTGCACACACACACACACACACACACACACACACACACACACACACTGGATCTAACTAACGCCAGCATACGTCCCGTCTCTCCAACACAAACAGGCGTCACTCTGCTGCAGTTTAAGTCTGACAACATTTCCCCTCCCTCCCTCTGCTCCACACGTTTTACTGTTTTTTGCTTCAGCGCCGTCCCATCCGACAAAATGTAGATCATCATCCCCCCCGCCCCGCTGCCCCCCCCCCCCCCCCCCCCCCCCCCCCCCCCCCCCCACCGCCCCACCCGCCCCCACCGCCTCTACTTCTGCTGAGTCGGCATTGAAAACCCTCCTGTTCTAACGGGAGAGGAGACTCCGTCTGCATACAAACCAGCCGAACAGTGAGGGATGCTCATTCTGCAGAGGCCCAGCGTGTGTGTGTGTGTGTGTCTGTGTGTGTGTGTGTGTGTGTGTGTGTGTGTGTGTGTGTGTGTGTGTGTGTGTGTGTGTGTGTGCTCATATCTGCATGTCAACATGCAGTACTTATGTGCTTTAAAAAGCCAGTGGGTATCGTTTCTATATGTCTTTGTGAGCAGCTCTTGTTGACGCTCCACTCACATTGAGATGGATTCAGTCTGATTCCACTGCAGTGTTTTCAAACAGAGAGAATCGATATCACAGAAACCCTCACAGTGCTGCGATGTTTGTGACTCTGAGGCCACGTTCAATGTCCCCCCCCCCCCCTGTGTTTTACATAACACTTTGCTTATTTCCCAACAGGGAATGCGGCAGTGGGTGGAATTATAAATGTTCTCTGTGGATTTGTGTACTGTATTTACAGACGCAGACATTCACTCACTTGTTAGCCCTTTAAGCTGTTAAGAAGCTGAGATGTTTAAAGTGTTCTGTTGAACTGATAGTTAGCTTCACATGAATGATCAGAATATATGTAAACAAAATATTGAAGCTTTGGCTTCAATAACACATGAACCCAAAGCTCTGGTTGTATAGAAGTATATGCTTCATTTGTTAAAACTGCATTCTCTCTCCTGACCACCAGGGGGCGACTCCTCTGGTTGTATAGAAGTCTATGCTTCATGTGTTAAAGCTGCATTCTCTCTCCTGACCACCAGGGGGCGACTCCTCTGGTTGTATAGAAGTCTATGCTTCATGTCTTAAAGCTGCATTCTCTCTCCTGACCACCAGGGGGTAACTCCTCTAGTTGTATAGAAGTATATGCTTCATGTGTTAAAGCTGCATTCTCTCTCCTGACCACCAGGGTGTGACTCCTCTGGTTGTATAGAAGTCTATGCTTCATGTGTTAAAGCTGCATTCTCTCTCCTGACCACCAGGGGGCGACTCCTCTGGTTGTATAGAAGTCTATATAAATGACTCTACTTCTCTCTTGATGTATTCCCTCAGTAAACATTGTAAACATGAGTTTATGTCTCAATCTCTAGTTTCAAGTCTTCTTCAATACAGCATGATGTTCATTTAGTAAATTATGGTCATTTAGAGTCAAACAGACCATAAAGCAGGGGACGCTTTAGGGGCGGGGCTACAAGGTGATTGACAGGTCGACATCACAGAGTTGACTGAACTTAAAACCTTTCTCTAACCATAAAGCAAAGATTCTCAGTGTGTCCTTCGTATATCTTGAAGAAACGTTGTTGAATTTGGTGCAATTTGGACACATTCAATATTAATAAACATAATAAATTAAGAATAACTGTGTCGTAGCGGGGGCGGAGCTTCAGGGCTCTGCCTGTTCTGCATCCCTAAACATCCCGGTGTTTTATATCATTACATTCAGTTTCTTTATTCCTGCCAAATAAACTGTGGTTTCACCGTGATGACGTGAATCAGACGCAGCGCTGAGCCGAGAGGAAGGAGGACGGAGTCCAGCAGTAATTATTCATCCGCCGCTGCAAGCGCAGCTCGTTCCCGTTCACACGGCCTTCCCATCGATCCGTCACTCAGAGACGGGAACATAACGAGTAAGAGGTCACTGGCTTTCCTCTTTGATGCCACATGTGTGACATCTTGCTTTCACACTCGTCGGGTCTCCATCACACGGCCATCAGCGAGCTGGAGATGAGAATTAAACTAAATATGAACGTCCACAGTGTGTATTTTACCTTTCTGACTCGTCTACGCAGAAGTCCACTCTAAAAGTAATAGAGTGAGCCCTCAGCTCACTTTATTACCACAGAGGCAGTTATGTCTGTCTGTGGACCAGCGGGTCGGTTATAACCAACACGTATTGATCCTCAGGCCGGATTGATCACATTCACATCCAGCCTCTCGACAACATTGATTCACTGCACTGAGTGCAATTTACTGCCCCTGGTCACCAGCTCTGCACGCCATCGTCCACACAGTGGATTCCAGTATTTAGACTCCAGTATTTAGACTCCAGCATTTAGACTCCAGCATTTAGACTCCAACATTTAGACTCCAGTATTTAGACTCCAGTATTTAGACTCCAGTATTTAGACTCCAGCATTTAGACTCCAGTATTTAGACTCCAGCATTTAGACTCCAGCATTTAGACTCCAGTATTTAGACTCCAGTATTTAGACTCCAGTATTTAGACTCCAGTATTTAGACTCCAGCATTTAGACTCCAGCATTTAGACTCCAGTATTTAGACTCCAGTATTTAGACTCCAGCATTTAGACTTCAGTATTTAGACTCCAGCATTTAGACTCCAGCATTTAGACTCCAGTATTTAGACTCCAGCATTTAGATTCCAGTATTTAGACTCCAGTATTTAGACTCCAGTATTTAGATTCCAGTATTTAGACTCCAGTATTTAGACTCCAGCATTTAGATTCCAGTATTTAGACTCCAGCATTTAGACTCCAGTATTTAGACTCCAGTATTTAGACTCCAGCATTTAGATTCCAGTATTTAGACTCCAGTATTTAGAATCCAGTATTTAGACTCCAGTATTTAGACTCCAGTATTTAGATTCCAGTATTTAGACTCCAGTATTTAGAATCCAGTATTTAGACTCCAGCATTTAGACTCCAGTATTTAGACTCCAGTATTTAGATTCCAGTATTTAGACTCCAGCATTTAGACTCCAGTATTTAGACTCCAGTATTTAGACTCCAGCATTTAGACTCCAGTATTTAGACTCCAGCATTTAGACTCCAGTATTTAGATTCCAGTATTTAGACTCCAGCATTTAGATTCCAGTATTTAGACTCCAGCATTTAGACTCCAGTATTTAGACTCCAGTATTTAGACTCCAGCATTTAGACTCCAGTATTTAGATTCCAGCATTTAGACTCCAGTATTTAGACTCCAGTATTTAGACTCCAGTATTTAGACTGCCTCTCTTTATCAAAAGAACCAAAGTCAGATTGAAAAGCTGCTTTTCGAGGCCTGGAGGTCAAAGTGAAGTCGGCACAAAGTAACGGCCGCTGGACATTCCTCAGAGCCGGCGACCTCGGGAAGGAGTCGCTCTTCGTCGGGAGGAGTGACGAAGAGGAGGAGCGGATAAGATGTGTAACAAAGTGTTAGCTCTCCTGTCGGCTAGCCCAGCTGCATGCCGGGGTTATTATTAGTGCAGCTGATGTGTCTGTGTTATATGGGACGCCATGACGGGTGTGTGTGTGTGTGTGTGTGTGTGTGTGTGTGTGTGTGTGTGTGTGTGTGTGTGGGTGTCTTTCATCACTTTGTGAAGAGTATCAAGTATTTTTGTTTTGTCGTCCACACAAACAACGTTGTCGTTGAACCCTTCAGAGTTTAAGATGAACAGTTTGTCCTCAATGTTGCACACAAAGCAACATTCATCATTTAGTTTTATTGTTCTTAATCTAGTCATGTGTTATTACTACAGATCAGTCATGTGTTATTACTACAGATCAGATATGTGTTATTACTACAGATCAGATATGTGTTATTACTACAGATCAGTCATGTGTTATTACTACAGATCAGTCATGTGTTATTACTACAGATCAGTCATGTGTTATTACTACAGATCAGTCATGTGTTATTACTACAGATCAGATATGTGTTATTACTACAGATCAGATATGTGTTATTACTACAGATCAGTCATGTGTTATTACTACAGATCAGATATGTGTTATTACTACAGATCAGTCATGTGTTATTACTACAGATCAGATATGTGTTATTACTACAGATCAGATATGTGTTATTACTACAGATCAGTCATGTGTTATTACTACAGATCAGTCATGTGTTATTACTACAGATCAGATATGTGTTATTACTACAGATCAGTCATGTGTTATTACTACAGATCAGATATGTGTTATTACTACAGATCAGATATGTGTTATTACTACAGAGTCAGGTCGGTCACGTGACTTTCTCCACAAACGTATTTTTCAATATGTATTTATAACATAATGTTTCCTCTGACAGACCTGTTTTAACCCTCTGTCTCTCTTTCAGAACACGATGAATCTTCCTCCAGACAAAGTGAAGATCCTCAGCCAGTACGACAGCGAGAAGAAGTGGGATCTGATCTGCGACCAGGTGGGTCTCTCTGCTGACATGAACACGAATACATATAAAACAGGACGATCGATGTCTTTTCATGAGCAGTGTAGGGCGATCCATACGGCGACGTAACGATGACCAGGCAGGGCGACAGAGTTCACCGTCACACGGTGGCTCACTCCGCTCAAATGTAATAGAACATAATGATTACAACTGCAAAACGATGGGAGTAAACTTTTGAAGATGTCGCCGACGAATTTAAAAAGGAGAAACTGACAAACCGTTACAGATGAAATGCTGGAGAGAATAATTCCTGGAAGCTCGTTGAGATCAAAACTACTTGCATTAAAGATAATCAAACTGCCTCTGCTGTGTGTGTGTGTGTGTGTGTGTGTGTGTGTGTGTGTGTGTGTGTGTGTGTGTGTGTGTGTGTGTGTGTTCTTCTGCGTCTCCAGGAGCGTTTTCAAGTGAAGAATCCACCGTCCGCTTACCTGGAGAAGCTGAAGAGTCACCTGGATCACGGAGGAGTCAGTCGGAAGGTACGCGACCCAATAAGTCTTTTATCAATTAAGTCTTTCAATTCTCTTTGTGGCAGAGAATGACACACACACACACACACACACACACACACACACAGAGCAATGCTTTCCTGCTATTTCATGAATGTTCCCTTAATTCTTTTCCCCTTATAATCTGATTATTGTCCCTGTCATTGTGCCAGTAAAGCACATTAAACTAGATGAAAACAAGACGTGTTCCTCAGATCTGATATTCAATATTCACTGTTGACACACACATTTGCATGAGATCCCGTTCAGACACAGCGAGTCTGTCTGACGCACGGAAGAGTTTCCTGTTTTAATGATTTGATTAGAATCAAGAGATCAGATCATATTCATGATTTATGGAGATATCCGTTGACAATGAAGGATTCTGCGTCGCTCTTTCTTTGCGCTTTTTAGATCAACGCCGTTTGTTGCTTGTTCTGGACGTTTTTTTTCTTTTTTGATGTGATTTCTTCTTAAATTCAAGCCACAGATTAATAACCATATCTGTTACATTTTATTTGACTTCCCTGCTGTCAGTTTAAGAGACGCGTGCAGGAATCCACCCAGGTCCTCAGAGAGCTGGAGATTTCCCTGAGGACCAACTGCATCGGGTGAGTCTCCTGCAGCCTGATGACATCACACAAAGCAACACTAACACTATCTGAAGATTTGAATTAAAGTCATGTCTGTCTGTGTGTGAAGACGATGAATTAAACCTTTGAAAAGCTTCTTGGATACATTAGTTTGTCTTTGCAATTGTTTGTTCACGCATTAAATAAAAAGATGTAACAACGTTTTAAACTTTTCAACTGAACAAACTCGAGACAAGATATTTGTATGTGTATATATATATATATATATATATATATATATACACATACCGTACTTTTCGGGTTACAAGCCGCTCCTACGGCTGATCAGTGTCCCTGCTGTAGCAAGCTAGTAGCGCTGCTAGCTAGCGCTTCTGCTGCTACCGCCCGCTGCTGCTGCTACTGCCCGCGTCCCCTCTGCCCAAGTCGGGTGTCGAGCCTGGTCCCGCTACCTTCGGTTGTTTTCGGGGAGCTAGCGGAAGTTAGCGGGGAAGTGACGGAGCGCTAGCAGGAGCCCCAGCTGGCTACAGCGGGGAGCTAACGGGGACACTGACCGAAGGTAGTAGCGGCTTATAACCTGAAAAGTACGGTATATATACATATATAACAATTTCCTTTTATTTTGCAGTTTTATAATGTGACTTCATAAAATAATATTAAAACAAGAAATGTGACAGGAGAGCTCAATAAGCCTCAGGCATTTACAGCCAGGAGAAACAATCAAGATGAAAAAATTTAATTTAAATACAAATCATTTTTTACAAAAATCAAGAAAGAATTTCGACAAAAGAAAAACACAACATAGTCACAAAAACTAACCAATCAGTGGACAAAAATCCAGTTACAAAGAAATGTAAAAAATATAAATGTATGAACACGTAAAGATTTGCTGTCATGAATTAAACGTGAGGACATTTCTCGAGATGCAGCGTCCTCATAACTTGTCCTCGTCCTTCCACATCTCACCTGAGCCCCTGGGCTGACGTGTTCCTCGTTGCAGCTGGGCTCAGGAGTTCCTCAGCGAGGAGAACCACGGCCTGGACGTCCTGGTGGATTACCTGTCCTTCGCCCACAGCGCCGTCACGTAGGTATCAGCCGGATGTCCCGCTAAGTGATGGATTAGTCCGGACCGCGTCCGTCTCCCGTCGCCTCACGCTGCGTCCCGTCCCTCACAGGTACGAGGCGGACGCCTCGGACAGCGGCCCGCCGCCCGCCGACAAGAGCAAGGCTGTGGAGAAGTCCATGGAGGATCTGAGCAGAAGTGCCAGCAACTCGCCCACGCACAGCCCCTCCAAGGCCAGCAAGGCCTTCACCGTGAGGTTGGTGTGAATTCCTGCTAGTCGTCGATCCCTGTTAACGCTACAATGTAAACAACAGATACAGTGGGGGAAAGAAATATTTAGTCAGCCACCAATTGTGCAAGTTCTCCCACTTAAAAAGATGAGAGAGGCCTGTAATGTTCATCATAGGTGCACTTCAACTATGAGAGACAGAATGGGGGGAAATAATCCAGGAAATCACATTGTAGGATTTTTAATGAATTAATTGGTGCATTCCTCTGTAAAATAAGTATTTGGTCACCTGCAAACAAGATCTGGGGCTCCACGCAAGATCTCACCGCGTGGGGTCAAAATGATCACAAGAACGGTGAACAAAAATCCCAGAACCACCCGGGGGGACCTAGTGAATGACCTGCAGAGAGCTGGGACCAAAGCACCAAAGGCTACATCAGTAACACACTACGCCGCTAGGGACTCAAACCCTGCAGTGCCAGACGTTCCCCCTGCTCAAGCCAGTACATGTCCAGCCCCGTCTGAAGTTTGCTAGAGAGCATCTGGATGATCCAGAAGAGGATTGGGAGAACGTCATATGGTCAGATGAAACCAAAACAGAACTTTTTGGTAGAAACTCAACTAGTCGTGTTTGGAGGAGAAAGAACACCATACCTACTGTGAAGCATGGGGGTGGACACATCATGCTTTGGGGCTGTTTTTCTGCAAAGGGACCAGGACGACTGATCCGCGTAAAGGAAAGAATGAATGGGGCCATGTATCGTGAGATTTTGAGTGAAAACCTCCTTCCATCAGCAAGGGCATTGAAGATGAAACGTGGCTGGGTCTTTCAGCACGACAATGATCCCAAACACACCGCCCGGGCAACGAAGGAGTGGCTTCGTAAGAAGCATTTCAAGGTCCTGGAGTGGCCGAGCCTGTCTCCAGATCTCAACCCCATAGAAAACCTTTGGAGGGAGTTGAAAGTCCGTGTTGCGATTGTGATTTTCTGGATTTTCTTTTCTCATTTTGTCTCTCATAGTTGAAGTATACCTATGATGAACATTACAGGCCTCACTCATCTTTTTAAGTGGGAGAACTTGCACAATTGGTGGCTGACTAAATACTTTTTTTCCCACTATAAGAGGAGATGTTAGCAACACCGGAGCTAACGGCTAACGTACGGCGGTTCCATTGACCTGCGGCTTCTGAAAAGTGAAGCCAATGCTTCATGTGTTAAAGCTGCATTCTCTCTAATGTCCACCAGGGGGTCGACTCCTCTGGTTGTATAGAAGTATATGCTTCATGTGTTAAAGCTGCAATCTCTCTCCTGTCCACCAGGGGGTCGACTCCTCTGGTTGTATAGAAGTATATGCTTCATGTGTTAAAGCTGCAATCTCTCTCCTGTCCACCAGGGGGTCGACTCCTCTGTTTGTATAGAAGTATATGCTTCATGTGTTAAAGCTGCAATCTCTCTCCTGACCACCAGGGGGCGACTCCTCTGGTTGTATAGAAGTCTATGCTTCATGTGTTAAAGCTGCATTCTCTCTCCTGACCACCAGGGGGTGACTCCTCTGGTTGTATAGAAGTCTATGCTTCATGTGTTAAAGCTGCATTCTCTCTCCTGACCACCAGGGGGTGACTCCTCTGGTTGTATAGAAGTCTATATGAATGACTCTCCTTCTCTCTTGATGTATTCCCTCAGTAAACATTGTAAACATGAGTTTATGTTTCAAGTCTTCTTCACTACAATATAATTTTGTAGCATTAACATTTCCCTTATACCCTTGTAAACCCCTTGTAAACCCTAAAAAAACAACCATTGTTTTTGTAAATATATTTAGTGCACATCATGTGTACAAGTACACACATTGTATATTTGTATTACAAAACCACAACAATCCTGTTGACACACAGAAACCTTCTTCTGCTGCTCTAAACAAACAAACACAAACTCCTCTTCACGGTGACACAAGACACGGTTGTAGAGTCGCTGTTTGCATTTGATATCCAAATACTATCACACACACACACACACACACACACACACACACACACACACACACACACACACACACACACACACACACACACACACACACACACACGCAGTACTGGATCATATTACCCACACAAACATGATTAGTTTCAAACTAACTAGAGGAAGTTCTCTCCGGCTGGATTCCATGTGATCAGACAGAATTTACATTTACAACTTTATTTGTAACATTTATGAAAGAAGGTTGAATTTAATTAATCTTTATTTTTTCTCCTTACATTATCTTAATAAAATATATTCATATGTATCTATTCCTACATACGTATTATCCTTACATTACATGTTACAATACACTATATCAAGATAAACAATATTAATAATAAACTGTACATTAGATCATAGAAAGTTATAAATATATTTAAAATAATAACATCGTAAAATAATGAAATTAGTTCTGACACCGTCTGAAAGGTTTTATGGGGAAAAGGTTGCACTGCAAATTAAGTTGTACACACACACACACACACACACACACACACACACACACACACACACACACACGTAGTCTCTCTGATCTGAAGCGACTGCATTCCTGTCATTGCCGGTCGCCTCTTGTTCAGACTACACTGTGTGTTTATTTATGAGTGAGAAATGTCTGAGCGACACTCGAACGCATCGCTAAACAAGTTCAGGGTTTGACTTTTCTGTGACGTCACCTGGCTGTCAGGTGGGATTCAGATGATTGACAGGTGGGTTTGTGTCTTTAAAGCTCTCTAATTGGTCAACAAAGACAATATTTTAGTGACGACGTTACACAGAGAAATAAGAGTTATTAAATAGTTCTTTAAAAAGCTGTGTGGTTCCCAGAAGAACCGTCACCTATTTAAGAACCATGTTATTGTATGTGTCTTTGGGATATTAAAGGTTCTAAATTCATGTTTGAGTTGTTGGATCGTGGGGAATGTTATACATTTAGACACAAAAAAGTACCTTGCCATGATTGGGGTCCGTAGTTATATATACATATAAATATATATATTTAAAAGAAAAATATATTTAAAAAGGTATATACATATTTTTCTTTATAAATATATATATATATATATATATATATATATATATATTGTTTATATATATACAGTATATAATTCATATAAAGAATTATATATATTTTTTTATTTATATATATATATATTTTTTAAATATATATATATTTAAAAAAACTATTTCTCAAAAGATCTGTGACTGAAAGAACCATTTATTCCTTTTTAAGTGCCTCAAAGAACAATTTTTAAGGTGCTTTTCTTCACCTTTGTGGGTTCCTTAAAGAGCCCTTTCAGGAAATGGTTCTTTAAAGAACCTCGGTCTGAAATGGTTCTTCTATAGCATCACCCTAAAGAACCTTTTTCTGGTTCCATTGGCCCTTCCTGCGTGGGCGACAGGTAACCGCAGCGTCTCTCACCTGCAGATTCAACTCTCTCCAAAACAGGAGAGTCCAGCGCAGCGCGCGGGCCGCCAGCCAGACGGACGACGTGCACCTGTGCATCATGTGCTTACGCGCCATCATGAACTACCAGGTATGAACAACATGACCCTGTGCATCATGTGCTTACGCGCCATCATGAACTACCAGGTATGAACAACATGACCCTGTGCATCATGTGCTTACGCGCCATCATGAACTACCAGGTATGAACAACATGACCCTGTGCATCATGTGCTTACGCGCCATCATGAACTACCAGGTATGAACAACATGACCCTGTGCATCATGTGCTTACGCGCCATCATGAACTACCAGGTATGAACAACATGACCCTGTGCATCATGTGCTTACGCGCCATCATGAACTACCAGGTATGAACAACATGACCCTGTGCATCATGTGCTTACGCGCCATCATGAACTACCAGGTATGAACAACATGACCCTGTGCATCATGAACTACCAGGTATGAACAACATGACCCTGTGCATCATGAACTACCAGGTATGAACAACATGACCCTGTGCATCATGTGCTTACGCGCCATCATGAACTACCAGGTATGAACAACATGACCCTGTGCATCATGTGCTTACGCGCCATCATGAACTACCAGGTATGAACAACATACCTGTCATGTTGCACAGGTTCATAGGGAGGCACATTTCTGCAGGAAAAATATAAGTTATACTGCATAAATCAAAACAAAAGTTAAAAAGGGATTTTCAAGTCAAGATTAAAATGCAATTTTACATGAATTCAAATTAAGAGATACGTAATAGCATAACTTTACATTATATAACATTCTTAGTCTATAATGATTCACATTTAAGAGAATTAGGAGATACTGAGTTGTTGAAATTCTGACTATTTATTTTAAGTAATTCAACTCAAATGAAAAATTTCGAATTTTTCAAACATATTTTAGATTTACAAAGCAAAAATCTAAATGACTGGGATGTGTAATGAAGAGACACTAATCCCAAATCAATAAATGATTAGTTACTAGGTACAATTAATTATTGGGTGAAATAAAAAATAATGTTAAATTATTAAAAAGTGGGTTGAACAGTAAAACATTGTATACAGTATATATGTATAAAAAGTATGTTTTCTTTTCCTGGCAGACATTTACTTTTGATTTAAGCATTTAAACTTATATACCGTACTTTTCGGGTTATAAGCCGCTCCTACGGCTGATCAGTGTCCCCGCTGTAGCAAGCTAGTAGCGCTGCTAGTAGCGCTGCTAGCTACCGGCCACTGCTGCTGCTACTGCCCGCGTCCCCTCTGCCCAAGTCGGGTGTCGAGCCTGGTCCCGCTACCTTCGGTGGTTTTCAGGGAGCTAGCGGAAGTTAGCGGGGAAGTGACGGAGCGCTAGCAGGAGCCCCAGCTGGCTACAGCGGGGAGCTAACGGGGACACTGACCGAAGGTAGTAGCGGCTTATAACGCGAAAAGTACGGTATATAGAAAATATAAATGTTAAATATGATCAAGTCAAGTCTTTTTAAATCGCAACGTGTGTGTGTGTGTGTGTGTGTGTGTGTGTGTGTGTGTGTGTGTGTGTGTGTGTGTGTGTGTGTGTGTGTGTGTGTGTGTGTGTGTGTGTGTGTGTCAGTCTGGGTTCAACCAGGTGATGAAGCATCCCTGCTGCGTCAACGAGATCACGCTCAGCCTCAACAACAGGAACCCGAGGTACACAAACTCACCTTAACATCTGTGTCGACCTTGAGCTCACCTTGACCTCACGACACGTGATCATCGATGTCCTTCAGCGTGACGGCTCGCGAATCCAGAGAGTTGATGCTCATTTCTGCTCCTCAGGACGAAGGCGCTGGTGCTGGAGCTGCTGGCGGCCGTGTGCCTGGTGAGAGGAGGCCACGACATCATCCTCTCCGCCTTCGACAACTTCAAAGAGGTCCTTTAAACTTCTGCGTAACGTCACGTTGATGTCAAACCCGTGAGATGAGGTTCTGTGTGTCCGCACTAACTGGTCTGACTGGTCTGACTGGTCACAGGCAAACAGTTTTAACTCGTCGGGTGCCAAAGCGCCGTTTATTAGGACGCCTCACGGTGAAAGATTTAACCCTGTTGTTGTTCTTCAGCGGCTATAATTTGTATTTTTTATAATTCAAATGTGTCAAAACACTACGACGACGTTCACGTGCACAAACATATTTCCCTCATTCCGAAAAAAAGACAATATTCCTACAAAGCTGTTGACATGGGGAATAAAAATGTACGTTAATATGAAAAAAATCAACCTAAAAAATTACATTATGTTGAGTGCTGCTGGAGCTGCTACAACGTTAGCATCCAGACTCCATTGCTACAACATTAGCATCCAGACTCCATTGCTACAACTTTAGCATCCAGACTCCATTGCTACAACATTAGCATCCAGACTCCATTGCTACAACATTAGCATCCAGACTCCATTGCTACAACATTAGCATCCAGACTCCATTGCTACAACATTAGCATTCAGACTCCATTGCTACAATGTTAGCATCCAGACTCAATTGCTACAACATTAGCATCAAGACTCCTTTGCTACAACGTTAGCATCCAGACTCAATTGCTACACACTTAGCATCTTGATTCCATTGCTACAACATTAGCATCCAGACTCCATTGCTACAACATTAA